>JBBMFX010000141.1:4433396-4446599 GCA_037832545.1 Rhabdalestes septentrionalis
GTTTCGAATTTGTCTTGGTCTTGACTCGGCCTGTCTTGGTCTTGGTCTTGTCTTGGTCTCGATACCCTCTGGTCTTGTCTTGGTCTTGGTTTAGGTGGTCTTGACTACAAGTCTAGTCCTTAGTATAGATGCAGTTGACAGTAAGGATGTAATTATTGTATATATTGTATAGAGATAATCTACAGATTATATACAGATGTGCTCAGTGCTGTATCTACCACTGAGGACACCAATTAGTCAAAGCTGAAATCCAGCAGTGATGAGCAATGCCAAACACAGAACCCAGTCCGTGTCCGAATCCATATGTCGTCTGTATTTTCTCCCAATTAAATTCACATTATCCGTCTAATCTCAAATGAAATCTCTGCCTCTATCTGTCTTTGCAGGCAGTGGCACTTGGGGGTTAAAAAAATTTACTTGGTGTTTGAAAAATCCTGGATGTGCTCAGAGTGTTTGCTTACATATACAAAAACATTTGTTATGTTACATCAGACAACTAAAGAAGAATATAGAGAACCTCACATACAGACTCAATTTGAGCACAGGAGCCCAGACTCCCAGGAACAACAGGATACAGTTGCTAGATTTGAACCTGCAGAAGTGGTCCTTGATTACAGGCTCAAAGTTTGAGAATCTGTACTTTCACCCAATTAATATTTCCAATTAAATAATACCCATAATTCCAATAATATAATACACAAATTCAGGGTGCATATAATTAATGAAAAAATTGAAGAAAAATGACACAGTCATGTAAGGACCAATAGCAGGAAGTGTAGGTATGGTGGGTGTAGTTAGTGTCTGCAGAGTGAAGAACACAAAAGTAGATGAAACTCTGAGAAAGTGCATAGAATGGACCAGGTGGTGGTCGCACAAAACTTAGTGCTGTGGTCGTTCCACTGGAAAACTCAGCTACTCAAGTCCACACAGGTCACCACCTGATGGGAAATAGTGACTGATGGCATTTCCATGAGAACACATGTACTAAGAGGAATGTATATGGAGCTAAAGATGACCTCATTATTTTTCATACATAGATGGTGTATTTATTTATTTTGACTCACTGCTAATTTTGCAGTTATATTCTAAGATTGTTGCTTTCCACCTGACTGCTGATGCACAATTTGCACAATTTGTGAACATTAAAATGACATTATACCATATTGTACACCCTTGCACCAGAATGCACAATTTTTACTTCTGGTTTAAAGTATATATCAATATATTTTATATATGTTTATTCTGCGTCCTTTGTACCATGTAAAATCTGGAGCCGTGGCGTCTCGCCTCACTGTATACGCGTGTCTAGCTGAGATGACAAAGTTCATGTTGACTTTGACTTGAATTTGCTGAAGATACGCTCTATGCTGCACTAGCACATAGTACAAATAGTACAAAACACTGTCTCGTAAAATGGCACAGATAAACATCAAGCAGCTCGTTTTACAGTCTCCGCATTGTCTTGAATAAGTCTTCAAATCGAATCTGACAGAAATGTCCATACCTAATATTACATACAAAAGGGAAGTAGTTTCTAAATGGTAACTAATCATTATTGCTCTATCTTTTTGAAGAGAAATAAAGTATATTCACTTGAAAATACTGAGAACAATACAAGTTTATCTGAGCACATAAAACTTAGTAGTAACTACTTATTATATCCCTACATGTTTTGAGACATGGTTTTTCCAGCTGTAACATCTACCGAAGGATTGATAGAATCTAATAGTCTAAATCGGGCCAGTTCCAGGGTCTTCAGCAGGAGCAGCAGAACTGTATGAACCTCAGTTTGCCACGAGATGTCAGTAGAATTCATCATGCTGTCCGCCTGTTTTAACTTCATCCACCTCAGGTCTGGATCTCTTGTGTCTGCTTGGCTTCTATAAAATGCAGTTTTATCTCGAATAAAGAATATGTAAGAACTTTATGAGACTGCACAACAGACATAAGCCTGAAGTGCTCATTAGGGCCGTAGTGGACATTTTTTGGATTAAAAAACATTTGATTCGGTCATTTCAAAATCTAGCAGATCAGACAAAAAATACGCTCTGACCTTCGAGCTCTGCTTGATTCTGATGGAACTCGTTTTTACTCACTACTCCACCTGGGCAAGTGAAAGCTCTTCAAGCCCACACAAGCCTCTGCCAAAGCTTTTTGTTTGGTTGCTAGGCTGAACGCATTGCGTGCAATATATCCAGGAGCACTGTGTCCCTCTAAACGGATAGGACAGTAAGTCCGTAAAATCCTATTCCTCCCTCTAATCTCGTCACATGTGACCACAGCACGCTAATTATAGGGGTGATGCAAATCAATTTTGTTCCCTCAAAAAAAAAACATTTGGTAGCAGCAAACCAACTCACAAATTAACTTTACTCACCCTTGTAATAACGGAGGCAGCATGCTGAAAGGAGGTCCGGAGACACACCTTCAAAGACGATAGTCAATTTAACCTGCCATGCCTGTCATTACTCTGAAGCGTTTTTCCGTCTTGCTGATGGTTCAGTACTTCAGCATGGCAGCACTTCCTAGGGAAAATATTCCTGTTGAATGGAGGAGTGTGACTGCAGATCAGCTTCATAAGCAGCCTTGAAGCCTTGAGCTCAGGGGTCACATTCAAACGAGCTAACTGTTCTTAGGGAAAAGTACATCTGGTTGTTCTTGGTGCCAAGTCATGGTGTTTGCTAACTTGACAGTGCCAAGCCCGATCTAAACTGAAATTACAGAGAGTACGAAATGGATATACAGAAAAATTGAACCCTGTAATAGACTTTTTAACAGAAAGAACAAGGTATGTATGAGTCCTTTTAATGCACATATGTGCAAATATGAAAACTTAAGTATGCTGGTGCCATCGTCATCAAAAAGTGACTGCACTAGTTAAGGCCTGACTCACTCGCATATGTAAACAAACTAGAATGTAATAAGGTCCTGAAAGTAGCCGATTTCCATATAGAAAATATAGGATATTTACCCCCCTACCAGGAGCAATGTCGGTATGGCATAACAGAGAATATAACAGCCAATGTCCATTCCAAATTTTAAACTCACCTTAATATATTATCCTTAAAGAAAATGTAAAGGGTAAACCCATATTCATACTGTACACTTTACACTGCACTGCTGTCTCCCGCACTGCTAGAATGTAAAATATGGATGCTAACCCTATATAGCCTGTATTGCATTAAATGTATGCATGTTTTCTTTGGTATAAGCATTGTAAATACAGTATTACATTAATTTACAGTAATAAAAATACAGGGCTTTTAGAAGCACAAAACAAAAACATGAGAACACACGGAAACACTCAAGATAGCTCCATGCAGGAAATTGTTCTGATGTGGGAATGATGGACTGCATCTGCCACAAGGCAGCAGTCAATCAGGAGGAGTGAATAACGTTCTTAGATCTCTATATTGCTGCAGAAAAAGAAATGTACAGCTCTGGAAAAATGAAAGTCCAATTAAATGTATTTTTATCTATGAGTTTGTGAACCAACCCATGCCAGTGTCTGTTGAATTCCTAAACAAACACCTCATTCTGCTTTATGAGGTATTGACTAGTGATCACCTGTAACACATCTTATTTAATGAGGAAAAGTATAAAACGCTGCTGTAATCAACACTCACCGCTACATGTGACTCCTTGAATGAGAAGTTACTGTGTACCCCTACATTCACCTCACAGTATATAGACATCAAAACAGTACTATTGCACATGAACTCACATGTGACACTTTGCTGGCAAGGCCCTCAGAGAATCACAGCCAACAGAAACCAAATAATGAGAGTTAGTGCAAAGCGGTTTTAGTTCAGTGGAGTGCAGAGTCTAATACTGTTTACTGTGTCTGCTACAGCTGATCTTTCCGGAGGGAATCATTTCCAATCTAAATAGTTTGTTACAGGCTTATTGTTACAGGCTTATGATTGCACGTCATTTGATTTAAATTTAGAAATCAAAGACAAGATTTTGATAAAAAATTTCAATCAGGCTTTAGTTTACTTCAGGACCAACTGCGTGAAAGTAAGAGCTTCTATCTGACCTCCTCTGAAGTCTAGAGGGAAGTGTGGCAGTAGACCATATTAGGTGAGTCAGAGAGAAATCTGTCTTGATCAAAACATGTGCTTAATCCTACTTTAATCAAACAGGAGAGGATAGAACACCACTGCTCTTGTTAGACATTTTAGGTGAAATGATCACAATTTTTGTATCCTAAGTCTTACAATATTTCTCAAAAATATTTCACAAGTTAATATCTACTGAAACATGATAAAGCTGAAAATCATTGTACCTGCTTGTAAGGCTAATTAGGACCAGGTGTAAGTCTGAGTATTACCACCAAATTATACATTTTACCTTACAACAGACTTCTGGGCAGAAATGCAAAGCACACCATAAAAGTATTGATGTATTTGATGAAAGACTAGGGTAAATGTCCTAAAACAAATGGACTGGATAGCTAGAGGAGTGTGCATAATTAGGTGTAAGAAAATACTTTTGTATTCATTTTAATTATTTTCTTTAAAGAAATTAACCAGTCCTGTAAAACCACTATATTTTGTAACAGGCTTTAGGTATTCTTGAGATTGACTCTGGGATTTCAGAAGAATTAAAAAACGCAATACTCCTGAGTGAAAAAATCTTTTCCCATTTTTCCTTTAAGCCCATTCCCTATGACCCATTAGATTTGGGTACCCAGTATTACAAAGACATTATCCCTCTGAAGAAAATGTAAGTTCTTTAGTCACGTAAACCCTCCTTTAACTGAGGTTTACATCTGACCAACAAGTTGGAGGATGCGATGGTCTAAGGTTCATCAGGGTAACCCTCCTGCCAGAGCCCAGTTCCATTGGAAGAAGCTGGAGCTAAAACAACTAACCAATTACACAGTAAGATGAAGGATTACAGTCCAAGGCTCATCTGCTGGAAATGAGATCAAGGCTGATTAGTGAGGTTTAGAATGACGTAGAGCAACTTGCCGCTTCAACCACTTCACTCTTCAACCGGCCACCTCCTTTTGCAAGAAAGGGGACCATCAGGAATAGCTGCTTTGCCAACCCAGCTTGTCAGATTTAGGTGAATTTATGTGAAATTTGGTTGTTAATGGAGGCAGAGGCCTCGACATGCCAACACTATGGACTTGCCTGAGTTCTGGGTGGTCAGAATGGGTGTGAAGAGGGGAATCCTTGACAGTACACCTTCTGAAGCTCCCTTCTGGAATGGATTACAAAACTAAACTGGTGGACTAAACATTTATATAAATTTATATCAATTTCTAAAACTATTCTGGTCGCAGGACAAACACAAAATAATCTGTGGACTCACAAATCAAAAAAAAAAACATGGCTTTGTGGTTGGTAAAATTTGACTTGGCCAAGCGGGTCAAGCTTGCCCAGGGACTGTGGCTCCTGTACTGGCTCTCAGTAATGGGGGGGATTCTCATCTTTAGCATGGGGCTTTTCTTCAAGATCGAGCTTCGCAAGAGGAGTGAGATGATGGACAACAACGAGAGTCATTTTGTGCCCAATCTGCTAATTGTGGTTGGCTTAGCTGCTTGCGGCATCAATGCTTTCGGTGGTAAGGTGTGCCATGACTCACTCGACACTGCCAAGTTCGCCAAGTGGAAGCCCATGGTGAAGAACTACCTGTGTGGATGCTTTGCATTCTGCATCATCCTCTTTGTCATGGCTCTGCTGTGCTTCCTGGTTCAGGTTTCTCTACACTTTGCCCTGGCTGAAGGTCTGAAAAATGGGATGAAGTACTACAAGGACACAGATACGCCAGGACGGTGCTTCATGAAGAGGACCCTGGACATGACCCAGATCGAGTTCCGCTGCTGTGGCAACAACAACTTCAGGGACTGGTTTGAGATTCAGTGGATCAGCAACCGCTACCTCGATTTCAGCAACGATGAGATCAAAGAGTGAGTGCTGTGTCTTTTTTAGTCTTTGAATAAAAGTATAAAAAATTGTAATTTAATATATCTGCAGCTTTTTATGTAAATAAACAACAGGGAAAAAAGCACCATGAATATACACTGGCTTTTTAGCAGAGATATGTTTAGGTATAGGAGGCAAAAAATATATTTAACCTAGTAAATGACCTAATAATTTCCTACTTTATGTACCTAATGAATATGCCATCTACAAAGAAGAATTAAAAACAGTATGGAAGACCACCCTCTGCTGTGCCCATAAAATGTAAAGCCAATAAATGTCTTTAATGAAAAATGCTGTATAAGGACCATTTTCCAACAACAGAAAACTTAAATATAACAATGTAAAGATGATAAGAAATGAACATTGTTTATAACTGACACTGAAAGTCAGTTAAGCAGGAGCACTAAATGGATAATATGTCAGTGGCGTTCCCTTGAAGAGAACAGGCATGTAAGTAGGACCACGTAAGAAGATAATCTGCCAGGATCTCATTTCAATGTTCTTGAAGCCTGCTGTCCACATCAATCATAAAACATGGCTTTGATTATTTAATCATACTGCATAACCATTCTCATCCCCAATGAACCATGCTCCACAAATAAATGATTTCACACACTATTTCTAGTACTCTGCAAGTACTCTGTGTGTATTTCATGAGACTGTTCTCTGTTTTTTAGGGATGATGGTATGCAATTTATTGTTAGCATGTTAGCTTTAATCATCTAACAGATCAATTCTGCTGCTTAAAATCTCCATCACAGTTTCATATGTAATGATGAGGACTGCTCAAATAGAAGGTTGCATTGTTTGAGAGACCTATAACTACCAAATGCCAGTTTTGGCACATTATGCAGGTTCCTCAAACCAAAAAAAAATATTTGTATGAATTAGTTGTGCAACTACTATACCGTATAAGAAAGACCCATTAGATCATGTATCAGCATATTCAGCTCATTCCTTTGCAGTTATTCCTTTGTCTGCTTGATTTATTCGGTTTGGATCTGGCTCTGATATTTTCACAGTCGTATCACAAGCAACGTGGAAGGGAAATTTCTGATGGACAGCGTTCCCTTCAGCTGCTGCAACCCTGGTTCCCCACGGCCTTGCATTCAGCACCATCTCACCAACAACTCGGCTCACTATGACTACGACCATCACACCGAGGAACTGAACATCTGGACAAGAGGCTGCCGTGAGGCCCTGGTATCCTACTATGGGGGGATGATGAACAGCATTGGAGCTCTTGTGCTGCTAGTCATGGTCTTGGAAGTGAGTAATGAATATAAAATAGAATTAGTTATCACTTATATAATAATAATACATTATATAGTATTCAATACAATATACAATAATAGCGAATTATATAATAATAGAATAAAACAATTATATATCATAATATATAACTTGACCAACCAATTATATAATAACATAGTAATGAACAAAACCTGGTTAGTCAGCATCATGGAAAGGAGTTTCTGCAAAACTCAATCACTACATTAAGTGAAACTCTGGAAGAATGTAGAGCTAATCTACACATCACTGTTAGTGGTTGCAAAAGTGTCAGTGTGACACCAAATGCAGGGATAAGAGCATCTCAGAGGGTTTAAGCGTCATAAGAGTCATGGGCACTCTTCCTGGAATAAAGTTCTCAGTAGGTAGCGGAGCAGAACGAAGGTCAAAAAACTGGGTCAACAAACAATAACAAGAAAGCTTTAAGGATTTTAAGGATGTCTAAAGCTTCTAGACGTATCCTTAGAGAAAATGGACAAACTCTTGGGAGAACTGGTGACCACAGGTTGCATATTATTTCTCTTATGTCTATAAATATGTGAAGGCTTCAGGCCTCCATGACACTAGGACCAGATATTGATCACACCATCTTTTATGATCAACAGGCTGCAGATATGGTGGGACTAAAGTACCTGACAACCTCTTTGGAGACCCTGGAAAACCCAGAGAATCCAGAGAGCGAGAGTGAGGGCTGGCTGCTAGAAAAGAGTGTGAAAGAGACCGTGTCTGGCATCATGGAGAAGATCAGGACCTGCGGAAAAGGCAACCAGGTGGAGGGGGAGGGGGCAGAGGCTGCGGCAACAAGCTGAGAGGGTCACACCCCCTAGTTGGGACTAAGGCCGCTCCTACCAGAAGGAGAGGGAGAGCATAATTGAGAGAAAACCAAAGGTGTTCTTCTCTCTGTGGAAAACACATGCACAAATTAAAATCTCAAACGCATATTACACAAGCACACGTGTGCATACCGTACAATCAAAAAGAACAAGAAAATGGGTCCTTTTAAGAACCCCTGAATGGGTTGAGCACAAATTGACAAATTACATGTGCATGTCCACAAATATATGTAAATATAAAATATCTATAAAATATAATGAGTTTATTTTTAAAAGATGTAACAGTCGTTGTCTTGGGAAAAAATACAGTGATAAATTAGGACAGATTCAGTGTGTAAACAGTCTTACCCCTTTGCCCCCACCCAAGTTTCAAACCAACCAGGTCCAGCAAAGGTCACTCACATTTTGCGAGAGACTGACTGCTGCATTTATGCTCACAATCCTGGTTGAGCGGATGTTTAACCCGACAGCCTCACATACGTTTAACTGCAGTGAATTTTCAATAAATGTTCACCCTAAAACATCAGGACAATTCAGATCAGCTTAAATCTCAAGAAAGATGAATGTCCATGAAAGACACTTATATGGCAGCTTTCAAAAGGCAGCTGAGAAAAACATGATGTTTGATTGGTGTCCTGGCTCCTCACAAACCCTCCAACATTAGACGGAGCCATGCTGCTGTTTGGCCTAAGCTAACTCACTGTCCGTTCCCCTCAGCCAGGCCTATGATGAACTGAAGGACAGGACAGAAATTATGTGGTGTACAGGCTGCACCAGATCAAATGAAGCAAGGTTGAGTTTCACCGATGTGGGATCCTCTCGGGTTAAATATCTGCGTCAGGAAAACGGTAAAAAGGCTCCTCGTAACAGTCTCTGAGGCCTGTGTGCAGTTTGTATGAGTGAAGTGGGAAGTATTTTTGTACAGTTATGAAAGTTGACCAGAGTAAAAAACAGCCTGTTTGAGAACTTAGCTTATGGTCAGTTTTTTAAGATTTCACTTCAGAAGACCTTATCCGTTGTGTTTGTTTTCTTTTGTGTGATTTACCTTTGTAATTTTGCCAGGAACCTCTGTCCGTACACTTGAACTTTTGACTTTACGGTACTACTGGGATGAACATGTAGACACTTCCGTGTGTAAGATAAAGATGTTTCAACAGATGCTGGAGATATCTGGTTCATTCTTCCTTACTTCATCATGCTTTGTAAAATGCCATCAGATTTTTTTTTTATGGTCATCTAAAAGAAATGAATTTTTATGCTGTATCAACTGGCCTCTGCCAAAACGCTGAGTGGCTTCTCAGAAAGGACAAATCAGACAAGCTTCAGCATTATAAGTGTAACGTAAGGGAGCCGCCTCAGGAAAGATGTCAGGACACCCAGTAGGTGTCCAGCTTTAGCTGATAGGATAAAGACAAATAGATGGGTTTCCCATGGGATGATTTAGTCTGTCTTAAGATTACTGGCCAGTCTCAGCAGTCTTCAACCTCTGCTTCACCTGACATCAGAAATTTAGACCAGTTTCTGTTACAAACTCCATTAAAGTCCTGGTATTTTCAAAGTTCTTCTTAAAGAATCGCTATTTAAAGAGCGATGAAGCCTTTTTCCATAAATGTCATTTTCATGCCCCTAGGTTTAGGTTTTGGCTCCCATGCCATTTCATTTTACATAACAAATTCTGCTTCTTGTTCTAAAACACATAATGGCGACAAAATCAGAACAGATAGAGATCTATCTCACACGCACTTTTCTTTGTCATAGTGTCTACTTTATTCCACAGAAAAGTGTGTGGGGGGTGGGGTTGGGAAGAGGAGAGCTGTCACCTGGAATTCTTCTCCGTTCCAAAGTCCATAAAGAGTGGCTGAGGGGATAAGTGCAGCTAAGAGGCTTTAATGAGGAGCTTAGCCTCTGTCAGGTGAAGTTCAGGGACAGGTACTTCTGACGCAGGTACACAGTGAAAGCGGCTTGGGCTGGTCCCACGCAGGAACCTCCTACAGAGCAACCCATTTATCTCACTGCTCAGGATTCCCAGATTGTCTCTGGACTATTCTTTCTACGGCAACTCAGGAAGCACTTAAAAGTTAAACCCAGGGAACTTTTAAACCCTGTAGTGCTAAGCATGGTCAACCAGATCTAATTAATGATTCCATTGCTAAACAGAACCATACAGTTTGACATCAAATGCAAGAAAACTTCGATAGGAATGAATTTTTCCAAGGGGGTGGTGATAGGAACCAGACTTTTGAATGTGTTAACTGCATTCATCTTATAGAAAATATATGACAAGATATAATGGTTACCAATTATTTGCTTCAAAGAAAAGAATGACAACTGACAAGCATTTTGAATAATCCATGTATGGCAAAGAGGTATAGGCTTCATATTATATAGATATGGAAATAAATATTTTTCCCCCTATGACCTATTACTCAGCATCAGCTTTATGTATTAATAGTCAGAAGACTCAATGTAGATTCAATGGTCTATTGGGATAACAAAAATGGCTATATTTCATTACAGTTCCTGATTTCTATCATCACCACTAAGAGGACGTTAAAGTGTCACTACAATTTACATAAAACCACTCTTTGTTTACCATGTAACTGGATTACGTCGAAGTTCTTCTTTGATATTTCACCATCAAACAATGATACAACATCCTACACACCAATTCCTGACAAGTTTAACGCCAAAAGTACAGCAGACCCCATTTCTTATGTAAATCTATTTTACTTTATCTACCATCACTGTGGATAATTTCATTAGTCAAACTATATTTAAGGTGGGCTGCAGCTTCAAAATCCCAACCACATTGCTGTGCTGCTGCTTGTTCAGCTGTGCCGAGAATTGTGTATCAAATATATCGTCATTTTGGTGTTTCCCATTCATTCATTGATAGACAAGTTAGACGGTGTCTGAGTAACAGAATGGCAATGGATTGTGCAAAACAACTACACTCTCAAAATGCAAACCTAAAAAATACATGTATTTGATGAAGGAAAAATGCCCCAGTGAGTGGTGATTCAAAACGTGAACTAGCACAGGAAAATGGAAAAAAACAAAAAAAACTGCTGCATAAATTGAGGCTGGTTGTACTCCTTCCATACCCTCTTAAAACTCTGCCAAACCAGCGAGACTGCATTCATACATCCAGACTACAGCTCCACTGCAGCTCGCTAATCCACTTTGTTAGTGTTCTTGGCTGAGCAAAAGGATCTGACAGAACTGGGACATGTCAGAGAAAAGCTGTTGACGGCAAAATTGGTCATAATTAATGGGGTCACACACTTATCTATACAATTACACCACTCACACAACACTTGAGCCCACCTGGGAAAGCTAATTACCCAGGTGGGCAGGTACGTACACACACAATCACGAGCACCCATGCCTCGATCTTTAAGCAAAAGTCTCTTGGCTCGTTTTCTTATTCATTTAATTCTTGTTTTACAATATAATACAAGGTACCCATTTATACAATAATTCACATATTAACAATATGTCTTTGATGTCTTACACTTATGCAACTGCAACACTAGAATCCAAGGAACCCTGTTGAGAGGTTTTGAGCATTTGAAAGTGAGTGAATGTGTGTCTGTGTGTATGGAAATGTACTCCCAATGGACGTTGCACTACTTTTTGACTTTGTTTAGACCATACTGAAAATGAATCCCCATCAGTGTCTCAGTTTTAATCCATTATTTGGTCTTTTAAGAAGGGGGGGTGGGGGTGGGGGTGGGGAAACAATATGTACGTCAAAGATTATTAAATAGAATGAATGTCTAGAGATATTCTATCTTCCAATACAATCATGATTTACATTTTGCATATATTAGCAACTTTCTACCCAGATGATGAAAGATAGTGGTGTGTCCAGGGGTTTCTACTTTTGTCTGCCTGTGTGTCATGGAATATCTGCAGGATGTTGCAGGTTAAAACGGTCAGGAGTTGGGTTGATGAAATAACAAGCACTAAAACATCAGCTGTCAATATGTGTAAATAAGCTTGTGCAAGCACAAAAGCCAACTCCAAAAGATTTCATCATAACATGAAGTTGTTCACCCTTTATACACATAAATAACATTACAAAAGTAGGATGAAAAACTGACACTGGTGTTGCAAAAATATTAAATTCACAGAAACAGTCAACCATAAAAATCCATCACACACCAGCCAGCCATTCAAAAACACCCAGAAACACAAACTCGCAGAGCAAACACACACAAAAACGCAGACAACCCAGGCACTCATATGACTCACATTAGCTTGTATTCACTTCACAGAGTATTCTGTAGCCGGGTGCCCTTAGCAGAGATATTGCAGTGATCAGGAACAAGGAAGGGGGAGTAGACCCATAAGGCCTGAAGATGGCGCCAATCCATTATGGCTACTTTTGAGACCCAAGGGTCGTTGCAGGACATTGTGCTTGCTTCAAAGAGAACATCAGCATTATTTCGTAATAAAGTAATTGGACACCTGTTTTAATAAATCAATCCTTAGAATGACTAGCTTAAAAATAATTTAATTTTATCTGGGACAAACAAATTAAATAGCATTACTATAGAGTAGTTACTCTGTGAACTTATGTTGCAAGAGAACCCTTTGCAGGGGGTTAAATACCTTGGCTATATGCTTTTTTTATTTTCATTTTAAATATGTATTTATATCAAATGAAAAACAAAAATAGAAGAAAAAAAAAATCTCCCTAAAGAGAGAAAAAAAAGTCATGCATTTATTCACTCTACTAGAGGAAAACAAGAAAGAGAGACAGGAGTGTGCAAGAGGCAATGTTGCTGTGGCAACCTCTTCTGCAAATGTAAGAGACAGGTTTGGTGTTAGTAGATCAGTTCTGTGGCTGGAAGTGAAGTCACAGATGCTGCCAGTCAATGCCCACAAGAGTCTGGTTCGCTTCTTGGGCATGGCCAATCTCCTCTGTAATGCTATGCTGGCGCCAGAGCTTCTGGATTTTTCTATAGCGCTCACAGCACAGATGCAAGGGGTTCCCCCGCCTGAGGGGACACACAAAAATGGGATTTGGGGTTTCAGGAGATGCTGAAAATTTTACTATTTAAAAAAATACAAAAACTATAGCCATAGCTTTATATATATATAAAAAAAAATACAAAAACTATAGCCATAGCTTTATA
>JBBMFX010000141.1:4446699-4466138 GCA_037832545.1 Rhabdalestes septentrionalis
TAGCTTTATATATATATAAAAAAAAATACAAAAACTATAGCAATAGCTTTATATATATATATAAAAAAATACAAAAACTATAGCCATAGCTTTATATATATATATATATATATATTAAAAAAATACAAAAACTATAGCCATAGCTTTATATATATATATAAAAAAAAATACAAAAACTATAGCCATAGCTTTATATATATATATATGCATGGAATAATAGACATATAAGAACAAAGAAAACCACACAGAATATACAATAAAAGTATACACAAAAGTAAAATTCATGTTCTCTCACCTGAGCCCTTGGTCAGTTTCTCCATAATCATCCAAGTATGGAGGAGCATAAAAACAGCCCTTTGTTTTGCCAGCCAGGAAAAGAACCTGACTCTCCCTAACCCTGCAACAGAGAGCCGAGTCAAACATATGAATCCTCCTGTACTACAATCACACCAAACAATCCCAATGAGCATGTACTTAAGCAAGGAGCACCTCCAGGTATGGGAATCTCTCACACACAAGCACACACACTTGCTAACCTGAGGAAAATGCCAACACCAGCTCCACAGGTGAAAGTGTGCGCGGTGCACGCTCCCACATCCTCTCCCTCTAGCTCAGTCTGGCAGCAGTAGCTCTGAGAACATAACATTGTTCCACACACCAGGCACAGGGTTGGTGCACGAGACTTATCTCCACCTGACTTTGGACAGCTAGAGAAAACAACATGAGACCATAAACACAAAAAGCCAAACAAACCTAAAATGAAAACTCTGACTTTAAAGTGAATTTAAGTGGATTAGGTCCTTTGATCACAATAATTTATCAGTTAAAGGGGACCTATTATACAAAATAAAATAAAAAAAACCAAAAAACAAGTTATAATAGATCTATGGGCGATAACAAATTTTCATGACATTATTTGAAGAAAATCACTCTTACAAAGAGATATCACCATGTTTATTCTTCACAGTTTGCCTTAAGTTCAAAACACGCGGTTTTAGGGTTCTGTCTGTTACACGCAATTAAGCTGTTGCTGGCCACGCCCCCGCCCACGCACCAGAAGGGCAGTTCTATGCAAATTGGCCAATTGGGACGCAACAATGGCCCCCCATCTAAACGTCTCATTTTTGAAAGGGCATGTAACAGTGAAGAATAAAGCTGGTGATATCCTTTTATATGAGAGTGATTTTATTCAAAGAACTTCGTGAACATGTTTTGTATAGCCCACAGATCTATTATAAATAAAGTGAGTTTTGCATAATAGGTCCCCTTTAAATATTCAAGTAACTCACGTGAAGCTAGAAGCTTGATTGATGAGGGCACTGTAGTCCTCTGGCAGCTCAATCAGCTTATTAGACTCTCTAGGAAAACTACACAAATTTAGATAGTGTTAGTTGAAGTGTTCAAAACAATCACAACCTCACAAAACTCTTCAGACACATCAGAAATGATACCTTATTAGGGTTTCTTGAGATTGGAGGCACTGACACAGGCCTGGATGAGAGCACCACCTAAAGAAGAGGAGGACAGAGCAGCTCAGTTATGTAAGCCACCAATATGCCACAAGGCAATGATAGTGTGAACTCTCACAGACATTTATCACATGATAAGTAATGTGCATGATAAGTGTCTCACCCCTTAAGCAGAGACTCCAAAATGACTTGGTGATTATAATAGAGCTGCAGTATGTTGGAAGGTAGACACAAGTATGCACACAGGGCCTCCCATTCACCTGCACCTTGTGCTGGAAAGAGGGTGAGAGAGAGATCAGTGCAAGAATCCAATAAAGGTTAGATAAAGGTTTTGCAATCAATTTTTTAAATGTATGAGTGAATATTTATACAAATTGCAAGGTGATTGGCTCTATATTATGTGACAAAAATGTGTTTACTGTGCAGCTCTGGTGGAGTGGGCACTCCATTGAGATGGTGGAAGAAAAGTGCTGCTCCCCTCAGGAAGGGCAGGATGCCAGCCTTCACACAACGCCAGAGGTGCCATCCTGAACTCACCTCAGATAGGGCACTTAAACAAAAACATACACACACATGCAGATCACTTTCACAGATTTACCCCAAAACTAATAAAATAATTTAAAAAAACACACAAAAAAACTTCATTAAAAAATTAACCTAAAATCCAATTCGAATATGCTCTCTTTGCAATAAATAATGCAGGTAATCAGTAACCTTAAGTACTGGCAATCTCCACAATCCGCCCAGGAAAGCATATCTGGACGAGTTGATTGCATTGACGAAATTATTTATCTAAGGGTAAATTTTGGCCTAATGCCCATTCTACACCATATCATTAGGATGCTAGCTTTGGTTATACTGATATGATGATTCACAAAATTGTGGTATATATACCAGCCAAGGTGAGCTCTCAGTGTGTTATAGAGGAGACAGACGCTTTCCTCCTCTTCCCGCTCCACTCCGCCACTCTCTTGCTCCATGGTCAGCTCCGCTATGGACAAACCACTGTCATTAACACGTTGCCCACAACCCCCTCATGACTACACAGGAACTGCGCTGACAAAATCCTCACAACATAAAACAAACACTGACAAATGTTGATTAGTTTGTAAATGAAATGTTAAAGACATGGCCTTTTGTAATTGCTACCCAGAATTATGGTATTTGAAAATGGAATAGGAAGTAACACATTAAGCAAAGTTTGGTGTGCTCTTGTTTATGCTCTGACCTGGTACAGAAGTGAGCAAGATCTGGACCAGGTGCGCCACAGTGACCAGGTGAAGGAAATGTTGCTGAGCAGTATCAACACTAAGGCCTGACGAGTCCTGGCAGTGCACCGTTGAGTAAGAAAGCACCAGACTCACCTGACACAATCACACAAACACAACAGGAGAAGGCTTAAGGATCAGTCCAAGTTTTTCCCCCATAAAGCACGGTCAAAAACATCTAAGCATTTTAGATTTTTTTCCGTTCTATAAACACCTTCATCTTAGTTTGGCAAATAGGTTTTACACTGTCAGCTCACCAGCAGGTGGAACATGTCCACGTCCACAATGCAGGGAGAGTTCTCTACCTGAGGATCAGGAACCAGTGCTGCCAGACAAAAACACGTATTTAAAGGAAAAAATTAAATAAGTCAGGTGGAGGTTACATCTTCTTGGACCACATGGTGCAATATAGATTGACAACATATTACAACATCACATTCACAGCAGCACAAGCATTCAGTCTGATTGTGCTAATTTTTTTAGATGGTAACGAAAAATCACTCACAGCAAATGACTATACTAAAAGGTTTGTGAGAAACCAATACCAGAAAGGACTATATAACTGGGGGAAGCCAAAATAAGAAGGTCCAGTGCATTGAACATAAATGTAACAGTTCGCTGTAAAACTGTATTTAAACTGTATTGATCTAAGCAAGCATCCATCAGTTATTGTATGTGTGGGTTTAGCAATGGTTATTTCAGAAGGATCTCCACATGCCTTTCTGAAAACTGTCTGTGCTTTGTCTTTCAATTGTACATGAAACAGAAAAAAACAAAACAAAGCAGAACATACCAGATAACAGTCGAATAAAGTGACTCTGTACAGTGTGAAGAGAGGAAACAGTCCAGCATGCAGAGCCAAATCGGGTCAGAGAACGTAAACAATCATCCTATACAAAAGAGCAGGAAATGCATCATAGAGATCACTCTTTGGTTTTAGTTATTTAAGTTAATACTTTGTTTTTTACATATTTAAATCTTCCTTCATATAGAAAGAATGAAAAGTACACAATGAAATGAGCTCCACTTCATTTTGAGGTTGGTAATACCTGTCTGCAGGGTAAACTTCCAAACAATGGCTTCTCCTCATCTACCAGTAATCTCTCTGTATAAAACATTATCAGAGAAAAACAATTCAAATGCATCAGTTAAGTAATTCACTACAGCCTAAACACTGCAAGATAAAAACATGCAGGTAAGTAAAAAGAGACGACTGACCTATGGATTGGATAGTGTAGGCACAACTGCCCCAGCACATGATAGGCACACGTGGGTCCTGCTCATTGGGATGCACTTTAAGGCCAACTTTATATGTTGCCGTGCCAAACGTTGTCAGCATCTCCTTTATGGAGCTTGAGTAAGGGTTCCTGTCAAAACATATGTTGATTAACTACAATCAAGCAATCAATAACAAATTAAAAATAAAAAGTGTATATGCTTACACAGGAGTATGGTCCAATCTGAATGCCTCAGGAGGTGGATAATCTTCCGCAGTCTGTGTCTCACCTGTTGCTGCAGCATCTGAAAACACAGGACAGACTATTACAACGGTCACATAACCTCACTAAGATGGAGCACAAATTGGTCCAAATTTTACCTGCACTAAACTAATCCGGATTTTTTTAGGGAGTGAAATCACTGTGAATCTTCCAACCACACAATGGACTGGTGGTTTTTAAAAAATGGACAAGAAATACTCACTTGTGGCCTTGGCTTTCCTGTGAGCAGAGTGCAAGCTTTTGATCTGCCGAGAGGTAGTATTCAGCCATACAGACAGACCTGGCTGCTCACTACTACTGTAATACAAAGACACACACATTTTTTTTTTTTTTACAAAAGGCATTCTATATACTGGTATGTCTTAAAGTTCTCTATATGGTACAGTTTAAACAAAAGCATGTAGAACTACACCTTCTGCAATGTTTGTTTGGTAAGAACATGGTTTCTGAAATTTCAGCTGTCATCAATGTTGAACAAAACTAAGTGTCACTGTAATTCGATGGGCTTTTTTTTCTTCTTATTCTTAAGTTTCAGCCAGTCAATATTTTTTCTGCCATATCACCGTACAAAACACGTTTTCAAGAGTGCATTAATAGCACTACCATCTTGCGTGACAGGCTACGAGTCAACACATACCAAAAGGTCAGAGGTGTGCGGCTTAAGAGGGTTTTTCAGGACTGCAACATCCGATGGATACACTAACTCCATTTCTAAGAACATTAACTACCACAAACATTATTCTCTGCAAGATCATCACTTGCTTTTTTCAGAACGCGGAATTGGTTTGAGAGGTGAACTGAGCTCAAGTCGGTAAAATAAATCAGTATGTGGGGGCTTCAAATGTGATATTTGGTCAGAGAAGCCACAGAAGTTATAAAACCATAGACAGTACAATGAGTGATGAAAAAGAATAAGAATAAACATTACGAGCAAGAAGAAAACCAATAAAATGAATGGCCTATGCAGTACTATTGCCCACACTGGGACAATATAGATATGTAGAGTTAGCAAGAGAGTGTGTGTGTGTGTGTGTGTGTGTGTGTGTGTGTGTGTGTGTGTGTACCAGCAGAAGGTCTTGGTGAGAGGCAGTAGAGGAATGACCGTGTTACTGAGACACTCGCAGAGAGGACACAAGAACTCTCCATTCTCTACATCATAACTGGTGTGCACTCGCAACCTCTGCTGTCTCCGCTGCTCCTTAGCCTGCACTGCCTCAAAGTACCTGTAGAGGCACACATCACACAAGTTATCAGAGATTTTAACCTGGAACATTCCAACCTTCCAACATTACTCCACAACTGTTATGCAAGAAATGGAAACAAACATTATGTTTTTGATTCCAAAACATAAGAAAACTCTTCACCTTTGCCAGCAGTGAGAGTGCATGATGTGTCCACAGCTACCAGTGTGTGTGCCAAATGAAAGGTCCGGGTGCATGAAGAGAGGGTCATAATTCTCTGCAACATATACATAGTTAATAATTCCAGGCGAAAATTAGGTACTAACAACTGTCACTGCAAAGAGTCTACTGCTATCTATCAAATGAGTAAGTCAATCAGAATAAAAAAGACCAATATAAATGGACAGAACAATAATATTCTGTGTACACTTTTGAAGACTCCAAAATACTTTATTGGAAAGAAAATAAACAAAAACAAGAGACCAGACTTAAGATATGCAATATCATTATGAAGTTTTTTTCAAACTTTTTCATGATTTTTAAAATTTAGTTAATTAAGTAAATGAATGAAGTAATTGTACCAGTCCTAAAGTACACAAGAACCAATAATGCAAAAATTACATATACCAGGGTTGTGAGGGGGTCTCCTGCGGTTTTTGGACATCACTGTGGAACGCTGGACAAAGGCAGCAAGAACCATTGCTCTTCCATCAGCTCTGATATCCTGTTCTTCTTGACATAGGATACAAGTCACCACCTGCCTTCTCTCACTTCCACCTGCACGCCAACGTCGAGGTCCCACACACACCAGAGCACTGTCCCATGAACTGGGGCTGTATCACACAACGAGAGACTGCTGTAAGTGTGCTTGAATGTGTGTGTACTATGGTTACCACCGACTAGTATAATAATAAATCCACTAGTCAACATCTGCCCACAGAACTGAGAACAATGATACCCAGAATTTAGCAATATTAAAATATGACCAGTTGACTACTTTTTCATATAAATGGATGACTAGTACAATTTCATATATATTTATAAATTAAATTGTACTAGCCACGCATTTATACAGCACTTACAGTATTTACAGTACAAATACCTGTGATCTTGTGATGTTGAGGTTGAAGCATCCAGCTCTTCTAGGCTTTGCTGAAACAGCTCCTTGTTCTCATTGATAAAGTGTCTTTGCATCTCTGACATCTGAGCCATGATCTTCTCCCTGCGCAGTCTGGCCATTTCTGCTTTCCTCTTTCTTTCTGCTTTGTCTTTATCCCGCACCATCTGCAAACACACATACACACACAAATAAGTCCAATCATTCAACTACACATACAAGTAGGAAAATTAAAAGGTATAGATATCTGGCCAGAGACAGACCTCTTCCTGGCAATGTCCAGCTCCTTCAGTACAAGGTGCTGCAGCTGTGCGCTCCCGCATGGTTTTAATGTTGATCACCATCTATCCAAGAAGAAATACACAAGTCAGAAAAATGCACACAACACATGGTGATACCAAAGTAAACAAACATAGTAATACAGACATATTAGAAGTGCACACCAGGATCATTCATGTTAGACAGATGCTACACAGTAATAATGCTGATGCATATGGAAAAAGACGCAGCTTACCTTCAGAATCCAGCGGATCATATCTTTGTGCACTTCGAGATGAGGAGCGTTCTGCAAGGTCTCCAAAAGTGCCAGAATACTGGGAGTGTTGCTTGGAGCTTCCCCAGGACCTATTATACAAGCACCACCACTTTAACTATCTTGAGATATTTGACACCTGCATTTGAGTTTACACATATATACATGTACACAACTTACGGGAGATTTTGAGGGTGAAATTAAAGGTGACCTCATGGTCTTCACAGCTGCTCTCAAGCTGCTGGTGCTCCTCCAGTAGAGCCATGCCTATCAAGTGCAGGACCTGCAGCAACACAGAGACAAACAAAATCTTCCCACTCTTGCCATAACATCTACAGCATGTCAGTTGAAAACACAAACTCCACTGAATTATGCAAACCATTTTAACTACTGCATACATTGTTTCGCCCCCTTTCCCTCTTCTAACTCATACCCTTTGTAGCATGGACTCAGACCAGTGTCCTCCACTTGGCTCAACAGCCCACTGCAGAACAGCTCCTAGCATGCCAAGCAGCACATCACACTGCAGGATGTTCACTAGGCTGGCAAACAGCGGGCAAAATGGAGGCAGCACTGGTGGTGGCAAAGCTGCACAAAAACAGCACATGATATGTTATACAAATATACATTTGTAACAGTAACAGGCTGAAAATGAGCTACAGATAAGGCAAAGTAAAATTCAGCGGAAAAGTGTGGAAAACAGAGGAAGCTATTATTCACTTAAGAACAGCTAACCTGAGTCCTCTCCATTCTGCCTCTTGAGCTTTCGCTGGGCTTCTTCTGCCTGTATTTAACAAATAACAAAAGTATCTCTTAATGCGTCAGTGGTGATGGAAAACCTGGAAATGCATGCAGCACTTATGGAAGGTGTGGGTACCTTGGACTGGTCAGCTCTGGAATAGTGATGGAAGTAGAGGTTGAACTGCTTGGCACATTCAGGTCGAAGCTCATACAGGCCTCTTCCAGTGACTCCAGGCTTCCTGTTTGACACGAAAAATCAGTTACAAACAAAAGTCAATTTACAATAAGACAACAGATCACAGCAAAATCAGTAGGTTGAGATGCAAACTTACTTAAACGAAGCAATACTGTCGATTACTCTCTCCATCCCTGTTTCCTTATTCTCCTGAGGGAGAAATCATAGACATGGGAAGCTTTTCCAATGCGACATAAGTTGTCAGTTTGGTTATTTAAATAAAGTGCAGAGAACTTTAGAAATAGTAACTTATTTATAGTTTGATTCCTTAAATATGTAACCTCAGGGGGTAAGACAGGCTTCTGAAGATTTTTCCAACTCTTCAGAGGCAAGTAATAAATCAAATGCAATGCCGGGGTTTGACACAGGAGACTGAAGCATGTGAAGTATGTTTGTAGTTGTAGAATTCAAAGGGAAAAGCGGTGTAGTCTTTTACAAAATCATACTATTACACAAATCACTAAGCATATCAAATCTTGGCTGAAGAATAAAGCAAAAGCTACTGATATTCAAAATGTAACAATCTAGTGCCTAAAAAACAGTTCTGAATGTGTGTATGAAAGTGTACTTACATTTTCAGGCAAGGCTTTGACCAGTTCACTGTGGGCCATGGGGCGAATACAAAGTTGATGAATGATTTCTCTCTTAAGCTCATCACTGTTCTCTACCTGCCCAATGCCTGGGGCAAATCGTTCCCCTGAAACACAAGAGAAGTCAGTACTCCTACCCCACAAATGGCCTGGCATTGCAATTTATAGTTCAACAATAACCACTTGCTATAAGGACTACATCTTTGCATGCATGCACAAGAAATACATTACATTCCAGGAAAAAAAAAAAAAGACAGAATAATGTGCACTCACCCACAACCATCATTATGAGGTGCAGCATCTCTTCAATCAAAGTGCTGTTCTGCTGTACCACATCCTAGAACATTGAATCAGAGAAGACACCACCATGAACAGACAAGCGTTAGCCACAGCCTTAAAAACACTGACATGAATTGAAAAACACTGATCATCTTGTTGCAATAGCAACTGTAAAGGGGTGGGATACATTTGTCAGCAAGTGCCGTCAGTCCTTGAATGCGCTGGAAGCAAAGGAAATTCATAAGTTACAGGACGCGAGAATCCGAGAGACTCTGACACGGGTCAGACTGTGCAGTAGGGTTGCACGATTATGGCCAAAATGATAATCATGATTATTGCTATCAATATTGAAATCACGATTACTAACCACAATCATTCATTATTTTAGGTAAAACATTTTTATTGCACTTACTACTTTAAACAAACAGTAGGTAGACCAGGCTTTCAATACAAAATTAAACCTTTAATAAAAATTACACTGACCCAAGACACAGGGTTAACAAAATATAAATATGCGATTGTAGATTGCAATAATAAAGTGCAAACGAATGGGTAAAAAAAGAAGCCTATTCAGAAAAGGCACACACTAGGAACAAGAACATACAGGCATACACTCACTGTCTCTCACACACACCACACACCCACCACACACTGATGCTTCAAGTTTATATAACTGATATGTAGCTCCCTGATCATCATTCAATTTTTTCAGATAAAGTAATACTACAAATTTTGCCTTTGTTATATGTGTGCTAGTGTGTCAGTTCTCTCCTGTTGTGTGTTTGTGTGCGTGCAAGATTTCCGTCATGATGTGCGTGCCTGAGAGAAGTTCTCTCATGGTGTGCGTGTGTGTGCGCAAGAGAGTTCTCTCGTGGTGTGCGTGTGCGAGAGTTTTCCATGGTCTGCGTGCGCGAGAGTTTTCTTGTGGTGTGCGTGTGTCTGTGCGTGTGTGAGAGAGTTCTTGGTGGTGTGGGTCTGCGTGTGCGAGAGTTTTCATGGGTGTGCGTGCGCAAGAGAGTTCTCTCGTGGTGTGCGTGTGTGTGCGTGCACGAAAGAGTTCACTCGTGGTGTGTGTCTGCGTGCACGTGTTGTGTGTGTGTGTGCCTGCACAAGAGACTTGTGTTGTGTGTGAATTTATCCACACTGCTCTCTTTTATAATGAGGCGATAAAGTAGGCTACAGAGTTCGGTACCCGTCCCTAGTCCTCCCGCGTTGACGTCATCAATTGTGATCGGTTCCTAAGATTGGCGAGTTTAACGAGTCCCGATCGAGTCATAAAGTCTGATGGTTAGATGGCAATTTGTTGAGTGTGCTTGATTTGATGCGCAGCCAAGTCCCTATTCAAATGGCAATATCGCTGATGGTCAGCTTCTTTTACTCGTGGCAGCCAAAATCGTGATTAAAATTCGATTAAATGTGCAGTCCTACTGTGTAGGTTAACTAACTGGGTCAGATGTCCCCTGTATGCAATATTTAGCACTAACAAAACTGGACAAAGGTGAAACAGTGAACTGGTGATAGTCATGGAAGCCCAAAATGTAATGTGTGGGATCCCACAGAATGTCTACTATAGCACAAACTTCTGAAAATGTCAATGCTGGCTATGCCAGAGAGATGTTAGAAGCATTGCAGGGGCTGTGTATAATTTGTGAAACATAATAGAGCCTGAGGTGTTGATGGCCTCCAAATCCCACAGGTTTCAAATCAAACACTGGACAAATGTTTCTGATCTTGGAGGTCTCAACTATAGAATGGCCTTTGTGTCAGTTAATATATTCCCTAACAGGACCAAAGTAATTTTGGTGACACAAATGGGCCCTACACGATATTAGACAGGTGGTTTAAATGTATGGCTGGTGGGTATGCCATCTCAGTTCATCACAAACCTTGTTTGCGTTCTCCCTGTTGTATCTTTTCCTGCAGTCGGCTGAGCTGAAGATATGAAACAGCTCAAAACGACTCAGCACAATCATCAGAAAGTGGTTAGGATCCATCATGGAGGCTCCCGCCTAGTTTTACATATACAGTTTAAATTAGTAACATGATGTTATAATGTTCCTAGCCTAAAACAAGTATTTATTTTGTTAAATCCCTGACAATATAGACAGACACTGAACATTGTTTAAAATTATGTTAAAATGTCAGTAACAAATGCTGTAACCAATACCAACCTGCAGCATCATGAGGTCCTTATCAAACATCTCAACCCTACATTTCACATTGTGATAGTAGTAGATCTAAAAGTCAAAAAGTGATTGTTAGAAGCCATTCATTCTAGAGTGAAGATAAAACTAAAAAAATAGATTTAGGAGAATTAAGCAGTCTTAAGTCTGTACCTGGTTTACTAATGAGAAGCCATTTCTCCTCCACATTCCAGCATGCACCTGTGCACAGAGAACCAGGCAGCGAAGCGGGTGCTCTATTAGCATGGGGGGGCTAAGTTCACTCTGTGGGGAAGGACACAGGACATCTGTTAGTAAGAGAGAACCTACTAATTGCTGCAAAAAACAAACAAACAAAACAACAACAAAAAAACACTATGACTTACCAGAGGTAGCTGTTCTGGGAATCTGTAAGCTACTTCAGCCTTGCTAAGAAGAACATGTAATCCTTAAGAAGAAAACAAATAAAATAAGTAACTAAATAACTAAACAAAGTTCATCAAGAAAACACATTACTTTGGACACATTCTTTACGTCTCACCTGCTAGCAGTCTGGACACCGGTAGGTGAATGCTGACCTTATCCTGGGAGACACAGTAGCGGATAGTGTCCACAGAATGGCCACACATGCTCAGAGTGATGGGCTGCTCTCCATCAGTGAAGCCACTATGGCAGTGAGTCAGCGCTGTCAGGCACTTTTTATAGGCTTCAATCAGCACTCTCTCCTACAGATACACCCACAGTGTAAGACAAACAGCAGGAAAATCAATCTGAACAATACACTAAGCACTGGTCTGTGTATGAGTAACAGTAAGAGAATCCATGATTTAAAGCCCAACATCACTAGAAACATCAGTATATTGTTCTTTTGTTTTGCAACACCTGGGCTGGCCTGAAGGCATATGTACTGCTCATCCACTCAGTCTAAAGCAAGGGTGCGCAAACTTTTGTCTCAGGGGCCAAGGTGTGATATTTGTAATGGGCAGAAATATATACAAAGAGCATACAAATAATTCAAAGAGTACAAAGACGGTAGGTAGATTAATGTATTAATTTTTATACTGTGTTAAAAAATTGCTAGTTATGCACACATTCAACATGTATGACAAGGTACTGTTTTCTACAACAGGAGCTAGTAACAATCTTAAAACTCTAAAGTGCAATAAATAAGGCAGATAATATGTTTGAAAGCCTTAATCTTCAAAAGTAATTGTTTAAACTAAATCCACTATGTGAATGTTAGAGTACACCACAGCAAGCTCAAAGTTACGTGGGTTAAAGTGACTGCTTAAAAGGGATTGTTTGTACATTAAACAGTGAAACTCCATAAAATTAGTGAGTGTCCAATAAAACTTTATTTTGGTTCTTTGGAGACAACCTTGAGAGCTCATGCGTGCCTGTGTTTATTTATAACACACATCTTTTTCTTGGTGGGAAATGTAGCCAAAGCACTGATTCTCATAATAATATAATTCTTATAATAATATAATAATTTGGGTGAGACTGTAAATGACACAAAGAAGGTTGTATTTTATTGTGTCTCTAGCAGGGGTGTGCAGAGCAGCCGCTATTGGTATCCGTTTTTGTATTTTTTACATGGGAAAATTATTCGTATTTGTATTCGAGTAAAATTCATAATGCAGCGCGCAAACATCATCAGTGTCAGTGTATGTATGGAAGCACAGGCAGTTACAACTCACATCATTGGCACACCACTCCTGAATCATTGAGATGATGTGTGTAAGTTTCATCTGTAATGTAAAAGCTGCTTCCCATTCTGGCTCCATCTCAATGTGCTGGCCCACCTGTCGAACTACTGGGTCCATACCCTAGAGGAGGGAAAAAATAAATATATAAAAATAAACCCAACAATGGCATGATCAACTAAGCGTATAAAACAACCATTAAGTGCTTCCATTCACCATCCTGTCAAACTTTGCTCAGAAACATGTGGCTACCTGCATACACTTAAGGAGCTCCAAGAAAGCCTCAAATCCTTCCAGAAACTTCTCCCTGAGTTTGTCAGTCCATTCTGTCGGACAGCTAATCAGGACATATCTGCAGAAAGAGAGCCTGGTCAGTATAATTCAAGCATAGCCCCATTCTTTGAAAGTTACTTTCATTAACTACTGTAACAATTCTGTTCCGAAACTCTTCTTTGAAGTGTTATTTGTACAAACTGAAATGCCATTTTACATGTTTAGAAACAGATGAAATATTTTCTAAATATTGTATTATGTCTAATATACTAATCTACATATTCATTTATTTACATGATTTAGATTGTTGTGCCACAATACTGTCCCTGTCTTACTTAAGGTCTCCTATTAGGCTCTGGACTCTGCGAAATTTGAAGGCTTGTTGTGCAGTATAGCGTTCAAACTGGAATCGTCCCTGCAGGTCTCGATGACGGAGGTGATCCACAAAAGTGCAGATAATGGTGGTCATTAGATTCTCCTCTGTTATCAGCATCCGTGCCTGGAGTGAGAGACAAAGTGTAATAATACAACACCACAATCTGTTTACATCCAAAAACAGAACCAACAATCCCCAAACTTCTTTTGCCAATAATAACTATGGAATTAATAAAAGACTAGAAATTGGATGTGGTCTCAAAAGATAACCCTGTTTATTGTATGTATGTGCATTATTCAGTTATAATGAACCATTTCAAAGAATGATCAAAAGACGCAACAGCATCTAATCATGCAAACTTCAAGCAGCACCATGCATCTTTTTGGGTCTTCATTACTGCAGGAGCTTCTTATCATGTGTACTCACCAGGGATGGCACGGTGAACATTTGTACAGAGAGGTCAGTGACGGAGAACTCCCTGTCATGGTCGTCCTTCACGTAGTCACTCTGCAAGCGCTCATAGTTCTGCCAGGAGCAGCAGGCGGAGGAAACAAGAGGCAGAAGAGAGGAGTGTGTGGGGTGGAGGTACTCACCACAGTGGGGACGGTGAAGAGTTGCACTGACAGAGAAGTCACTGACACTAAGCGCTCGTGATCATCCTCCATAAAATCTGTCTGGAGGCGCTGGTAATTCTAAATAAGGGAAAGTGGGGGGGTGCACATTCATCTTCTATATCAGAGGTCAGGGGACCTTCACCAACCCCATGCCTTAACTGGAGGTACAGACTATAATGCAAAGGGACGAGCAAAAATTGTTACAGCAGCTAGACTTCCCAGAGGTGCACTAAAAAAATATATGTCAGACTAAAACCACTTTTTAAAACTCAAGCTTAGAACTGCATACACTGAACGACAAACTTCATCTAAATCTTAAGACCGCACAAAAGCACCTTACTGAGAAACTACTCAGGTAAGATGGTTACAAATGCTGTGGTTCTCCTTACAGTTGCTTTGGTTCTGAGAAGCATTTATGTTGTAACCTGTTATGCTTTTAGCTCTATGACCTGATCAGTTTGTAGTATAAGTCACATCTCAGCACTCCTGGCACACCTGCAGACTTCCTGGAGCTTCAGTAGGTCAGCCAGAGCTGGGGCTCTGGGATGACATACTACATTCAGCAAGCCAAAAAGAGCAAAGGTAAAGCTGCTATGATACTTTCACTCACATGTGTGTTTCAAACCAACCAAAAGCTGACCGCGTCAATAAGCTGCACTCAGTCTGAGCCACCCTTTCTATTATGTGAGAGTATGTGAACATGAAGCCAATCAACAACATACAGAAACTATTATTTCTATTGACTATTTATGCTGATGAACCTCACAGAATGAATTATCAGCCAGGTTTTGCAATATTTAATTTCTCTTTTAGTGGACCAACTGTGATCATGCCATTCAGAAACAAACATACATTGGTAAACATTTGCCTCAGTGAGTTCACATGGTAGCTGAAGAGCAATTTGAAGGGAGCACAGATACTGCAAACCATTTCAAAATGTATGTAGGTTAAAAGTTATTTATAAAAAAAAATATTTTTGCTGATTGTGGAAAAACAAAATCACTGTATATAGTTTGTCATCACTTTGGTTATGATGTCTAGAACCCTTACCCGTGCAAACTGAACAGCAAAAAGCTTCTTATATTTCAGATCCATGAGAAGGCTGCTCATGAACAGCTGATGGTAAACATTCCTTGCACCTAAACAATAAAAAAAAGTTAATCAAAACAAGCATTACATTATCTATAATTCAGTAAAGAATTGAAGCCTTAAATAACCCAATTTCACTTACCTTTCCACATCTTGGAGTCACAGAGCATGAGGGTGTCCACTAGAGATGAGTTTTCTCCTTCAGGACCTTTCTGTAGCCCCACCTGACACAGAATTCTCCTCAGGGCATCTAGAAAAAGCAGTATTATTTTGAAAATCCTCTAAAAATGTCAATTTTAATATCAGTCAGGTATATGTGAAAGCTTGGTTCTAGTAAAATGTCTAGTGGTAGAGAGTAACCGGAGTATCTGATGATATGTCCAAGCCAGGCAAGGGCTTTAAGAGCAAAGCACTGGTGAGCCACTACTGAGGAGTGCATAACTTGAACCCGGAGAGGCTTTGTCTGACGGCTTGTGTTTCGCTGCAGAAACATAAAAACAGTGTAGTTACTTTTCACACATAAATTAACTAGTACAGAAAACCACATATTTGATTGCAGGTGTAATCTGAATTATGTGGACAGAAACTGATGATGACCTTCTTGCTGATTAAATACAGAACAACTGCAGAGAAAAAAACACATAAAATGAGTGGCGAGGACTTACCACAATAACAGACTTGGCCTGTTCACAGAATTGAAAATCCCCATAGCGTACAGATTTCCGCCCCTGAAAACCACAATGCATTGATAAACACAGCAACAGAAAAGAATTCAGAAGCCTAAAAGGTATACTGCCGAAAAGCAAATACCGTCCACATTATCCTGCAGATCAATGAATAATCAAAGTAAAAAGTATAGCTATAATTACAACAGGATGACAGCAAAAAAAATAAATTATGTAAAAAGGGAGCTTACATCTCTGTCCACGGTTGTTGCAAAACTGACAGCCTCTTTCTGTGTGCAGTTGACAGCTTTCTGTAGTGTGTATATGACCTGTTCATAAGTGTGAACCTCATCATTAAACAGCATGCAGTAATAGGTGTCTCCACGCTCCCTACAAAGAAAAACCAAACACATCTAATGAAATATGTAGCAGCCATGTAAGAACAAACAATACATTCATGCTCATTCTACACACCCAAATACAAAAAGGTTTTAGTATGTGTGCATGTGTTCAAGTACATACGGTGGTTCAAGGCCCTGAGGGAGCTCATCTTCCTTGTCCCAGGTGAGCATGTCGACAGCATATTTCAGGATGATCGAAAAGATGTTGTATGTGCGTGCAATCATGTCAGGAGAGACATTGGCTAGTGGATCCTACAAAAACATTTCAAGCATGTATAAACATTTAAAAGGTTTAATTAAGAGAGACATTATCCAGAGAAAATAAGTCATCACTCTATACTGAGGAATTAATTACACTGCAAAGGCCATCCAGGGATTTTGCTCTTAGTTTACATAAAAAAAAGAACATGGCTGATTCCTGTTCTGTATGTTTTGCTCTTCTGTAGCAGTTCCTGAATTAGGGCTGCTGCTTTTGTGAAAATCAGGATCTTGCCGCAAGCATTAATGTTTTCCTAACTTTTCTAAGCCATTTTTTTCAAAGCATGTATCAGAGCCAATATATGAAGTGCCCTTATAAAAAACAAAGAGCTGTTGAGACAACACATAAGGAATATTGGTCTTACATCCTGGGAGGAGTCACTAATGCTAGGCTCATGTTTCTGACAGTAAGGGCCCTTTTTCCAGGCTTCTGTGTCACCACAGTCACAGAATCCCCCTCCCCCAGAGGTCGTCATCTAGGAACCAAGAAAGAAAGGGAGAAAGAATTAGTGAGTCTAAAATGTCAAGAATAACTCAAGGAGGTATAAAAACTTGGAAAAGGGACAGTGGAAAAAATAGGTGGTATTATTGTCACATTAACTATATGCCACAGTATTCTCATACAGATCATGGATCTATCTGAGGCAAACATGTGGGATCCAGTCTACATTCTTATTTTAAGTACAATATAATGGCTGAGGATTAAGTGATTTTTCTTAAGGAAACAATGGTAGAAAGTGGAGGTGTGAACCTGCAACTTTATGGTCATCGGGTTCACAGGCAAGGGTTTACCAACTAAGCTACTACAAACCTAAAAGCAGATGCAATAAAACTTACATTTTCCTATGGAAATATTTGAGCTGGATTTAGTCATAGACTGGTTAAAACTATAACCTTAAGCCAGAAATGGAACATTCAACATCCCTCCAAAACCACATGACACCAGCACTGCCAGTTTCCGCTTTTCTAAATGAGATTAACCTGATCTCCCAGGTTGAACTCACAGCAGCAGCTGGCATCTAATGCATTGCTTAGATGTCCGACATAGGTGCCACTAGCAGCCCTTTACTATGACTAAGGACACCTTTGAGGGAACCCAGTGAGTCTTTGTGGTGTACTCTTACCCTGTAACGGTGTTCTTTGTGTACACTGCCTAGAAAGCATTGCATGCACAATACACATGTTGGGTCTGCTGCACATTCCCTAAAGAGAACAAATGGGAGTAAATACATGATCATATCCAAAATCACAGCAGATATTTGTTTGACAAAGAAGCATAAAAATTGAATTATTGTCATAGGAATGCTTCCAGAAAGTGTAAATGTGAACCACAATGATGTCATATATCCCCTTCTCATGCTGCTCATTTTCTCAGCGTTAACAGACTTTGCAAAGACTGGTCTCTCAGTAGGCTTACAACAAGCTAGCCTGAAAGACTCACCCTACTAGCAACCTGACCTAATTTAGACAAGACTGCCTGCAGCCTTAATGTCTGACATGGCCACAAACTATGAGGTAATAACATGAGGTATTTTGTGAAGTATGCATATCTGTGCAATAAGTAACTCCAAACTATGATTTGTGTTGGTAGTTTTTCCTCTCAGCTGTGTTAATTAAAAATCATATTTATAAGCAATTCTGTATGTAGCACAGGGTATTCATATTGAGCTTTTCTCTCTACACAGATTTGTATTAAGATTTTATTTACAATTTATATTGTTACTGTCTCTATGTGTTGTGGCAGTCATTACATAAGCAATTCCGTCTGGGATCTACAAAATGTTCTGATTCCGATTTTTCTGAAATTAAATAGTCAGCCATAGTTCTGCAAACGAGTATCGCTTTCTTACCTGCAGGAATATGTGGGCTCCCCCACTTTAAAGACATGGCCACAGAGTTGAGAAGGTTGGTTGCTCTGCTCTAGTTTGGCCAAGCCAGTTGATGGCTCTTCCCCACATAAGTACCACTCAAATGGCGCCTGCAGCAGCAGCTGGGCCAGCAGGTCTTCACTTTGAGGGTTAAGATTGGGCCCCAGGCAGTATATCTTGGGCACATAGCGAGCCAGATGTTGATAGACTTCTTTGGGCAAGTCAGTTGCTTGAAGCCATTTCTGTGGGAGAGAATGTAGGTCATGTTTCACCATTTTAACAGAACCCCATTGGATAACCAGCCTTTTTAATCCTTAGTTCCCGACAGCACCACTTCCACATATTGCTACGGCATAACATGCATGTCTTGCTTTGGGAAACCAAACACAATACGTTTTTCCACTGCCTAGCAAACACTGATTGTTAAAAGAGTCCTAACTGCATCCTAAGTATTAGACATATAATTCCAGTGAGACAGTCAGGGCAAATGGATGCTAATTGCAGTTTGCCAAATTTAGGCATTTTCTCGCTGAACCAAATCATGAAAAGAGTGGTAGGTTCACAGTAAATCCTGGAATAGCTGGCACTATTTATAAAAGCTATTGCATTGAAAACACAATCACATGAATAATTCAGGAAATGTGCAGTTTTTAATGATTAGTTGAGTAAACAAAAGCAATTTAAAACAGCAAACATTTCATATAGCTACATCTTAGCACCTAACATATGTATTGTACATACATGAAATCCTGCTGGTATAGATTTCCTCTTTTTATTGTGAAACTCAATCTATTTAAGCACTAAATGCTGGAGAATATTCAGGTACTCAACATGGATTAATAATGACTTCTTGCTTATCACTCAAACTGCAAGGTATTCAAAAAGCTTATTCACTGACCTACATTTAATTACATTTTTGACAGCCCTTGTAGGCCGTTATTGATACTCAAATCGCATTATACAGATTGTGTATGGATGAGTAAGGATTATCATCCATATCATCCAGCAAGCCTGTGTTCTTTGGGTTTAGTTCATTAAAAACTAGTGATGCTCCGATCAGGATTTTTGCCACCGATACCAAGTACCGATTTTTTGTCTAGGTGATCGGCCGATACC
>JBBMFX010000141.1:4466238-4494859 GCA_037832545.1 Rhabdalestes septentrionalis
GCGAGAGAGTTGTGTGTGTGTGTTTGCGGGAGTTTATCCATACTTCTGTCTTTTATAATTAGGCGATGAAGTACCGGGTTCGGTACCTGTAAATGTCCTCCCGCATTGACGTCATCAATTGTGATCGGTTCCAAAGATCGGCGAGTTTAACGAGTCCCGATCGAGTCATAAAGTCTGATTATCGGCCGATACCGATCGGAGCATCACTATTAAAAACATGACATTAGGGGCTATGTTCCAGGTCCTTCTGCTCATTGAACATTTCAGAATAACCGATGACTGTTTAATTAGTTTGATGTTAAGTCCTCATTATTTAGCGAACTCGGCTGCGTTTTATTGAACACACACTGTGTTGCTGAACCCATAACTTGCTTGGTTTTACTCTGCAGTATGAAAGCTACAATTTCTTCAGGCCTGCTAAATGTTGTCAAGCAGATACAACTATAATGTGTGCAATTTCTGGCATTTTTGCAGTTTTACTTTATTTGGCTTAAGAAATAAATTTTTAAATAAAGTCCACAATGAAAAACTGAATCTGTAAAGCTATTTTATCAGTCTAAACTAAAAGGTTACATTTGAATTCTGCAGCACACAGCAGCTTTCACATATCATATCAGTTGCAAACAACCAATGTACTTCTCAGTAAATGTGTTAGGTGATTACAAAGAGCAATTAATTAGTCTGTAGTGACTATCATGCTTCTGAATTTGAATAAAATTTTCTGAAGTGCCAAATATTGATGGAATAACTTCAGTAAATTTTATGGGGTGATTTTAAGGGTGAAATTAGAATCTAGTTAAATAAAAGTAATTTGTGGAAAAAATTTATTTTGCAATAATCAAACGTTGTTTTAAAATGACACAGACTTCAACAACTTATCACTGTGACACTGTTACTTTTGCTTTATCCAAAGCTCAACCATTAATGACAGTGGTCTGAGAAAGACAAACCACAGAGGAGTGGGAAGAACAAAAAGCAGTGACAAAGCACTTCCGGACTCCAAGTTAATTCCCAAAGGATCTGGAACGGAGCCCAATTAAATGGTCAACAACTGGCATGAAATTACAATGCGGTATTTTTGGATATCATGGCCACGGACATCAGCCTCACCTATGATTTATCAGAATATATTAAGCACCGATTTGGGGAAAGATGATACTTTTGAACTCAAAATGCTCGACTGAGGTGAAACATGATTTTGTGAATCAGTGCTAAATTACCAATAACTTGCACTGCTTGTTCTGAACCATTTCTTGAAGAAAAGAAAGGCATGTATTTTGGGACAAGGGCAGAATGTACCAGACACTGAAAGAAAACTAGGCCCAATATCATATCTGGCCCATTCAGGAATACAGGCCAAAATTCCCTGTCTCTGTTTAGATGAGGCAGTTTTTACATGTGTACTAATGCACTTCAACATTTTAAAGCAAAAATGTCCGGTTGAGTTTCATTTTCCATGTCTAGTTGAGCTTCTTTCACCACTTAATTTTAAGAATACAGACCAACAGATGTCTGGGAGCTAAGTTCAGATCAGACACCCTGTTTATAAACTGGTCAGTAACCATGTGTCCATTGGTCAATCTATCAACCCTCAATCTCTGAGAACACTAGTCCTGTCTTGTTTTGCCAAACTGGCCATACCATATGTGATTATGCATTACTGCATTTCAGATAATTAATTTAACTACTTCATTCAATATCTGTGACAAAGCATTACATATGCAAAGAGATTACATGTGCAAATTGAATGTGGCACTTTCTGACCTACTAACCTGGATTACACCCACAAAGACTGCACAGTTGGCTGCTGTTGTTACTGCAGTTTTTCATGGGTTGTTTTTGTCCACAGATAGCATAAGCAAAAAATAATAAACCTTCGGCAAAAGCTTACAATGTCCACTTTAATTTGTAGCTTGGACAACTGAGTGCATTACTAACATAAATGTGGTCTATATCTGGGTGACAAATAACTGGGGTATCTCCTTGAACAGAAGAGTAACCAATATAAATAAGTTCACGTTGGTTTTTATATGAACCTCCAGACAACTATACTAGCTGTGCATAAGGTGCAGGTATCTTAACAGAGGCAAATGTGACTCATTTGTCTACGATGTAGCTTTTCTCTGACTAACATGTAATTTGGAACCACGAGCAGAAGGTAAACTCTACCAAGACACAAACAGCAGTTGCCTGACCAGAATAATCACAAGTTAAGGAACTAACGCTTTGTTTTTCATTTTTAGGCTAAGAATGCCTACACTCTAAATCTTAGAGAGCTGAAACTAGGTTAAACGTAGAGGGAAACAAGCAGTAGTTCAGAAGTTTACAGTAGCTTGGCCTAGTTTACTTAAGACATGACAAAACATCTCCTGATCTGCTGGTACAGCACACTAAATCTTAAACAGCAGTGTTAATGTTACACTACTACTTTGCTGAAAACGGCAAAAATTTTCTTGTCATTGTGGTGGATGATGGTCTTTTTTTTTAATTCCTATAATTTTTTTGTTGTTGTTGCAGTGAGCATGCTAAAGGACAATAATTTATCTTAAGCATAGGCCGTCTTTTTTTATCTGACAGAGAGAAACCCTGTTTAAAAGGTTGGAGGAAAACAAAAAAGGTACAGATGTTTAAAAACAAAATGACATTCGCGGGTAAGACACACATACACAACTAAAGGTTAAATATGTGGTTTGAGAGTCTAGTATTGTGTGAGTGTGGTTGCTTAGTTGAATAAAAACAAGTCAAGTTATTCAGGTTAGCTAACATTAGCTTAGCATCAACGGCAGCTCCTGCGAGGAAAACAACACAAGCTGAGGAAAAAACACAAATTACAACGGAAATAGAGAAGATAATAGTCTTCTAATTATACGGTGTCCAAGATAAGAGGTTTATGCTGTGTTCTAGCAAACTGTCGCCTACCGCTGCCGTGTCTTTGGCGGAGAAATTGAGGAACTCGTTGCAGAGAGCAGACGGGACTTCACGATCAGTCTCAGCGGCCGCCATCTTCACTCCACTGCCCAGGAGGAGGAACCGGAAACCAGCTTCACAAACTTCCGAACGCACAGAGCAAAACTTTTCAGCTGTTTTTGTGTGTGTGTGTGTGTGTGTGTGAGAGAGAGAGAGAGAGAGAGAGTGAGAGTGAGAGTGAGAGAGTGAGTGAGTATGTCTGTCTGTCTGTGTCCAGGTCCTGATAGTGACCCACTTGCTTGGTGGATAGCACATGTTGGAGAAATGCCAGTGCTTTCAAAAGTGGCCAGAAAGTACCTTTGCATTCCAGGAACAAGTCTGCTGTCAGAAAGCATGTCCAGCTCAGAAGGCCATCATGTCCTGTCTCCTCAGTGGTCATGAATGAGCAATGAGAAAGCTCACATTATTGCATTTTTAACATAAACTGATAGAACTGAAGCTAGTTAATATTTAAGCTTAAATTTAATAGATTTGTTCATTTTTTTCTTTAATATGATGCATCACTGTTTACATTAGTATGTTTCAAAAGGCAGTATCCATTTGTTTATATTCCATTTATGCGCTTATGGTTTTAAAGGTTGATTGATGGTCTACATTGTGTAACACATGCAAAATAATCGTAAAAATCGCAAAACTGGGATTATTTCCAAGATGATATTTGTGCAGTCAAAATCTACAATGAATCGTGTCTGTCTCTGTGTTTGTTTGTCTGTCTGTGTTTGTGTGAGTGTGTGTTTGCATGTCTGTGTCTTTTTATGATTAAGTGAGAGACAGTGTATGTCTGTGTTAGTCTATGAGTGAGTAAGAAAGTGTTTGTCTGTGTTAGTGTATGAGTGTGTTTTTACATGTCTGTGTCTGTGTAAGCATGTATGTATGTGAGTGAGGGTGTTTCTCTGTGCCTGTCTGTGTGAGTGTGTTTGTCAGGGGCGTATTAAGCTTTCCAAAAGTGTGGGGGTTCTGAGATGGGGACGCCATGTTATAAATACAATTTAATCAATTTAATACACTATAATCTGACAAAAGGGGGGTGGGGGGGTGGAATCACATTTTAACAAAAGTGGGGGTGTTGTATCCCCCCCGTGTGCTATGCCCCTGGTGTTTGTGTGTAAGGGAGTGTGTGTGTTTGCATGGCTGTGTGTTTGTATGTCTGTCTGCATGTCTGTGTGCGTGCGTGTTGGTGTGTGGAAAAATGAGTGTGTGTTCGTTTGTATGTGACTCTATTTATGCCTGTGTCTGTGTGTGAGAGAGAGAGCGAGTGAGAGAGAGATTGTATGTGGCTGCATGTTTGTCTTTGTGTGTATGTGTTTGTGTGCTCTGATTCCACTTGATCACTTGGACAGGAAAAGGAGTTTAAAACAACTATTCAGGTGCAGCCCTGTCTTCTGACTGAATGTATCCACTCTTCATACACTATGCAGACAAAAGTATTGGGACACATCTGTTGTCCAAGGTTTGGGCTAATCCTCCTTCCATTGAAGGGCTCAAACTTAATGCTTCAGCATACCAAGTCATTTTGGACGATACCAATGGCGAACTTGGTGGACACAGTTTGGGTTGGGATGATATAAATTCCAGTGTGACTGTGCCCCAGTGCACAAAGCAAGGTCTGTAAAGGCATGGCTGGATGAGTTTGGTGTGAAAGAACTAGACCCCACAGAGCCCTGACCTCAACCCCATCCAAACCCTTTGGGGTGACCTGGAACAGAGATTGTGAGTCAGGCCTTCTCATCCAAACTCTGTGCCTGACCTCATAAATGCTCCATAAAATGAATGGGCACAAATTCCACATATACTCCAAAATCATTTGAAAATCCTTGAACTGTTGAAGCTGTTATAGCTCCATATTATAGTTTATGTATTTAAATGCCATGTCATTCAATCCCCTGGAGGTGATATGGCCAGTTGTACCCAATACAATTGGTTGCATGTGGATCCACTTGACTGCCAGATCAGTCACAATCAAGAAAAGTGGACAGGGAGTTTTATTAAACTATTCAGGTGCAGACATGTCTTTAAACCGAATGTTACCACTTTTTACATGTCACCTCAGTTACCTCAGCAACATCATAATCTTAAGTCATACATGGTAAACAAAACAACACAAGGAGGATGAACATTAGATATTAGATAAATTAGAAAAATAGATTTTCACGATTATTTTGTATGTATTAAACAATGTAGACAATCAATTTAACATTTCAAACCATACACAAATAATACAGTGCATAAATGGAATATAATATTATTTCAGTCATATTAAAGAAATGAAGGTCTTTATTTGTCAAAGTTGATTCAGAAAAAATATGACATCTACACTGGTTTTCAGCAATAATCAAACAGAATCATTCTTGATAAACAATTCTTGACAAAAACACATTAAATATTAGACAACACACACACACACCAGAAAATCAAATATTTCACACAGAAAGGTATTGCATTGACACGTGTTGCTATCCACATGTTTATTCGCTTTGTATGTATTAGAACAAAACAAAACTGGAGAGAAAAAAAGCTAATTTGACATAATGTCACACAAAATCCCAAAAATGTGCAGGACAAACTTATTGGCACCCTTTTAAAATTGTGGATAAATAAGATTGTTTCAAGCATGTGATGCTCCTTTAAACTAACCTGGAGCAAGTAACAGGTGTGGGCAATATAAATATCACACCTGAAAGCGGATAAAAAGGAACAAAGCTCACTTGTTCCTTGCATTGTGGGTCCGTGTGTGCCACACGGACAACAGAAAGAGGAAAAGAGAACTGTGTGAGGACCTGAGAACCAACATTTTGGACAAAACATCAACAATCCCAAGGTTACAAGTCCATCTCCAGAGATCTAGATGTGCCTTTGTCAAGAGTGCACAAAATTACCAAGAATTTTGCAACCCAGGGCACTGCAGCTAATCTCCCAGGGCATGGACGGAAGAGAAAAATTGATGAAAGGTTGCAACGCAGGATAGTCCGGGTGGTATATAAGCAGCCGCAAACAAGTTCCAAAGAAATTCAGTCTGTCCTGCAGGCTCAGGGAGCATCAGTGTCGGTGTGAACTAACCGTCAACGTTTAAATGAAAAAACGCTATGGCAGGAGACCCAGGAGGACCCCACTGCTGACACAGAGAAATTAAAAAGCAAGGCTACAATTTGCCAAAATGTCTTTGAGTAAGCCAAAATCCTTCTGGGAAAATGTCTTGTGGACAGATGAGACCCAGATAGAGCTTTTTGGTAACACACATCAGTCTGCTGCAATGAGGCCGACAGAGAAAAGGAGACAGTACCTACAGTCAAACATGTTGGAGGATCGATGATGTTTTGGGGTTGTTTTGCTGCCTCTGGCAGTGGGTGTCTTGACTGTGTGCATCATGAAATCTGAGGATTACCAAGGGATTTTGGGTCACACTGTAGGGCCCAGTGTCAGAGAGCTGGGTTTGCATCAGAGATCTTGGGTCTTCCAGCAGGACAACGACCCAAACATACTTCAAAAAGCTCCAGTAATGGATGGAACAAAGTGCTGGAGATTTCTGAAGTGGCCAGCAATGAGAACAGATCGTAATCTCATTGAACACCTGTAGAGAGATTTTAAAATTGCTGTTGGGAAAATGCACCCTTCCATTATGAGAGACCTGGAACAGTTTGTAAAGGAGAGTGGTCCAAAATTTCAGATGAGAGGTGTAAGAAGCTTATTGATAGTTATAGGAAGAGACTGATTTAAGTTTTTTTCCCCAAGGGTGTGCAACCAAATAGTAAATTAAGGGTGCCAATAATTTTGTCCATCCCATTTTTGGAGTTTTGTGTGATACTATGTAAATTAGCTTTTTTCCATCCTGTTTTTGTTTTCTTCTAATACACACAAATGGGATAAACATGTGGATAGCAAATCATGTGTTAATGTAATACAATTCTGTGAGAAATATTTGATTTTCTGGAAAACTTTCAGGGGTGCCAACAATTTTGTCCACGTGCATATATATATATAGATATATATATATATATATATTTTCCCCAAGTCCTTATCCATCAAGATAGTTGAAGTCAAGTCGACTAGTTGCGATGAAATCACACATATGCAGCGAAGGAACACAGGCGTCCAACATGTAGCAAATTTTATTAAAGTTCTTTATAACATTTACAGTCAAGATGACATTTAAACAATACAAAACAAAGGCTGTTACCTTGAATTTTCTGGTAAATTTAAGTGCACAACAGAAAGTGGGAACAATTTAAGCCCCGGGGCGACTCAGCGTCCTCAGGACTGGACGAACCTCTGCAGTGCTAGCGTTAGCATGTTAGCTAGCAGATGCCGTTTTGGATGCCGTGCATTACGCATGTACTTTTACTGTACTTTAACACTGACTAGCAGGTTGTGCAGGTCTCTGTGATGTTTGTTTGCCTAGAGTGAATGTTCTCCACACATGTGATGTGTGTCTGTACTCTCTGTTACCGTCTTTCTCGTCTTGTTGTGGTTTCGTGTTTAGATTCTCCTCTGTGTGCCAACGGTACCGCCTCTTTAGTAATTGGTTAAAGGGACTCGTGTCAGCGTCAGAGGCAGAGACTGCATTGCATCCACAAGGGAGGGCAGAGAGAGAGAAAAAAAACACTACTAGTCAACTTCTCTCAGGGGCAGTTGACTTTTGTGTTAATATATATATTAGGTCATTAACTCAAATGTCAACTAGTCGACTATAACGGCATGAGTTGATGGTCCCTGAGAGAAGTGGACTCTCTGCTACGATATATATATCATAGAAGAGAGAGAGAAAAAAAACACATGACTAGTCGACTTCTCTCAGGGGATATATATGTATATATGCTACAATATGTCTAATATAAATATTAGACATATTGTAGCAAAAGCCTTCCTATGTAGACAGACCTGTACTTCTAATTCGGCTGCTTCTGGTGATTACCATTCTAGTGATCTTGGCTTGTAACTGACTTGCGCTAGTACTTCTGTGTTCTCCATAAAACTGAACTTATCCCAGGAGGAGGAATATCCAAAACAACTCATATATTCCCTATACAGAACATGTGACCATATGTCACTACAGAGTGTTTTTATATAGGACCACTAAGTTGGCTCTGCTTCAGAAGGCCATCTCATTGCCTGTATTGAAGAATCAAAATGTGGTTTCTCAGAACACTACCCAGGAGACTTTGACTGAATCAGCTGGTGTAATAGTGCCTGTAATTTCTTCACATCCTCCCGTAGGTCCTGCAAATCCTTGCTCTGTTGCTGCTGGTGTTTTTCAAGTTTACTGAGAGTTAGGAGATCAGCTTGCACTGCAGATGTGGAGCTTTTCCTTGTATAAAGACAATGATTATAGTTAAGTATGCATTCAAAAGTTTACAATATCATATATAATGGATCGTGTGGAGGGTAATACATTTACGGTAGCATTAAAACTCCAAACATATTTTGAGTCAGCACCGATCAAAAAGAATGTGACATCATATGATGCTTCCATATTGTCATAATTAAATGGGTAACTGTATGGAGATCCTTGAGGAGGAAAGGATACCTTAAAAGGACCAGCTGATGTGTCATTTTTTCATTAAATTGAATCTTTTTGCCCCTTTCCTTTCAGTATCATCTCCCATTGCCATTTAGTATGATACTTTTACATAACAATGTCAAACATAAATTACTTCCTTGTCACTATTACCTTTAGATCTATGTTACCATAGACATTAGTGCACAAGACCCAGTGTTGTGCCAAGTCCATGATGGTGTGAAGCTACATCATAACCTGTGACAGGTTTTGCTTGTCACTTTAGATGATTCATGTATCTCTCATATGATATGAACTGTGCTTTTCTATGCACAGAACAATAATTCAGTCATCATTCATTTATTATTGTATTTGTTAATTAATAGCTAAGCTTCATTTATGTTTGTTAACATTGTTAAAACTTGGATGACACTGTGGTCAGCATAGTGGACAGTAAGTGTCTAAGGTAACTATTGTGTGTTAAAGACTACAGGATGCCTTGTTAAGGGATATCAGCACATGTCTGTCTGGAAGGTTACTGGTCAAGTTATGCATGTTGGAAAAAACACAGTGGAACCCAAATAAGTCACTCATCATTACACCAAGACCCAAATAAACCCACCTGGCACTCTCATCTCCTGGAGCTGGTTTGTGTGTTTTTGTCTGCTTCTGAATGTCCAAATATTGATCCAGTGTGCCCTGTAGAGTTGATGGAGTTAGACTTGTGTCTTGCATATTTTGTAACAAAATTTAAGGTATAATATGTCCCTGTTATTTCTATCGGTCTGTCAGAAGTTACCTTAATCTGTGCTGTGAGCTTCTTCATGCCTTCATGGTGCTCTGGATCGGTTAAGTGGTCATCATCGTAAAGCTCTCTAAGCGGGGAACAGCAGCGCTGGATGTACTGTTTGTCGTAGGAACGCCTGAGGCGAGGCATGGACTCCTCTACTTGCAGGATGATGGAGGCCTGTTGCATCACTGCATTGGCCAGTGCATTGTCATACACTCTACAGAGAAAGTGCATAGAGGCCGTATTGGAAGCACAAATAAAGTATCTGCTACCCAACAGCAATTATGGGACACAAACATCATTCATTTTCCCTTATCTACCTTTGGAACGTGTCAGACAGCAGAGCAATCATCAGGTTGACGCACAGGACGGCAGACAGAGCCAGGAATGTACCACAGAGCAAGTAAGCCATGATGGGGTCTACAGCTACCATGGCGTCAAACTCGTATTCATCCACCAGGGTTATCCGATAGAGACTATAGAGCATCTGAGGCACTGTCTGCATACTGGGCACCTCAGCTAGGCCTTAGATCAAAGAGATGGTTCTGAGTATAATCTTCAGTATAATCTATAATGAGTCTTGTACAAATAAATAAAAAATAAATAAAATCTCACCTCCAAATATGATCCAGAAGGCACAAGCATATGGGATATAAATCTCTGCATACAAGAAGAGGAAGCGCAGCACGTCACCTGCAATCTTCCCCAGCATGACAATAAAGGGACCCATTACTCTAAAGATTAACAGAAAATAATCAGTGTGTTGATGGTTTCTATTCTAAAAATATAATCCTCTCTAAAATACTGGCATTTCCTGGCTGTAATACAGAATGTGAGATGGTTTTCTTCTTAGTGGTGACTAACAATAAGAGCACCAATGATTGGCACTGACCAGCTGCTGTGCAGCTTCTCTCCCGAGGCTATACTCCACCTAATAAGGATGCTTCTAAGAACTTTTTTCACATCCATATTCTGTGAGCAGTGGCACATATTTTGCTGTCACAGAAACAAACTTTTATCTTTGCATTTATTGCGGTCACCTTAAAGGCAAAGTATCTGTATAAAGTGATTTTATCCTGGGTCTTTTTTTTTATGGTTAAAATGATGAAATGTTTACACAATGTAAAGGGCACCTAGTGTTTTCAAGAACAACGAGTCATTATGAGCTTCAACAACACCTATTACCATGTACTTAGTATATCCACCGTATATTCCAGACATACATACATACACACAGATATACATACTTACTTAAATGTACAGAACCTCTGCATATATTCCACATTTTTATGTTTCTTAATGATGATTTTATGATTTTTATGTATTGAATTATTGTTCTGTACACATTTTTTAAATGAATGTTGACTCATGCATCAGAGAGAAGTGGTTCGAACATCTTGTATTCTAAAACGAAAATACTTTTTGCGGTACAGCATCCAGATTGTGTGCTGGTCATCAATTTTGTACATCCTGTACTGTGAACTGGGGGCTTTAACCATATGGTGCGCAAGCCTCTGATGCCTATGTTTCCATGGTTACCCTGCCGCTCTGCCGACGTTACCATGGTTACACGGGCAACCAAAAGCAACCACCTGTAGTGTGGCGAAACTTGAGAAAGCCACATGGCAGCGTAGACCACTGACCAGGTGTTGCCATTATTCCTCTAGCACGGTGTCTAGGAGATGATGCTGCCATGGAAGCCAATGAATCCAGTCAGGTGTGAGCAATAATGACCTGCTGGATGTATAAACATGGTAGCTGTGGCCGCTCTCCAGATGTTCCCATTTCCATTCAAGGGCGGACAGGGACAAAAAAAAGACCCTGGACTTTGGGGGAGGGGGGTGGTTGTGTTTGGTAAGCGCATTGCTGCCGCATCTCAGTAGAGTAATACAGGCTGATTTTGAGGGATGTTATGCACATCTGGGGCTGACGGCCATGCACCAGACAGTTCTGGAGTTTTTGAGAACTCACAGATTTCCTGTCCGTCCCTGTTCCCATTAAAGTGTGGTGACACCAAAAGGATGCCTGTTACCGAAAGGCCCGGACATGCTTCATTAATCTCAGCCAGAGGAAGATGATGGCCACAGCAAAGATGCGGAGGCTGTATGTTCGGAGTTCAGGAGACACCAAGTAAATGTCGGCTAGGTGGATCCCCAAAAGCGCAATCAGCAACGTGTACACAAGCCAGTCAAATATATTCCTGCAACATAAATATGAGTGAATTCAAACTGTGTGTTTGTCACTGTTGTATATATTTGAAAAAATAAAACATTGTTCTACCAAGGGTCTCGTGTGTAGCTCCCCTTCAAACTGCGGATGAACTTGATTTGTCCCTCTAAGTAATGGCGCTCCTTTTGAATAAAGCACAATAAATCAGTCTCACTGATTCAGAGACATTATTTCATGGCTGAATATGTGAATCACTGTCTGATGAGCTGGAAATTAAATAAAGTATGAGCTTTACTCATGATCAACACAAGCTGTTCAAATATTAACAATAACCCAGATGACTCGATATGCAGTAACCTTTCTGTTGTACTAGAGAGAGAATTCTGAAAGTGTCTGTGTTCTTGGAAATGTGAGCAGGTTACCTCAGGCCACATGGGGTGTGTTCGGGCCAGGTCCTCTCTGAGTCTCCGTTCACTCCACTGCTGCCAGTTCTTCAGCTTTCTGCCAGAACGCACAATATCCATCACCTCCCTGTACATCTCCAGCACAGTCAGCCCTAACGCCAAAACCACCACCAATGCACGCCACCAGTCCTGCAGACACAGGGTATATTGCTGCTGTAGTATGAAGACCATTCCTTTAGGATTTTCAGAGAAACAAGTGTGTAATGTTTGTCCAAATTTGGAAATCGTTTCATTTCAGACATGCATAAAAATGTGAATTGTGTGAGATATTAATTTTGCATGCCAAAAATATTATAGACAGAAATATCAATTCTAATTGTCACATTAGTTCAACTCAACTAAACATCACATGCACTACGAGTCAGAAATGATTTCTGTGTCATAATAACATGTTATTCCCTTGATTCCCTTGGGTGCATTTACTATGTTTTTGTAATACTTACCATGATGAAATATCATGTTTTCTTTGTAAATATAGTCAAATATAGAGCATCTCTTTGGCATAATACTGCAAGTTTCATTCAAGAGAGCCAGTAGCTTTAAAGTATGTCTTTAGACTGTATATAATATGCAGTTTCTACAATGTAACTTACTTGAGGGAATACATAACGCTTGCCCTCCTCTCCTGATACAGATATAGATACAGCCACTATTGTCCAAGAAACAATGAATATAAAGTTGAGCAACAGGAGAATCCAGGCACCCAGTCTATGGAGAAATAAATGTAAGTCTCATGTCAATCAAACAATTGCCTTGTTAACTGCCTTATCTATACATATGCATCCTGTAAAAGTAAAATCACCCAAACAGGGCTTTACCTGGCATACAAGTTCCATTTGACCGTGATGAGTTTCAACACAACAGGATGCATAATCAGATCCAGCTTTCCTTGTTGGACAATAAACTCCAGCTTTTCAAGAGATAATTATTGGAATTAGTCACAGGCATTAGAAAAGCTGGACCATATCAACAGTATAATCAAATCAGAATGTAGATGGCATACTGGTGATGTAGGCTCACAGCAAACGTTCCCTAAAAAGTAAAAAGTTATTCACAATTATTTTTTAAGCAACATTACAGGGCCTCTCACTTTATCTCTGAGTGTTGAGGTTACCTTTGGTCTGGCTTGCTGCATTTGGCTCCAGCAGCTGAAGATAGTAAAACTGTTGTCGGGTCATTTGGTCTTTCACATGGAACTGATTCAGTGCCAGTCTAGCCTGTGTAAGACACATGAGATGTACATTCAAAAAGATAAAAATGTATTATTTGGAGTGGTGCCACAGAAGAAACACTATTGGCTCCCAAAAAAAAAGGTTTCAGTTGATGGAGCTGGTTTTGTAAATAAGATGTGCCAGTGTAAAGAGCTTTCACAAGACTTTATTTTTTAAATTGTATATCAAGAGAAGCATATGTGGATTAACAATATTGGATGATTGACACTTACCACTGGTGTCATCTTGCCAATCATGGCTGTGATGCACAGCTGCCCATCAGAGTCCTGCACACCAGCATCCGCCCCCATTTCCAACAGTGTGAGTGCAGCTTCACTGCGATCTTTGGACACACACACATACACACACACACACACACACACACACACACACACACACATACACACACACATACACACACAGTGCTGTACACATCCATCAACACCTTGGAGACAGCCATTCGTTAATAATTTGGGTTTACTTTGCAACATTCAGCTTTGTGTTCATTAAAGCATCCTTTTTGCTATGAAGATCAGACTTTGTGTGAACAAAAAGTGTATTTTTCCAAAACACTGTTAAAAGTTCACACTACATTTATTTTTGTCCAAAAGTGAATTGAACATTTGAAAAGTCTAATGCCATCACAACATAAAATGTGTAGGATGGTTAGGGCCTAAAAATCCATCATTAGTGTACTTGCTCAAACACACAGCACCTGAAGGCTGTTCTTCTTAGTATTGTTCTTCTTAAATGTTATTATTCGTCCTTTCACCAGCTTTCGAGATGGAGACAACTCTGAAACATCGGGCCCGATATTAAATAACATGCTTGTTTACAGCTTTCTCCTACGTCTTTTTGTCCGTTCATTATTCCTGTTTTCCGGGGAAAAAGATTTGCAAATTATTGGAACCCTGAAATTTCAATTAATCCTGTATGACAGTTCTGACCCAATACTTTTGTCCATATTGTTCGGTTTAAACAAGTGTGTCTTTGGGGGTGTGGCCTGAGGTCTCATGTGAAAATCCACAAGGTTTGGTCACTGTATGGAGCTTGAAAGTTTCTTCTTCTGAAGCTGCATTCATTTTAATCAGGTAAAAAATGTCTGGTAGTGAATGGGGGGGAAAAGGGATGAGCGAAAGACAAGGAAAAGATGAGTGCTGGTCATAACGATCGCGTTTGTGTGTTGGGGATGTTGGCCTGAGGTATCACATGAGGTTTGGTGGGTTTTGGACAAAGCGTGTCCGAGCAGGACTCTCTTAAATTTCAGGGTGCTAATATTTTGCCACAATTATGTGGATAAATGAGAATAATGAATGATCGACAATACAAAGCAAACAGCTGTGAACAAACCCGCTATTCCAGTTCGGCCCAGACGTTTCAGAGTTGGAACGGTGTCTCTATCTCAAAAGCCCTGGGAGGAGTAGCGTGCCAAAAAATGGGTGAACGGAAGGAAGAGAAAGTTAAAAATGATTAAGATTAAACTTAAGAAGAACAATTGTGGATTATAATGGACTGTGAGCCTCATGGAACAGAACAGTGCTTTAAAAGTATTACCCAGATTGGCTGCCAGTTGTAGGGGAGTTCTCTGTTTGTAGTCGTGGGCACCAATGTCTGCTCCATTCTGTAACAGAATCTGAATTGCTCCAATGGCGTCATTTTTTGCAGCAAAGTGTAGAGGGGTTTGCAGGTCTTTGTGAGTGCATGCCTCAATATCAGCTGAAATAACAGAGACAGTGAGTAAGACACAGAAGCAGCCAATGGTACATTATCTGTCAGGGGCATCAGAAGCATTTTTAATATGAGGGTGACGCATAGGTGCAGGGGTTTGTGCTTGGGACACGGTTTGGGTGGGGAAGGGGTTGCTGTATGTGTGCAAAATCTTGTCCTTTTGGGGGGTGTGGGTGTTTGGAACCCCCTGTTGAATAGATTTACCTTTTGTAAAGAATCCAGTCCACTTAATCAATAGAAGAACACAAACCACTGGAAATCCGCTTGGGTTTCTTCTATCGATTAAGTGGAGTGGATTCTTTCGCAAAAGATTCAAGATTCAACAGCGCTGGGTGAACTAATTATTTATCTTACATGTGTGTGGGTCCAGACTAATAATTCTGAAATTTGAGGGGGAAATGCCCCACTATGCTTGAATGGCGACACACCTCCTCTTTCTAGAAGAAACCAAATCATATCTTCATAGTCCAAGGCTGAAGCCACATGCAGGGGCGTGACCCCAAATCCATCAGCACTCAGGATGTCTGCCCCTCGCTCCAGAAAGAACCGCATCACATCTACATTCCAGGCTCGAGAGATCTGCCACAGCATACATATTAATTGCAAAATACATAAAGCAACTGTATATACCTAGTATCTACACTCACTACATAGGCGGTTCTGCACGGGGGCCAGGGCTCCCCCTAGAACCCCCCCCTTATGGCCCCCCTGCGCTGAACAGGCAAAGATTTAAATACAAATTTCTTATCGCGACATGCACTGGCTCGAAGAACGGACTAACGTTACGTATGTTCTAGACGGACTCCTTAAAGTGTTACACACACGCGCTGACACAACAGGCTTGCCAACCATCCCGTATTTTCCGGGACATCCCGAAATATGAGTCATTTTGATTAGTCCCATATTTCAATCACAGCCTCGTCGGCCAATAATAGACTACCGTAAGGGGCAGATCTTGCTATGAGACGCGGTTGCCGGTGAGCGTGTGTGCAGTGATCAGTTAACCTGCAAAGAAAAAACGAGTGTGTGGCTAAAAAAAACTAGATGTATGTATGATAACCAGGCATCGTCTTTTTCCCGGACATGTCTTTATTTTTGAGACCGAATTTTAGATTCGTCCATGATTTTGCGCCGCCTACACGTTCGTCGGCCAGTGAAACACAGCCAACTTTCGGTACCAAAGTCGGCAACCCTAGCAGACATAGACGCGCTACAACCTGTCGCACACTGGTTATGTGTGCCACCCTAAAAACCCAACTGTCTCTAACTGTACACCTACAAAATGCACCAACACTTTGTATTATGTTTTTATTATTTGTATAGTGTACTTTTTCTACTATGTTTTCTGTGTTATAAAGCTTTTATTACATTGTTTTTGCTGCTCTTACCTTTGTACTGTCCACTTTCTGCTGAAACAAAGCAAATTTCCCACTTGGGGAACTAATAAGGGTTTATCTTATCTTACTTTAGAGCACAACCACCTCAACTGAAACAAACAAATGGTTAAGAATGCTGACAAGCTCCAACATGCCATCGGATATAAAACCCTTGTTATCCAAGTACCTGTAAATCTATCCCTGATATTTACATAAAGTTTCATGAACTTAAAATGAACAGACTTTGTGTGTTTATTGTAGAAATACTGCTGAATCACTCAAAGTACTTCACTCAGAACACTCATTCAGTACACATTTATTGGTTTACCCTTTGTTACCCCCTCTCAATTCCATTAATCTTTGTACAACCATAGGACCACCACTGACCAGATATTATTTGAATGGGCCTTTCTTAGTGCAACTGTGACACCAACGGGTTTGTGTATCATGCAAAGTATCATTGCTGTCTAGACAACCATCTACAATGTTGGTGAACTTTGTAGGTGTAAAGTTAGAGACAGTGGCTCATAAGTGGTCAGTTTTTCACCACAGGAACAGAGTTGACAGAATACTATTTAATGAATGGACTATTTTTAATCCAGCACTGACAATGAGGTGTGTAATACCTGTGCCACATTATTGTGTCTAATAAACTCTAACAGACAAAAAACCTATTCCTGTTTTGTCTGTTAAATAATTTAAATGTTGTGTATCAGCATAAAATAAATGGGTTGCCTTTCTAACACCTATATGTGCAACTAACCACTGATTGTCCCGCTAACTTATGAATTTACAGTGTTGTTGACCCTCCAAATGTGTTAAATATTTCTTTAGCCTAATTTTTTACACAGACAAAAATAATCCGCAGCAGCAATTAACTACCATAGTTTTGATGCCTTACCACACAGTGCTCAGAAATAAAGGGCTCACCTCGTGCAATGCTGTTTGTCCATACTTGTCCATGGAGTTGGGGTCTGCTCCTTCTCTAAGTATACCATCCAGATACTGTAGGTCAACCTGTAAAATCATGCGCTCTTTAAGGTTCAGTCCTTTCACTGTTCACTCTATATTTTTGGTCTTCATATACCTCAACACATTGTTTCTGTCATTCACTACCTCATCTGTTTCCTCATTGCTGGCAGCCAAGTGTCTGAAGTGATCCAGCAGGTGCTTGTTCAGCTGCTGCCCTTTTTCATCCCCATCCAAAGCATCTTCATCCCAAGCGAGGCCCTTGTACTTACTGCCTACAGGCTGGCCTGCTAAGAGGAATGGAGAGCCAGTAGTGAACTGTGTGCTGTCCAGAATGTATTGTTGGGATGCTTGAATGTTTGTGTACCAGTGCTAGCAGAGAATATAAAATGTAGAGCAGTTAAAATAAGTCAATAAACAACAACAATGGTGCTCAGCTAGTATTTCCTCATCTAATAACATTTTATGGGTGCTAATTTCAATAATAATAATAACTAAGCTCTTTAAGCAGCAATTATGAAACTGCATTCCTCCTCTGAATCTGATGAGGCAAACACTGTGAGTGTAAAGTCATTTTTGTCACACATGAACAGACCACAGCACTGGAAGAAAAAAAGCTCTGAAAAAATGCAGAGTCGGACACAGTGTGAACAGGGTGAAATTATTCTCTGCAGTTAACCTATTCACCATGAGAAGCAGCCGGCAGCCAGCGACATGGCACCTGGAAAGCAGTGTGCGGAGATAGTACCTTGCGCAAAGGAACCTCAGTAGTGCCATTGGGATCCTGGGATTCAAACCCATGGCCTTCTGATCACAGGGGCAACTCCCTGAACACTAGGCCCGAAGCTGCCCCCCAATTTTTTTTTACAGCAAAAAATTGGTTCACTTTCTTGACATGTTGGAAATGGCCAGGTAGAAAACCCTGAATGACTTTTATGGGAGGACCTCCAAAACAGCAAGGCTTGTGGGGTACTTTTGGTCAGTGGTGGAGAATCCCTGACAGTGGTACAAAGAGAAACAAACAAGGAACCAGCAGCAGGTTTTTAGGGGGTGTCCAGGCTCACTGAATCAATATTTGCGGAGCAAGAAGACCCTTCCATAGCCGTAGTGTTTCTCAATGCCAGTGGCTTCTTTCAAAAGGACAGTGGCCTCCTCACACTGCACACAATACTCTGGGAATTGTTTGAGAAACACGATGAAGTGTTAATGGAATTGCTTAGACCTCCAAATTCTGCAGATCCCGATCTGATTTGTGAGATCCATGGTGGCAACAATTTGCAGCTTAAAGAAACTCCTGCTAACATCTTAGTGCCAGATATCACAGAGCACCATGAGAGGTCTTGTAGAGTTCATGCCTCAGTACATCAAAGATGTTTAAAGAGAACCAGCATCATATTTGTCTTATCAGTGTATCTATACAGCAAGTCTTGTTGAGATTAAACACACATTTCATGTCTTAATTATTTTCTCTTTAAAAATGATTAATATATTTTAGGCACACTGAATGACTTATATGTGGCCTGTGTATTTGTGTGTGTTTGTTTGTGAAGTACCTGATGGTTTCTTCCTCACACATTTACGTGCGGCCCGTTTCCAGCGGCCCCTGGCATAAGCTGCCCACTGGCTAACAGACTGTACCACTGAGGCTGACATTACAGAGGAAGAGGAACCTATGACCTGTACATGCATTCAGAAAGGTAACATTGATAGATCGATTGCTACAAGCAAGATATTGTGCAACTACTGACAATTATAATGCAAAGACAGACATCACAGAGCATGTGTACATGTGGTTCCTCACCGGGCTGAATGGTGCATCAGTGAGCTCCAGGCCGGGGTTGTCATGGCCGCTTTGACTGATGTGATTAAGTCTCTTCATACTCACTCCTGATGTGCTGGTGTGAGGAGACTCACTGCTATTGGAAAAATGTATCTGCAAACCAGCGGGGGTTAATTATAAAGCTAACTCTATGACCACAATGAAATTCCATCCAATGTTAAAATATAAATTAAACTAAACAAGGCAATATCATGAAGGGCTGACAACCAATCACCTGCTGGTTACCATGCCTAAAAATCAACTGAAGCAACAAAAAAGGGAACAATTACTTTGGCAAGAACCAGAAAAGAATCTGTTAACAAACAGAAACACTCATTTGAAATCTATTTTAGTAATGATATTATTTTTAGCTCATGTTAATGAAAATTTGACCTTATTTGTAGACGCGTTACAGCTAAATTCCCATTTGCCTTTGGATCACTAGCATGTCTCAGAAATGTATAATTTTTACACCTGCAGTGCGGCATATCCAGAACTGACAGCAAATATCTGAAGGATGAATTTATGAATATGTTTTAGCATATCCTGCCTGTTGAAGGTCTTCAGTACACTGACAGAAAAAGTATACACGAAGTTACAAACAAAGAGTGGGAGAGTGGGGTGAGTTTTGCCAGTTTTGACTTAAAGTGACTTTAAAGCAAGGCCATTTTGAATCAAAACAGTAATGCTTCCAACCAAAATATGTACATGTATCTCAGGATGTGGCGCATCCTTGGTAACAATCACTTTAGATCTAAAATATTGTATTTATGAAATACAGCTTTCTGAAAAAAGTGGTGGCACATCTTACCCCCGGTGTGCCATTTCAGAGATTACATTGGGATGAATTGTGCCATTGATTACTGAAGTGAAATATTATATTTTGATCTCAGAAATTGTAATTATATATAAAAGCTACACAAATTCAATACAAAATTGTTCATTTAATGTTTATTTAAAGTTATTTTACAAGATCAAAGTCCAAGAACTACACCAAAATATGCCTGTTAGTAATGCTACCAAGAGAGGTTGCTACAGAAGTGTAGCATGACAAATGGTAGTGTGCTTTAAAGGCCGCAAAACCAATCACGTCCTAGAAAAGATTTAAAAATATTTAAGCATTATTAGCATATCTCTTAATTTTCCCTTATTGAGCCATTGCAGTGTACATTCAGATTGACATACGCTGAAGCTATATGCTCTAAATGACTACCCAGTTTTGCTTCTCTGTGAACTATCTGCATGGTGATGAATGATAATGAGCATTTCTTGGGAAATAATTATTACTGTTCCCTATTATTTTCTTAATAAATGCACACTTAACCCAACCTGCCTTTTCCTCTTTAATGCAGCTGGCAGGTCTCGTCCACAAGGACGTTTAACTCTTGGATAAATAAAGGCACTCGGAACGCCATTCGCGTTTTTGTTCTGAGCTTGACTGACTGAAGTGAGGCGTCACACTGGCATTTGTCTGACACTGTTCACCACCAGCCTGCAGACGGTTGTGTTGTTTCCCGTATTCACCTGTGGGGGCAGTAATTATTCTCTCCAGATTGTTTAAATGTTGGACATCTTGATTTGTAATTCTGCACTGAAAACATTCAAAATTGCAACCGAAGTTTTTTTCTTTGTTAATAATTACAATCGGCATTATTGTTTCAAAAGTCCTGATACGGCACTGCAGGTAGGAGAGAATATTGGCAGAAACTGGTCCCAAGAAAATATTGCATGAAAAGCTTTTTGAAGCCACATGAACGCGCAACTGACTGAATGCCAGCATGAATGCCTGTGATTTGCTCCAATGAGCATAAAAACGGTTGGTGCTCAGTCCGCGCTCACCTGGTGCCATGAGCGAAATAGCTGTATAGTTTCATAGTGTTGGGTGACCAGATGTCACCTTTTTCCCCAGACATCCTCTTTTTGAGGAACATTCGTCATGTCATGGGCATCTCTCACAAACTAAAGGTCCAGAATGGCCATCCGGTAACATTTTATGTTTACGCAGATTTGTGTTACTCCCTGTCTCCGCAGAAGATTTAGTGTGGCCAGTACATTTAACCTCACACATACAACATGGTTTGAAAATAGAAATGTGTAAAGTAAAGGATTCGTAAAGGAATAATGCATTTAAAAACGAACTTTCATTAAGAAATATTAATTTATTTTCTTATTTTCACTTTTTTTAAAGCACGGATTCAATGCATAGAAGTAAAGCAGTTTAATTACAATAGATTATGACAGAATTATGATCCCTAAGTAAAGGTTCTGAAGACAGCCCTGGGGGTTATATTCCAGTTACAGCACTTGAATTGTGAAAGATCCTCTGATAGTGTATACAGTTCTTAGATGAAGGAAAATTCTCATCACATGTTGCAGGACAGAATAAAAACAAGGCTCATTTCTGAGGCCTGTCAGAAGACCACTGCGATGTTTATCCCAATAAAAATAACATATTACCATTGCCCACCCTTAGCTGGTAAACCTGTCTTCAGAGGTGTTCCACACCCGTGATTAGTCATAAATGTAGCATACATTTGACCACATAAAAATATCTGGTGAAAATGACAAAACGTATAACTTCCTGTTACAGAATCTTCTATACAGTAGCCTACCTTGCCACATCCAAAGACTTAAAGGATCTACCAACTGCGGTCTCCAAGATGTGTATGTCTCTGCCTCATTTGCTACACAGGATGAACTTTAGAATGCTCAGTGTCTTTTAACTCTGTTTATGTTTTTACTCGGGTCTGTTGCTCAGCTGTCCCGGCCCAGTGAGTCGTAAAGACAAGTACATGTGCTCATTACACAACAGTCCAACTCCCTTTAGCTCGTAAATGTTGATGTAATGGTGCGCACTGTAACAACATTTAACTCGTAATGTTTAACAGAGCAGAGGTTACAGGGTAATGTGCTCGAGCTAAGAGAAAGGGTGAAGGCACGTTTATGACTCTTTATCTGCTGATGCGTGTCTTAAGCACATCTAATCACCAGATAAAAAGAAGAACGAAGGGTAATCAACTGCATGAATATTAACACACATATGGCTCATCCTCCTGATAATGAATCACATTGCTTTGCTAAGTATGACTGACAGCACCAGCAGCACTCAGAAGAACAGGAGCAGAAGTAACACTTTAGAGCAGATGATACTTGATGTGCTAGGCTTGACCTTCTCTGTTTGATTGACAGGTATCAAATTACAGAAGGAAAGGCAACAATAAAAATGACTTTAGCAATTCTAACAGCACAAACTGCCTGTTGTACGAAGAAGCGTATTGGTGTTGTGTGCATGTATGTTTGTGCATGAGTGTGTAATGTATATATATAAATGCCTAAAAACTCCTAATTTATAGTATAAACCCTAAATATGGCCCAAATATGCTCCTAAAACACTTACATTTCACTGCTAAAAGACATAAGCTAAAATGTTCAGTTTCTTTTGAAGAGCTTCACTGTCATTTTTGTGAACTGCTGTCAATATTGCTAAATTCCAAATCCAAATATTGTTATTTAAAGCATAATTTTACATCAGAATAAGAGAAATGATGCAGTGTTCACAGAACCTAAATAATTCAAAGAAAACAAATATCCTGTTTACTTCTAAATCAAATGGAAATAATTATCTTTCACACAATTCTAGAATTGTTTTACCATCCAAATGGTCTCATTGCAGGAGAGTGTTGATTACAGCAGTGGTTTTATGTGTTTCCTCATTAAATAAGGTAAGATTTCGGTGAACACTAACCAGTACCTCCTAAAGTAGACTGGGTTATTCGTGTAGAATTTTAAGAGACACTGGCATGGAATGGTGGTCATGCTCATAGAGATGCTGATTTAAAATTATCTGCAGTGGTCTTTTTTGCTGTGTATATATGCAGAATGGTGGGCAGTGTTGCCTTTTCCCAGCTGCCTACTGATGTTAAAATATTTGTTTTTCATCATCAGGTTCTGTTTAATGGGGGGTTCCAGCTGATGTCTCAAATGAGCAATAACTAAAATTGGAGAGAAAATCAAGTCTTTTTCCAAAAGGTATAATGGACACATAAAACAGATGCTTTTACAAATCTGAGATGTTATAAATGTGAACTGGTGGTTAAAAATCATTTAACAACTGTATTTCAGGGCTGCCAACTCTCACGCAACGAGCATGAGACACGCGCATTCGACTGTCTTCAGATGCTCTCACGACACACCTCTGATTTCTCATACTGAAAATGTATTTTGTCTATTTTTCCCATTGTACACACTCCTCAGTGGTAGGCGGGGGCCACCGAATGTCGCAGAAAGAAGAATCCATAACCTAAGAGAGCTGAATAGCTAATATTTAATTAGAAAATTATGGTCAGAGAGAAAAAGGTTAATTTACTTCAGGTGGTAATAAACAATTTGACAGTTTGTAAACTTTTTAACTTTTTCTAAAATTCCCAAAGCTCTTAGTCGTAATCACCATGGAAACAACTTAAAAGCAGTACAAGCAATAAGGCAAAAGTGTGTTGACTTACATAAATCTGGAAATTGACGCAAGAAAAAAGCTGCTTGGCTTAAATACCCATATCACAAGTTATTATTAAGAAATTGAAAACAATCATGAACCAGTCTGGAAGATGACACAACGCTATATATGCCAATGGTGAGGAGGATGGTTAGAGATGTAAAAGGGTCTTGAGGGCCAGAGTAACAGAAAGACATCTTGGGGTCACTGTAATACCAGCTCCATCATAACACATCATCTCCATTCCAGCAAACTGTCTGGAAGGTGTAATAAAAGTCTTTCCTATTTTTCACCTGGACAGGGTGTCGGGGTCAAACAAAACAAAAACTGAGCCCAAGTCAAGGTGGTGTGGAAATAGAGATGGCTACAGAGAAAAGCACTGCGATCACTGTAAAGACATGACATGCTTTTCAAAATGGAAAATTAACGCTTTTGTGTGACGTTCACCTCGTCCCCGCCACATCATTCCCAGTTCCCGTCTCCCGAATATTAGTTTGTCCCTTTACTTTCGTCCACCCTCGTTAGTGTCCCTCGCTCACTACCTAGTGTGTCTCCTCCGTTTGTATCGCGCCTCATCTATTTCTGTCACCTGTCCCCTGTTTCCAATTCATCCCAGCTGTTCCTCGTTTGTGCCGCCTATTTAAGTCCCAGCCGGTCCCATTCCCTCATATCTATTGGTAGCCTGTCTCGTTTGGTTCTCTGTTTTCTCGTTCGTGTTTCTGTCGTGTCCCTATACTATTTCAACTTGATTTGTTCTGTCCAAGTTCTCTGACCATTTTGTTCCGTTTCTCCCCAGACCTGTGTTCCTCCCAGTTTTCCTTGAAGCGGTGTGGCACCCCACGTCCATGAACCAGTTTTCTCGGTCGAGAACAGGGGTCTCGAGCCAGCAGCCTTGTTTTCCTTTTTTTGTTCGTTTGAGGAGCACGGGTCCTGTGTGTTTTGTGTTTCGTTTTTATTATTAAAGCTTCACAACTCCTGAGTGCGTCCTCTCATTTCCCTCATTTCAGACGGAGAGATCCGTGACATTTTGTCAGTCCCCTGGTCTAAATGTAATTGAAAACCTGTGGATTAAGATGAAGATAGTATGCAGGAGGAGATCCAGGATTGGCGTATCAGAAGATATACTTCTGTGTTCTCAAGTTTTACAGAACATTACGAGGGAGAACTTAATGCTATTGACCTGTCCAGGGTGTTTTTCTCCTTTTCTCCATGACCGCAGGTATATCCTCCAGCAAACCCTGTGACCAGAGCTAAAGATTAGCACCTCAGATAATTAATTAATGAATTAAATAATGTAATTGTGGAATACAATATTTTATTGTTCATCTGGGACGTATCACTTGTGGACTTGTCGTGTGAAATGTATATATTTTTAATTTGCTGATTAAAAACATTAAAGGAAAGTCTTTGAAGTTATGTTGCAAAAATGAGAAATTTTAAAGAATTTAAAATGCCATCTGGCCACTTAAAGGCCAAGTAATGTTGAAAGAGAGAGTAGTGAAGTGACCACGTGTTTTATATGAACACAAACTGTGAATTGCACAAAATTCTTTCTCTGTATTTAATCCCTTCATACAACTCCCTAAATATTAGACCACCAGCTTAGTAGAAACTGAACATCCTGTTAAATACAGGCTTCACCCATGCTTGGCAATACAGTACAAACACAATAGCATAGAGTTGCACATACCATAATGGTATATTCAGAAAACAACTCTCAGAGGACTTGACAAATCATTTTTAATAAGATTGTGATACACAACAACCAGTGCACATTTTACATTACATTACATTCATAATCTACTTTCCATCTTACTGAGGTTGTGGTCACCACAAATATACCTCGTCATATGATCTCTTTATGCCACTGTGATTTACCTCAAAATATACGTTGAAATGTTTGGAGCTATGAGGTTAACGATTGTCCACACACACATGCAGCATGTTTTCCTGAGTCTGTGTGTCCCAGGGGTGTGTGCGGCTTATCCGAACCAGTGGTTGCCCATACACTCTCTGTTCCACTCCACGCAACACAGCCAGCACCATTCGAACTTGCACTGCGCACGAGGACACACCATGTGCATGCAGCCACCTGAGAACAGAGCCACAGCAGATCAACAAAGCACATCAGCAGAAACCTAGCCCCACTGCAGTCACACTAATCAGTAATCAACACAGAAAAAGAAACATTCTTTTTGGACTATTTCTTCACAATGTCCTGTGTGTCTCTCTCTGCCCATAATATATATAAACATATTTTCAAAACTATCACAAAACATTGTCATTAGTGAAAATGTTAACCATTCCCCACGAAATATCTGGTTCCTGTAACTGCAACTATGATCAATTCTCTCTGTGGGTTTCTCTTAATTGGGTTTTTATTGTTCCATCTAAAAAGGACATCAGGCCTCCTGCTACATTGCTCATTCTTGCTATGCACAGAGATGGAGCTCTCACCGTTTTTCTCCACAGGCACTCTGCACTTGGGGCAGGGTCTGGTGGTCTCCTCTATAGTCTCCTGAGAGGCCTGCTCCCAACGAGCCCTCAGAGCAGCTTCTTCATCCACCACATAACCCTGACACAGCAAACACAAAAGTAGACCACGCAATACACCAGTGAAGTGTATGGAGATCAATGAATTCATCATCAGTACAAATGTGGCTGTCAACTATTACACAGTTGTACTGCATGTCTCCTTCGAAATGTTTGCTCTCTTTTGGATTGTGACTTAAACACTTGATTAGAAACGATGACAAATGACAAGTGTTGCCATCTTGTGGCTGACGTCTTCGTCACAGTAGATATTTAGTGAAACGTTTTGGAGTGTGTCTTGAATTTTTTCATTTGTAATTAATATTGAACTGTAATTGTTTTATTTTCACTCTATCCATGTCAATTCAGTCAATCAAGGTAAGTGCTTCAGTAAGGTTAAAGGTAAAAACATACATACACTGATTCTTTGCAACACTACTTTAGTTGGTATGGAGGGCATGTTATGCTTATAAAATATTTATAGTATAATGATATTGAACATTCTCAAGCACAAATGTGGTTTCAACAGATCAAAGGTTTGAATATTCACAGATACATTAATTGCATCAAACAAAAATGGCAATTACTATTGTGAAAATCCATTTTCTTAGCAAAAGTGTCTAGTCACCCATTCTAATTAGGGAATTTAGCTACTTTAAGGTACCCCCCTTTGCTAACACAGGTGCTCAGTTGCACAAACACACAGCTCAGAAAGGATTATAAACACATAGCACTTAGAATGGGATGCTCTAATGCAGCAGCACATAAGTATTAAGTACCAAGCTTTGGATAGCTCTTCTGTTACATGCAGATATAAAGTAGGCTATCCTGCTCAAAGGAATACACACATAAGAATGTGACCTCACACAATAAGGGTGTGTGCTTTTACAGTATAGATTTGTAACATACCAGGTGAAATCAATCATTAATCCGATTCTTCATTTTCTGCTGATAAAGACCTGTAACTGATAACCATCTTTACCATCTTTTATAACAGAACAGAGATCCTGCAGTAGTGAGGCAGTTGGTGTGTGTGACGACCTCCCCATCCTCGGTCTGGCCTCCCCGTTCCCAGTCCCCGAGTATTAGCCGTCCCTTTATTTTGTCCTTCCTACTTAGGTTCCCTCCTTAGGTTACGTTCTCCTTATTGTATCGCCCCCTTTGATTTAACTCACCTGTGTCTGTTTCCCTCCTGTCCACCTGTGCCTCGTCCTGTCTCCCTATTTAAACCCCAGCCGGTCCCGTCCTCTTTCAGTTCGTTTTTTGCTTCACCCTTCATCCTGTTTGCCAGTCCGTTTAAACTAACCCTATGTTCTTGTCTGCTTCCTTTCCAGGCTCGTGCTCCTCCGACGTTCCGCTGAACCCCCTGAGCTGTTCTCCCTTTGGTTTGTTTATTTCAGTTCTGTGCTTTACGCCAGGCTCCTGTTTATTTTGACATTTCGGTTTTTCTTTGAGGAGCACGAGTCCCCCACGAGTCCCGTTTGACTCTGTTGCTCGATTGTTGAAATCCAATAAAAGACTGATCACCGCTTAAAGCATCTTTCCATCTTCCTTCCCTCTCACCCGCGGCTCACGCCGTGACAGTGTGTAGTTTGAGTTTTTGTGTTGTGAATGAGTGTGAGTGGTACATACCTGCAGGGCACCAGCTGCCTCTGGAACAGTCCTCCGTCTGCACTCGCCCTCATGATACTCTTCCTTACAGTCCCGGCAGAACACAAACTGCACAATTAGAAATAATACAAACAATTTAAGTCACACTAAAGACGCAAATACTCACAAAGTACCAGTTAAGTGTATGCATGTTTACTCATTATGAGTTTTCAATATTTTAGTATAAGAATACAGCATAAAGAATTACACAGTGACTAAAGACATGTCACAGATCTGAACCATCCAAAATTTTAGATCCTTCAAAGTTGACCCTTTTTTCCTTGGGGCTCTTAATGTTTTCTCAAGGTGCTTTATGTGGGACCACCTGGGATGCTTTTTTTTCCCCAACAGCCTTAATTAAGTTTAACATGTTCTGAGCACCTGCCGACACTAAATACATGTTTAGTTTGTAAGAGTATGTACACCCTGGTCAAACTGACTTTTTATTTGCAAAATTGTGAAGTGAAAATGAATACAGAGAACACACTTATACACTTATTTTAGTACATAACTACTGTATCTTGAATTGTATATTTTCTGATATTTAATATACATGGGAAAATTTGAAATGAGGTTGATATGAGATTGTATATTAAATTTTTCAGCAAACTAATTCCCTATTTGTTGTCGGAATCCTGGCTTTTCTGCTCAAGGTCAGTGTAACATTTTTCCAACAAATTAGCATCATGCAAATTGCACGCCTCACTATTTTCAAGAAAGAAAAAAAAAAGATTCCTCTGTGTTTTTTTATGTGACCTAACTGGTGTTACTCTGATGGTCTGTTCCAAAATATCACACATGATAAAAACAAAATATCACAGCTTATGGAAATATCTGCCACAAGCCACCTTGAAGCCTGCTTGTTCTTTTTAATAGATGCATAGAAAGATAGATAGATAGAAAGATAGAAAGATAGATAGATAGATAGATAGATAGATAGATAGATAGATAGATAGATAGATA
>JBBMFX010000141.1:4537689-4551178 GCA_037832545.1 Rhabdalestes septentrionalis
AGAGAGAGAGAGAGGGAGAGAGAGAGAGAGAGAGAGAGAGAGAGACAGAGAGAGACAGAGACAGAGAGAAAACAACACAAGGGAAAGGAGTTGTTATTCAGTAGGAAGACATAGCCATACATATATATGTTTACTCAATACTTGTATGCCAGTAATGGTATCAGTCTTTATTTTTTAAGCAGTTATGATCTGTACTTTTTCACCGCCCAATTAAATTTAAATGGGTTTATGTCATTCTTTAATTATTCATTCTTTATCTTTCTTTAACTTATAACTCCATGAATTTAAGTATATATCATCTACAGAGAACACATTTTAAAAGCACAATGACTGTTTCTTTGTAGAATGTAACATAATCAAGGACCATAAACAGAAATGTGTTCATCCATTTTCTAAACCGCAGATCTGTGTGACTGTGGGGGGTGCTCGAGCCTATCCCAGCATTCAAAGGGTGAAAATCAGTGAAGCACACTGGACAGGTTGGCACACAGCAGGGCAAATACACAGTCAAACAGTCATACACACAATTTTGCAAGTACAATCCACCTGCCTTCCCTGTATTTGTACTGCGGGAGGAATCTAGAGCTGGAGAATGCTATCCAGACATGGGGAGAAAATTAAGAAAATATGTCATTTCAACAGGTGTGTCCACAGTGAATTCTAAAGAGGCTATTTTCACAAGCTTATATCCATTTATTGACTAATGATTTAATTAAATGTTTTGGTCTTATTTCACAAAACCAAATATCAGTTTACCATCATATTCTATATTGTGCTCTTTACACAATGTATCAGAATTGGTGTCCAATCAAAGTCCAGTTATTTTAGTACAACACACCAGTAACATTTTCATTAACTCTATGAATGTAAACGGAAACATTACCTGAAACCACAATACACTATATGGAATCAGTATCACCCACTATTAATTAGAGCATCTGTACTTGTAATAACAATAGAAGTGTCCCTCTCCTGTTGATATATTTTGGTTACACTTTGGCAGTTCTTTGCCAATCAAGTCTAAAAAGCACTTGTATCCTCAAAGGGTCAGTTACATATGAAGCATCGCCACCAGACTCCCACAATCATTTTCTCTACAAGAACTCCCCATCCATTAAAGTGTACACACTCGATGGTAAGTTAACCTGCCAGCGGCAATTTTGACCTGTCTGACCCCTCTTCTCGCGGAGCTCCAAGAGGGTGACTGTGTCCTTGCCTCTGACCTTTTCAAAGCAACCCATCAGCTCTCAGCATAGAAGAAGGAAGGAGGCAAGAAGTGGAGGATGGAGGCAAAACAAAGGCCCACTCAGGAGGGTAATTGCTGCACCACTTCAATCAGCCCTTGATTTGAATGGAGGGTGTCGGTGATTGGGCTCCATTGTGCTATCTCTTGCCCTTTTCTCACTCTCTCACCCCCTCGCCCCAGAGCGAAAGGTGGAAACGATTCTGACGCACCGCCCTACTAATGGTTGACCTTCAGTGAGTCCCCACACACTGCAATGAGGCCGGTGATTGCAGGGCCCACGCAGCGGGAGGTGGATTTTAGCCACTGAAGCATTTTGGCCGTCAGTCAGGTTGTTTTGCACTAATCACCTGTTCTTTCCTGCACTGTAGTTTGGTTCCAGAGCTGATGCCTCCATATGAGTCTGCTATAGAGCTCCGGTGTTTAAACTATGAATGCTCAGCTAAAACTGTGGCTGGTGGTTTGGTGACAGCGCTGCCTTGTTCTTGTGATGCATATTGAGAGTAAAACGCTATCCTTGCAAAGGTTGCTACAGGTAACTGCATTCACTGTTCGTCGGATAAGCGGTTCCAGCCAAACTGTTCTTTTTACGTCCATGTATGTTGCTAATGGTTATTTAAATGACCAGCCACTCACTAGTGGTAATGGCTAATAGCCAGATTAGCCACTTCAACCTATCTATTCCTCACTCTCTTGTAGACTGATAATTAAGACTGAACAGTACTAGTCATTGCTAGTTGATTCTGATGCATAATTTCAATATTTCGTTATCTAGGATTAGCAACTCCAGTCAAATTATACCTTTAACTTATTTGCTGCTTCTTGCTTGTCTGGATTTACTGGTTTATTTTGTGGTTGTTGATTGTTAAATCATAGTGTATCTAACAGTTCTTTTATGGAATAGTTTTTTTAAATTAAATATCCTAAAAAACTACCCCACATTTATGACGGCAGCTTTTGCTAAATGTAGCTTCACTTCTATTTTTTTAACACGTTCACAATTTTTGTAGTGTTACATCCCAACTTCCTATACATTCCTGCTCTCTCCATTGTCCTCTAAGTCCTGATCTCCGATATTTCTTGCCAAGCCAAATATCAAAGGCAACATGACAGACACTCACACAACATCAGTGCAGGCGATGCAGGGGACATGCCTCACGTTAGCCATGATGAGGTCTAGTGGAACTGATGTGTCATTGTCACAGGTGGGATGGGTTGCACACTTCAAATAAAATTCCTGCAAAAACAAAAATCAATGAAATTAATATAGAAATTAATGAATAAATTCAGTTCAAATTCAAGTGACTATGATGCTCTGAAGGTACAACGCAAATTGCAGAGATATAGGAAGTGGAAGTGATAAAAATATTTTAAATATATGCAACTAATAAAAAAAATAAATATCAGTATTGTGTACATAGCATACATAAAATTTATTTTTATTTAAAGGAATTTATTTTTATGTAGTGTAAATAACATCATTCTTCCAAATTTGTGGACACAGTTTGGGGAAGAACTTTTTCTATTCCAGTGTGACTGTGTCCCAGTTCACAAAGCAAGCTCCATAAAGACCTGTATGAATGAGATCAGGGTGGAAGAACTTGAATATCCTGACCTCAACCCCACTCAACACCTCTAGGATGAACCCAAACAGAGATTGTGAGTCAGGCCTTTTATCATTCAGCATCAGTGCCTGACCTCATAAATGCTCTACAGAATGGATGGCCACAAATTTCCACAGAAACACCAACATCTTGTGGAAAGCTTTCCAGGGAGAGTGGAAGTAGTAATATTAGCAAAGAGAGACCAACTATATATTTGAATGCAATGTCATTAAAGTCCCTGTTGGTGTAACAGTCAGGCATCCCAATACTTTTGTCCATTCAGTATATTTAGCTATTAGTCATGATTTTCTCAAAGAAATATTTTGCTGTAAATTACTCAAACTATTCAGTTATTCAGGTGTTTCTTTCACATCACTGCACAAAGCATGTATGGTACATAATATGAGTATGTACAGTGTTACACATTGTAGCAACCCAAACGTCTGGCTTGTTGTGATAATAGATAGGAGACGCTCTCTCACCGCCATTCGACCATCACAGTTATGTGACTGGCATACGCCGTGAATCCTGTCTGGGAGAAGGACATCATCCCAGCATGATGGACCCTGTAAGAGGGAAAAAAAAAAGTGGTCACTTTTTGTTCCTAAAACTGGTCTAAATATGTCTAAGGATCAAACAATTTGCTGCAATTTATTATGTCATCTTTATGGTCAGCTCTAATTCTGAATGTATGTCGAAATAAACCAGCTGACTGGGAGAGAAGATTGAGAGACAGAGAGATTCTCAATACATGAGAACGTGTAGCGGGAACTAGAGAGACTGTTTTTGTTAATTGCCGTTTTCTTTAAAACAGGATTTTGAAGAGGCTCCCACATGGCATAGCTGTCTAAAGATTCCCCTACTATTGCAAGTTCAAACAATGCATAATTGATATTGTACAACTGGCTGCTGCACTATCCATCTCTGCCAGTATGTACATCGATATGCTGACTAAAATTATGAATGTCTGACCCTTTTTTAAACCCTAGGAACTACGCATCAGTTTCATCTCAGCAGGATTAGATGCTTCAAAAGACTGCTTGTCAGGTTTACACCACTTTGCGCAGTTTTCACAATTGAATTATGCAGTAGCACACACTTGCATAAATGTCAGGCACAGACAGTTTCTAAGAGGTACTAATTTTAAAAGCATTGCACAATTACATTTCTCATGGTGATTTGTGAACACTGGAAGTAACAAAATCTCCAATTACTGCACTGTGATCAGAAGAATAAGATAAAATTACACTATTTTGCTATTTTTACACTTCTAAAGGTAATTAAAATGGCTACACTGCTTTACGTTGTACAACTTTAGCCATGGATTTAATGGTTTCAAGGTATTTAATTAAGTAATTTCCTCCAGGATCATTCTAATATGTAATATAAAAAGTAAAATAATGCCATGAAATATCTGAAATGTTTAATTTAAAAAATCCATATAGTTTTAGCTCTATGAAGAATATGCTCAATGTGTCACTAGTGCATTGTGCTATTTAGTACACCACAAAAATAGAACCATCTAACATGAAAAGTCCTGTGATGTTGCATTTTCACCAGAAAACATTTTCACCCAAGTCTCTCCATTTATCCTTAAGCATTCTCTGTCTCTCTCTCGCTCTCTCTCTCCTGACACGTCCTATTCCTTCAGTCACATCGTCTCACTCGTCCCTTCACCAGATTAAGACACTCTCTCCATCCATAATTGTTTGAGGATGATACACACGCCACCCTGCCACCAACCCACCCCCCCCCCCACCCGTCTGACCAAGCCAGGCTGATTAGCATAAGCATTTAAACATTCTGACAGGGGCCTTAATAAGCCAGAGAAAAGGTTAAGAAAATCATTACTCCCCCCACATGGGAGGAGGTGGGGGTATGGTGAGGGTGGTGGGGGGGTGATGGAAGGATGGAGCGAGGGAAGGGCGGAGGCATGAATCCAGCGTGCCGTGCTGGTGGGGCCTAGAGATTACTCGAAGACACCTGCTAAGAGACAGCAAGGAAAGGTCACGCACACCCCCAGTGCATTGGCTCAAAACACACACGCGCGCACACACACATTCTCTCACACACCTCTATGTGAATGTAAATGATTAATGAGAAAAGTGGTTATGAATTATTCACTAACACACCTCCTGTATGGTCCATATCAGTCTCTCTTTTTTGCTCTCTCTCTCTCTCTCTCTCTCTCTCTCTCTCTTTCTATCTCTCTCTCTCTCGAAGGACAGGAATCAACATCACAACCCCACAAAAGCCTTAATTACATTATTGTTGAACAAACAGCTCTGTGTCTCAGAGCCAGCTGTGAGGATCTGCCACCCATGAATCGAGCACAGAGTTTTGGGCTACAGCAGCCATTCCCTGCACACCACATCTTTATTGGTCAGTGGACGACTTGCACACGCAACACTTAATTATAGACAGTCTGAATCAATGAAAACTCGACACACTGCCCCCGACCAATACAAGACTGTACACACACAGAGCAAACACACACCATTGAGAGCAAACAGACAGTAACATGGTTTTGGGACCTGTGTGAGGGAGAGATAAAGCAGCTTGGATCATAAATACAGAGAGAATTCACTTTTGATGAACATGTACACTGTCTGTGAAACAATCAGGCATACCTGACTATTCAACATGTTTTTTAGTACAAAATGACATCATAGGTGTATCATAAGTGCAATGCTGTTACAATCATGCCATTTTTCCTTGCAAAAACTGCAAAATAATGTCCAACACAGCCAATTATCTTGGAAACATGTTACATTTTTCAGTGACAAAGTGTAATGCATTTAAACTGCAGTTTACAGTTACATTTAATCGCAATATATTTTATTCTTAAAGGTTTTATTTCGAAGCTGTAAAAGCTGCTTTCATTTCTACTGAGAATAGTTTCTTTCAGGTTTTTAAATGGTGTCAGTCAGTATCATTTTAGGAAAGCATGAAGCCGGTGTCATTCATAGTAAATGCCGGAAAAGTGACATGCCTTTTAAATGTGTCCTGATTCTTATTCAGTAATGCACTGAAAGATTTACTGGATGTTCCCTGCTATTTTCCTGTCAGTACAGATATGCAGTTTTCTAGAGTAACACAGAAGTAAGCTGTGCACTTTCCAGAATGTAATAAATAAAATAAGTTTTGAGCCAAGCAATCAGATATCTGTAATATTTAACATTTTTGTTACTACCCCACTGCTTAAGAATAATGCCAAAATAATGTGGAACACTAAAGGCCTTCAAGGCCTTTACAGAAAGACTAATATTTACTGGGAAACTGACATTTTCTGTAGTTTTTAGTCCTTTATTTATTTAGCAGTACATTGTATTTTTATACTCTACAATCTTTATACTCTACAATCGTTATACACGAATAAAGTATTGTTCAGACAGTGGGGGTTCCTCTTGTGGTGGTTAGGTAGATACAGTCAAGTGATCCCTCTCTTTGAGTAAGTTGGATTGAAGAATTGTAAAACTAAGGTGTAGTACTGGAACTGTGGTAGTACCACTGAAAGTAGTACCTAGGACTAACATGGAGTCTTGTACAGCAAAATATGTAACACTTGATAGTGCAGCAAAAAAGTTGATCATATCAAGTCAAAAACATAATTTATTAAACCTTCCTTTAAAGAGACGTGTGGGCTTTGGGTATGAGCTTTGTAGAAGGTTCTCCGAGTGCCAATGACCAAATCAACACACTTTTTTCCCTCCTGTGAGCAAGTGGAGTCAAAGGCAGAAATGTTTTACTCCTGTAGGACTTGAAGGTGAAGAGCAGCCAAAAATGCAAAAACTCCCATCAATAATGCAGAGAGCTGTTTTCTTCCAGGGTCAGAATGTGGAGATAGGGCGTTTGAAGATTCTGGCACAAACCTAACCTAAAGTTCACAGGCAACAGACGTAACCCAAGTTGTGGAGGGCGATAACAAGCTGACTGACATGCCTACTCCATCTGGAATCTCTAAAACGAAATCCAAGCATTCTGAGGCAGGAGACTTTTTTCGCCTTAGACCCCATTTTGCCTGCATATCAGAAGAAACTTCTGAGGATGCAGTTAGGCGAAGAGAGCTGGCAGCCAGCGCGACTAAGAGGATGCTCAGAGCCAGCAAGAGATTGGCAGAGGAAGCGGGCAGCGTTGGCATGCGGACAGCAGTTGAACGGTCCCTCAGTGCCTGGGACCACCCTGAGAAGGAAGAAAAGGCAGGTGCGGCTTAGCGACTTGTCAGTCAGCCTTTTCCGGACGGTGCCGGATGTGGAGCAGTGGGAAGGCTGCCCAAGTGCTGGGACTGGAGCTCCATACGGACCAGCAGATAACAGCAGCCCCAGGCTGATGGGGTGGTGGGGGCTGAATCCCCCACATATTTCCAGTGGAGGCAGCAAGACTTGGGCTTGTGTTTGAGCACAACTTTCTTGAGGCTCAGGCAATGTCAGTGTTTGTCACTTGGCTGTCCTCAGGCAACCGAGCAAATGTTTTGGTCAAATTGGTCAAAAACTGCTTCTCTGTCTTTCTAATAAGGAATAACTCTTTGCAGAAGTTGCAGAAGTAGTACATTCTATAGCTGGAGGACAAACCTTAGTGTCTGTGTAATTACACTCTTAAAAAGAGTCAATAAAAAAGTGGGTTGTTTGTAGCAACGCCACAGCCAATAACACCTTTGGTTCCCTGAAAATGTCAAAATGGGATGGTTGGGTGCTTTGTAAATGAGATGTTTTTTAAAGCATCAAGAACTTTACTGTTATGCAAAGGTAAAATGGCATTTGGCTGACCCTCTTATCCACAGTGACTTAGAATCATTATTTACACAGGCAGTCCCCCTGGAGGTTAAATGTCTTGCTCAAGGACAAAATGGTAAAAAGTGGTGGGTTTGAACCTGCAGCTTTTGTGGTCAGCAGGTTCACAGGCAAGTTTTTCTGTCCTGCTACCATGTAATGGTTCTATTAGGGGTGTGCAGAGCAGCCGCTTCTTGTCTCTGTATTTGTATTTGTTAAAAGGCAAAATTATTCGCATTCATATTTGTATTTGTATTCGGGTAAAATTCATAATAGCGCGCAAACAACGTCAGAATCTCCTCCTGAACTTGAGCGTGTGATGGGGGGAGGGGCAGGGAGACAGAATATCTAAAAGTGAAAGTGATCAATCGGTCACACGTGAACACACCACTGCACACAGTGTGAACAGCACCAAATTCCTCCTCTGCATTTAAACCCATTCACCAAGTGAAGTAGCGGGCAGCCATGAATTCTGTCCCCGTGTGGAGAAGTGTGTGGAGACGGTCTCGGCGAACAGTGTGTGGGGAGCAATGTGTGGGAACGGTACTTACTCAGGGTACCTCAGAGGTTTCTAGCTGACTGGAGGATTGACCCACGACTTTCTGATCGCAGGGGGAGTGCCCAAACCACTCGAGTGTGTAATGGAGGGAAGGGGGGGCGTCTCGAATACAAATATTTTAAAAAGTATTTGTCCGAATACGGTATTCGTAAAAAACACATTATTTGTGCCAATCCGAATCCCGTATTTGTATTTGTCTCCACCCCTAGGTTCTATATACACTCACCTAACGGATTATTAGGAACACCATACAAATACAGTGTTTGACCCCCTTTCACCTTCAGAACTGCCTTAATTCTATGTGGCATTGATTCAACAAGGTGCTGAAAGCGTTCTTTAGAAATGATGGCCCATTTTGATAGGATAGCATCTTACAGTTGATGGAGATTTGTGGGATGCACATCCTGCCATTTTAGTACAGTGAACTCATTGTCATGTTCAAGAAACCAATTTGAAATGATTCAAGCTTTGTGACATGGTGCATTATCCTGCTGGAAGTAGCCATCAGAGGATGAGCTTGTGCAAATTGTAGACACTTTTTCCCAGTTGTAGAGGAGATGAGTGGTACCCGGTGGGGTCCTCTGCTGTTGTAGCCCATCCGCCTCAAGGTTGTGCGTGTTGTGGCTTCACAAATGCTTTGCTGCAGACCTCGGTTGTAACGAATGGTTATTTCAGTCAAAGTTGCTCTTCTATCAGCTTGAATCATTCTGCCCATTCTCCTCTGACCTCTAGCATCAACAAGGCATTTTCGCCCTCAGGACTGCCGCACACTGGATGTTTTTCCCTTTTCACACCAATCTTTGTAAACCCTAGAAATGGTTGTGCGTGAAAATCAGAGTAACTGAACAGATTGTGAAATACTCAGACCGGCCCGTCTGGCACCAACAAACATGCCACGCTCAAAACGCATTGAAGCAACCGCCATGTGATTGGTTGATTAGACAATTGCATTAATGAGAAATTGAACAGGTGTTCCTAATAATCCTTGAGGTGAGTGTATATCAGCATTAAACAACAGCAGCAGTTTATTCAGAGATTATTCTCCTCTATAAATCATTAAAATCTGCAACCAAGTCGATTAATTTTCCAATAAACAAGTAGTAGATAAAAGAATAACCATTTAGGAAACTTTTACACTGAAGAGTGTCCTTAAACTACACTGCCCATCAAATTAATGTATGTTAAGTACATGTTTTTAATGAAATTTTGTAAAATAAAAGTCCTTGTGCGGAAAAACTTTCCTTAAATGACAAACATGTATAGTTTTCACAAACTGATGATTTGATTCACACATAACGAAGAAAAAGTTCACAAAGAAAGCTATGACTGTGCAAACAATCATTATTCACGTTGCATCTAGGTTATATGATTTGAGATACTGTAAAGAAATATCTAAAAATAAGTGATACAGTAATAAATATGTAAATGAATGTTAATGCTCTCAGGGCTGCAGCATCATTTACCTGGTTGATCAATTTAAAAAGACGGTCTGAAAGTATTTTACTTTGTTGTTAAGCTGTGTGTGAAAAGAATTTGAAGGTGATTAGTGTTCTAAGTTACTTAACTAGTTTTAAAATTTACCTGTAACTGAATGAGCTACCATATTTTCATCATTTTTCAAAGTAGCTAATAAACACTAGTTTCTAGAACCAATCTGGAAGAGTGATTTTAATGTATGGGTTAGCTGGTGCCTGGTGGTTAGGAAGTTGCCTCTGCAGCCAGAAGGTTTTGGGTTCAAATCCCAGGACTGTCAGTGGCACCTCTGAGGTACCATTGAGCAAGATCCCGTCCCCACACACTGCTTCCGGGGTGCTGTGTTTCTGGCTGCACGCTGCCTCAGTTGGTGCATGGGTTAAAAGGAGAAGGAAGAATTTTACACTGTTAACACTGTTTGCTGTGGTGTGTCCACGTGTGACAAATGATCACTAAATAAAATATCATTGTGAGGTTTAGTGCTTTTTGCATGGGTAAAATTAGTTCATTTTCCAAAATCACCTGAGGTGTGAACTTCATGCCCTCAGCAAGTTATTGTCGTTTAGTTAGTTAAAACATGTAGTCAGAAAATGAATATTTTGTTGTTTCAGGATCTACAGTTTCCAACATGTTTTCTTGTGGTTTAAAGTAACATTGCCCCAGAAAGCTTGACTTGGATATGCCAGGCCCATTAATGTCATTTGTGACTACTCTTTCCTTCATTCTTTAGTTACTTTGAGGATTTAAGCCATAATAGTTCTTTTTTTCTACTACTGCTTACACAGGGAAATAATCTGACAGGTGAATGTCAGCCTCGGCACTTTAAAGATGTAAATGAAACATTTAATATGGAAATATTTGACTGGAGTAGAAACAGTTATCCAGCATTATTTGTAGTGTTATTGAAGAGGAGATCCCAATGCTAAGCTTTTTTGGTGCTGAATCAAATATGGCTTACCCGGCTGAGAGTGAGGGTTCCTTGTTTGCAGGTTCTGCAGCGGACGCGCAGTTTTCCAGGCTGGATAGCCCTGCACACCGTCTTACAGAAGACATAGAAACTGCTGTGGGCTTTGGGCTCTGCAGAAACGACCATAAACAACACACATTAATGCAGCTCCAAGTACAATCACAGATCAGGCCTAGCTACACTAAATGCTTCCACAGTATGTCTACGGCTGGGCCCAATCCACTCTGGCAGGAGGAACACATGAATACAGAAATACAGGTGCTTTCTCCAGAAAGCATGGGTTTTTCAAAAGTGTCTGTGAAATCTTGATTTATTTTTCGATTTCTCCCGCTTTGTGCTGCGCGGCTCTCATTCGCGGTGGCAATTGTGAGGCAGCGTTTGAAGTGGCGAGTGGAGGACAAGGACAAAGTCCATCCAAGAGCCTACAGACAGATGCAAACTGAGGACAAAAGAGCCGCAGATTAGTTTCGTCAGGAGCTGCTTGAAATGCAAGCAGACATCTTCAGGGAGAATGATATACTAAGGGGAGGACGTGTCCTGTCTGTCTGCTCCACCCTTGTAGGACTCACAAACACAAACACACTTACACGCACCTGGGATCGGCCTTCTCATTAGGACTAAAAGCCTGGGACGGAGGAAGAGGGATGCAGTACCTGACACGATTCCCAATAAATCCAGTGCAGAGGGTTTTATAAGGCAGGCCCCGTCTAATTTATGATTTCAGCGCGAGCGCACTCCATTATGCTAATGCTTTTAAAGCGGGGGTAAAGGAGGGTTAGATAAAGGAGAGCACATGATTGGGTGGAGCAGTCTGGGCGGGTGGGGTGATAGCCGTGGAGGTGAGGGGCCAGAAGGACGAACCGAGGACAGCTTTTAAAAGCATCCACTGCCATTGTGGAGCATGACAGTGACTGCACTGCAAAAGAACCTACTACATTCACCCAGAAAAAGAGAGAGCTGCATTCTTTCTTTCCAAGTGCCATTTACCCGCTGAGTAAAGGAGATGGAAGTGGACTACACCGACAGCCAAGAAGCAGCAGCTAATGGAGAGCAGGGCAGAAGCAGTAAACTGCAGGACAATATTTTACCTTTGGTTCACAAAATACAAGTAAAAAGAGACTTTTTCACCACACTACCATAATAGGAATGTTGCATTATAGAACCTAATCGAGATATTACAATAAGACTTTGTTATGGATATTTTCAAACCTGTGATGCATAGTGAATGATTTAAAACGTCTTACTATTACTTGAGCAAAGCTTCGTCTACCCTCTGACACAAATGGAAACTCTCTTACACATGCTGACTATTGAACTCTAATATATATCTGTTTTAAATAACATAAAATGGCAGCATTTATCAGCAAGTTCTTTGTAAATTTTAGACTTCAGCCCAGCCTTACATAAAAATTAAAGTGTCTGTAAAACAGCAACCTTTCACCTTTCCCTGTAAAAAGAATAATGGACAAAGAGCAATAGTGTAAGACAAACAAATTTGTAGGACAAATACAACACACCAGTCCCTTTTATGGTTCTGCTTAGGGTTAATAGTTTCAACTTGGACAACAGTTCAACTTGCAATAGATGTGTGTGGCCATAGTTAACAGTAGAATACATGCTGCATGTTACTGATAAGCAGGTCATGATTTTTTACTACCACACTCATTTCAGGCCCAACCTACCCCATCTGAGCCATAGAAATATTTCTTAATTAATAACCCACACACCATTAGACCTGTGATGTTCCAGTAAATTATTCATAAGTTAGTTGGAATGCTACTTGTCACTTTTTAAGCAGTCCTACTTGGACCAGCAAAATGTTCAGATTAAGTCTCCCAAACCTAAATCCAGTCGTCCCACTCATCACTACTACACTTACATAAAATCTGAAGTTGGGGTATGAGCAGAGCCAGGCTAGCTGTATGAACCCCAGTGAAACCAAACAGTACACAGCAGTCCAAAATAGCTACTTTCCTAGAAGAGCTTTTTTAAAAGAATGAGAGTTTGAAGAAGTCAAATACTCTACGGGAATCAGGGGTTTCCATGCAGATGCCAGTACTGGCAAAGTGTTAGTGTCATCATCAGTGGAGACTAAATATTTGGTTGATAAATCATTGGTTGAATAATTTTGTGGTTTTTAGTTTCATGGTCTGAATTTAAAATCAGAAACCTAAAATATTCTACAAGAGAACTTTTGTGAAAAATGTCTTTTTACCATGTAGTGTAAAAAAAAACCCAGTCACCTTGACTGTTGGTGTTGCATCCAAGCCCATTTCAAATATGGCTGATTTACCCTGTGAAACTCCAAATGAAAAAAAAGAGTAGATAGTAGGGGTGGAGCCGAATCCAAATCCGGTATTCAGAAAGGCACAAATAACATGTTTTTTATGAATACCATATTCAGACAAATATTTAAAAAAATATGGTTAGGACACTCATTCTGCGATCAGAAAGTCGTGGGTTATTTATACATACACAGGTCATTTATACATACATAAAATAAAGGACAGCTTTTCATTTTTAATCATAAAAGAGGTTGAAAAATGATCATGTAAAAAAATTGTTTTGGTTTGGATAACCAAATAAATGTCATAATTGCACCACAGGGAATAAATTAAATTCAACAGGTGTACCAAAACTGCATTAGCTAAACAGACTCAAATATATATTTGTTAACTTAGACACATACAAAGATTTTTGATCCTACACCATTTTAAAACCTCAGTTTGATTTTGTGGTTTCAGAGGGCTCAAATATTTATCAAGATGTTTGTGGCATCCCTGATGTTTTGTACCTTCACACACAGATACACACACACACACACACACACACACACACACACACACACACACACACACACACACACACACACAC
>JBBMFX010000141.1:4562069-4572565 GCA_037832545.1 Rhabdalestes septentrionalis
CACACACACACACACACACACACACACACACACACACACACACACACACACACACACACACACACACACCAGAGCTTGAAATGTTTGTCCGAACCTGACTAGACTTGACTGCACACATTGAGTTTGAACAGAATTTTCTTGAGATTGGATGAGTTCCAAATAAACTTTTCTCAGGCATGAGGTGAGTTAGGACTCAGCACTTCATCACACGATCCTACGTGGCACAACTAGGAGCTGGCCCCATCAACAGGAGACTGTGGGGCCGACCCCTACATTCCAAACGAAACACTGAGGGGTCAAATATCTTCAGATCTTTGGATAATCTGTGTGTATGTAAGAATGATCTTAACCTAACACATAGCCAAAACCCAGTACGATAATACAGAAAAGTTTCTCTCTAAACAGCCCTATTTCATTTTACCCATCCTCAACTGTATTTGCAATTTCCAGCTAGTCTGAAAATCTAATATCTCAACATTGCCACAGCCATTCAAGGCTTCACTCGCTTTGGTTGGGTAAGATGGCCCACCTCATCCCCCAATCACTTGAGTGTGCTGTAAGCCAGCTTAGGCATTTGTAACTGATATAACAAAGATCCCAATGTGTTGATTCATTTAATTACATTGCATTAGCCGAAGTTTAAAAATTTGCAGTGGCACACATTACTAGCCATCACCCTCACAGTGTGTGACACAAGTGAGATCCAGTTAAAGTACTAACAAAGAGATGGAATTGATTTTTGATACGTGAGCTCATAAATATGCCCGTATGTACCTTATTTGTACAAACATATCCAGACAGTATATTTAATGAGTAAATTCAGTTATTTTAGGGTCCTATAGCTAACAGCTTTTATAATTTTCATAGAGATGCAATGAGAATAGCATGGGCCACTTCGATGCAGCTTCACATAAGTCGAAGGTCAGCACACTCAATGCCAAGCATTTGTTTGGTATCAAGCCCCCAGCATTAGGCTGTGGAGCAGTGAAAATATGTTCTCTGGAATAACAGAGCTCCACCCAATGCCTCTGGGATGGGTTGGAGTAGCCGTGGTGGTGGGTGTACTTCAGTACAAATCATCCAACATCACTACTTGACCCCATTAATGCTCCTGTGGCTGAACGCACAAACTGTAAAAATCTTCCCAGAAGAGTAGAGGCCGTTACTACAGCAAAGGCTGTAAAAGCTTCCTGTTAATACGCTGCATTTCAGAGGAAACTTTTTTACACTATATGGACAAAAGAACTAGGATACCTGAGCATTTTACCAACAGGGACTTTAATGATGTTACATTCAAATAAAATCTAATTTGGAGTTGGTCCCCACTTTGCAGCTATAACAGCTTCCACTCATCTTGGAAGGCCTTCCACAAGATTTTGGAGTTTCTGTTGGAATTGGTGCTCATTCCTCCTTTAGAACATTGGCGCCGACATTGGACGAGAATGTCTGGCTTACAATCTTGCTTCCAGTATATAAGACTACTTTCACTTCTCCAGTAACGGTATTTTTTTGCATATTCAGAGTTTACCTTTGACAATTTAAACCAGTAGTGTCACATAACCAAATTATCATTGAAAACATATAGGGATGGTCTCCATCAAATCCTTAGAAATGCTTATTGTCACATGATTCATCCCAATGATAAAACATAGGTCAAACTATGACAATATACAGGCAATGTACATCAAAAACCCTATAAACCTTTTGTATAAACATACTCATTGCTGCACGTGTGGTTGTGTAGCTGCAAACTTGTCAGAGTGCCCATGCTGACTCCTGCCCACAGCTGAAAATGCCTTCAACGGGCACCTGAGCATCAGAACTGATACCATAGAGCAATGGAGAAGATGGCTTATTCTGATCCCATTTTCTTCTACACTGTACACTCGCTGATGAGATGAAGCGACGATGCACTTTGGGGAAAAGAGCAAGTCAGTGGAGACAGTGTAATAATCTGGACAACCTTGGGCCCTATCAGTCTTGTGCATTTTAAGATTAATGCAGACCGAATACACACCTTCATGACAGTATTCCATAATGGCAAGGCAGGATAACACATGCTGTCACACTGTAAACACTTTGCAGTCTTAGTGCCAGATTCCTTAATGTCTTAGTGCCAAATTCCACAGCAAACTTTCAGATGTCTTGTTTTGGCAAACCTACACAAGATCAGCCATTTGGTTTTTATGATTTGCTTCATCGTTGTGTACAAATTTATATAGCACTGATGGAAGTAATCATACATGTTGAACTGTTTGTTTAATTTGCAACTGGTAACCATATGGTAACTTGCCGTGTACTGCTCTAGGCACAACAGCAAACAAATCCATGGTGAATGTTAATGTCAGAAGTAACTGAAGCCATGAACATCTTTTAAGCCTAGATTCACAAAGCAATCCCCTCCTGGTTGGGGCGATTATAACAGAATCAGTAGCAGTGAGGCGAAGCAATAGCAGAACAGTGTGAGCAGGTGAACTGCGCACATGGTGCATTAAGCATGCGTTGATTACAGAATCACACTGTGAGAATCACACTACTTCAACACAAGCAGCTTGACACCCAAGTGCTGAGAACTGCTGCTACACTAATAACCCATTAGATTCTCTACTCGCCAACACTTTTCAGGGTATCACACACACACACACACACACACACACACACACACACACACACACACACACACACACACACACAGGGTATCACACACACACACACAAACACACAATAAACACACAATAACCATAACCATAACTCTTTAATTACTTTATTTCTGCTTCGGTAAATTCACTGCACAATGAAGCCAACGGAAATATGAATGAGAAAAATGTAAATTAATTTGGAGAGGAGATGAGAGCTCATTAAAAGAAACTGAGTAAGTATACTGCATATTGATTGCTCCAAGAGCAAAGGGGGAAGTGAAACTGTAAGACTTTGACAGTTTTTGTAAAGGTATATGTGTCTGTGCGTGTGTGCGGGTGTGTGTGGGTGCATGGGTGTTTGTGTGTGCGTGTTTGTACGTATGCTGAACAAATTCCACAAAAGCCATACAAATGAGTATTTTAGAACAGTGCAAGACAAAACAATTACAAACAAATTAAATGCAGGGCGTCCAAATAATTGTAAGTGCGTGTGGACAGACACAACCATAATTATGCAGGAAAGGTATAGTCTGACCTGCATTACACATACCCGCTAAAATGGATAATAAAAAGTGAAAACATCCAATTAGCACTGTCAACATCACACTGTGCAAATACAGAGCATCATCAGAAGAGCCTCCCACAGCATACAATACAAGGACAGTATTTTCCCTGCGCTCTAAAAAGAGCAGACAACTTTTCAAATCAAAACAAACTTATAGTAGAACTCAAAGGGCAAATTCTTCACTATATGGACAAAAGAACTGGGACAAACCTTTTTTTCAGGGTTTGTGCTAGGACCCTTACTTCCAAAGAAGGGCAATCTTGATGCATCAACATATCAAGACATTTTGGACAACTCCATGCTTTCAACTTTGTGGACACAGTTTGGGGAAGAACCTGACTGACACACCCTGACCCTCAACACCTTTGGGATGAACTAGAACGGAGATTGCAAGCCAAGCCTTCTCATCCAACATCAGTGTCTGACCTCATGGGCAAAAATTCAAACACAAACACTCCAAGTCATTATAGCTGCAAAAAGGGGTCCAACTCCATATTAAAGTCTATGTGTTGGAATGCAACGTCATTAAAGTCACTGTTAAAGTAATGGTCAGCCATCCCGACAACCCAACACACTATTTCTATATAGCTTATATATATTTTTTTGACCAGAGGGCTTTTCAGTACAGGGAAAAATGTCTGAAAAAATGTCCATGGTAATCATCTGTTGAAAGATGCGAACAGCCAGAGATTGGGTTAATATATGCTGGACTCTGTTACTCTTCTACAGTTTAAGTTTTTTCTTTAAAGCTATCAATTGTTTTTTCACTGTCCTTCATGTCCTATAACCCAATTGTATGGCTACCTGCATGCATCTATCACACACATTCAGGCACACATACCCTCACTCACACACACAGGTCACCTTCATGTATTCCACACCATGAACACCGGTCCTAGTCCATCCACTATTGAGGGTGTTGTGTACATGCAGATTGCTTCTGATGTGTGTACCATGCTATACGTCTCGAACCATCACTTGTCGACAGAGCGTGACATGAAATAGGCCCAGTATCCCAGGAGATGGACACACTCTCCGCTGTCCTTATTCTGTCACTCAGCTACTGTTAAACCAGCGGAAACAACAGAACAGCTGTGACCGATGTGCCCGGTTCACAGCAGTGAAAGAAGCACCTGAGGTAGATGAGAGTAAGCTAATCTGCAGGGCCATGTTCTACTGTAGTAGAGAAGAACAGGGCTCAGTCTGTTAGCGGCAGACCAGATACTGATCTAGGCCAAAACGTGTTTATTCAAAGTGTTTGTTAACCACACATCAAATTAGACTCGGCAGACATCAAATTAGACTCATGTTAAGGTACCATTTACCACAAAACCCTTCAGCCATTTGAAATGCCTTGCTATCTACTGTAACAAACATGCAATAGCATTCTTTTATTTAAACATGTTTGTTTTTTTAAACCTTGTTTAAAAGGTTGTTTAAACCTTAAATATTTAGAACAACTGCATTTCTAAACATCCTGGATCATTCATATTTATCAAATGACAATCAGTCAATAAAGAACTCTTTAAATGCTTTAAGTTAAATTTATTTATGTGAAAATAGTTTTTTCTGTCTGGTTATTGGCATATTGCAAAAAAGAAATTCAATTTTTAAACAATTTCTGCACGGGAGCTCAATTATTGACTGGCTTTTCAACTGAATTTCGATGCAAAGCAAGTCTTATTAAAATATAGAGCTAAGGTGAGTAATGGTATGACTATTCATATAATTAGTACAGATGAGGACACATTACTTTATAAAAAAGTCATTTAATGTGAAGCGTGCAGTAACAATCGCCATAAGCAACTGTTTAAATTATTTAATGGTAATACCTTTGCTATTGCTCAAATGGTTCCCTTGCAACTAGCTAACATTTTATATACATCCAGTTATTAAACCATTGGAAACTATATTTATGTGTTCTTTTACCATGTTAGAGCCACCATTAAAAGTACTGCATATTTAGTTTTGAAGTTTCGTGGTGCGATTAGAGTGTGTATATCTATTTCCTTTTACTTATATCATTACTTTTGCCATTTTTGGAATGTGGCCATATATTCTGCATGTAAAAACATGTAAAATTTCTTAAATTGTCCATTGCTATTAGTACTGGCAAAGATGATGAAATGTTCAAATTGGTCCAGGCTCAGTAATTCAGCATGATTCAAATACTCACCTATACAACAAACAGGCTTTAATCAGTTCAAATCACATTTATTCTCAAATTAATCCTCATAATCCAATAAGTAAGTAGGAGGCAGTGTGTACAAAGGACAACACTCCTCTGCACAAACCAGGCTTAGCAAACAAATAAAGTGCCAATTAGCTTTGCTGTTCAGACTGCTTTCACGTGTTATTTCAATGATGTGTTCAGGTTTTCTCTGCCAAGTCAGATACTAAACTAAGACTACACACAACAAACAAATAATGAAAAAGTCTGACACGGTCCTGGCCTGTTATTTCTCACTTCGATATCTGGGCATCACTGGTGGGCTGTGCTGAATGTTTGAACTGTAGGGGGCAGAGTAGAGTCACAGTACACTTTCAGCAGGTGTCCCCAGGGAGGTGCTCTGCTCCACTGGCCAAAACCTGCCCTGAACCCTTCACCACCACAACTGTCTGTCATGAAGAAATGGAGCACTGCAGCAGGGCAATACTCAGAAACTCTAAGTGGGACTGAGGCATTTGCAGAATGTGTGTGCCTACTATGTCTAAGTGCACCAGCTTCTGTGAGTGCATCTGAGAGCACTGTACATGACTTGGTGTGTGTGTGTGTGTGTGTGTGTGTGGGTGTGTGTGTGTGTGTGTGTGTGTGCGTGCGTGCTTGTGTATGTGTTTAAATGCATAATTAAGAAGGTCAGACTTAATGAAGCCTGTGGAATAAAGTTCAGGATATCCCTAGGCTCTGTTTATCCTGTTAGTACCCCACAGAGAAAGAGAAAATGAAAGAGAAACAGAGAGAACAGAGAAACAGATAGGGAGAGAAATGGAGAGAGAGAGACAGAGAGATGGACAGAGAGAGGGAGAGAGAAGTAGGTGAAGGGGAAGGAGAAAAATGACAGAAAATGATGGAGGAAAGACAGAGAGGATAGAAAGAGCAGAGGTAGAGAAACGGATAAACAGAGTGAGGGAGCCGGTATAGATTAGAAATAACGGAAGAATAAGGATAGAGAGAAAGAGAGAAGGGATAAGAGGTTAGAGAGAGAGAGCAGAGAGAAAGAGAAAGACGATAGAGAGAACTGGAAGAGGGCTGGTAAAGGAGCTGTATCTTGTGATGTCTTTGGGCTCAACACTGAATTTGACCCTGACATTGTTAATGCATGATATTTGCCCTCCTGTCCAGGGTAACCTTGTCTTCAAAACAGAGCATTAGGAGGAGTAGAAGAGGCCGCCAGTCTCACAAACAGACAGAGAGAGTTTACCTGCAGAGTTGAGTCACTCTGGAGCTCCCGGCCAGCAAAGATGACCCTCAGCTGATCAGGCTGGACATCCTGCAGACGCGCCACCGTCTCCTTCAGCTCCGCCACACTCGCCCCTCGCTCCACTTCCACCGGGAAACAGTGACTACAGTTAAATCGTACATACACTGAGATAAACAGAGAGGGAGAAACAGAGAGAGAGAGAGAGAGAGAGAGAGAGAGAGAGAGAGAGAGAATGAACCTTTTTCCTTCTTTGCAAATCCAAACAAAATATTCCTTGTTACTCACCCTTTTAAGCTGTTTAGACCACATTTGCACCAAAAGACTTGCGCTTTAAACTGTCTAAATAATATTTTGATTAAACTTGATTTCCAAGTAAGACATTTTGATGAGAATTGAACTGAATAATGCTAAATGTACAAAAAGCCAGCATAAAGAGCTATTGCATATTAATTTGCTGACTTTCTCCATTGAAAAAGCAAATATACATGTAGAAATCATCAATGAAGGGTGTCCCCAAATCTTTGACAGGCAGTATTGCCCTCATGATTCAGTCATTTGGGGTTTTTCTTCAGGACACACTCCAAGTTTGGCGAAGGTGAAAAGGAGCATATCTGGATCCAAGAGGTGACGATGGTAAAACAGCAAAAAAAAGCCATGAATTAAGCAAATGCAAAACAAAAACAGTAGGAAGTAGGAAAAATAAAAGTCCAAAAGCTGGAAATGTGAAGGAGAAACAGAGCACAAGAGCTTGTGACAGAAAGCAAGAGACGAGAAGGGAGGGGTGGGGAGAGAAAGAGAGAGAGACAAAGACAGAGACACAGGGAGGGAAGGACGGGTAACAGGCCTGGCGAGACAAAGAGACGGACTTTAACATTCAGCCTGTACAGTCACCTACCGCAAATCCCCAAACCCCTTCATTAAGATGACTGCGATTTTGGTGCAGAAGTATTTTCTCCCTGTTATCGCCACTGCTTATTATTTTAATTGAAATGAGTCAACCTTTGCAGAGGCCCCCAAGGCAGGGAGATAAATTCAGAAATGGAAAATGGCTGATCTGAAAAAAATCCCTTCAATCAAATATTGTATGAGGAAAAAAAGGGGGTTGGTGGGACGTTCTCACACATACCTAATATGCTCTGGGTAAATATTTACTCTGATTAGTCAATTGATAAATAGAATGGCCTGATGTCCAAAAAGCACACTTTGTAAATTAGACGAACTTCGTTTCTGTCGTTCATAAATGCCCCCACAAAGCAAGGCGGTCAATCGGGCTCAATACCATTGAAGAGGTGCTCTTGTCCAGTAAACGGCATCTGCTGATAACCGTTGACTTAAAGCACGGGGGAGGGGCAGAGCCTTCATTGATTGCTACTAGGCTAAATGACAAAAGCCATAGTTCCTGTTCCAGCTCTGAGGAAGGAGTTGAGTGATTGCTTGTTGTTAATACGTGACATTCTCCAATAAAGGCATTCCATCAAGCACCTGTGAAGGCAAATGACACTTGAACAAAAGGGGTCCAAAATACAGCGAAGCATGAACAAGAGAAGGAACAAAGAAAGTCAAAGACACAAGAACTGATTTAATATTGTGAACAAACAAAAATAACAGTTCACCTATGCTTGAGCAATGAAGTACATTGGTAGTTTTAGCCATTCCAGTTCCATACATCAACTTTTTTAAAACTGATGTTGCTGAGCTCTACTATTGTGCCAGGTAGAGAATGTCAGAATAGCCTAATATTAGAATGACTACTGGCGGAACTTCTGTTCTCGCTAATAAGTGCGATAATTGCAGGCTAACGTCTCCATTGACAGTTAGGTTGAAGATAAGCCCGTATCAACCTGAGGCGGAGCGCTGAGCTGGTGTCAGTTTGGGCTGGGGGTGATGTTTTCTGTCGCGCCGATTTCCATAATCTCCTTCATTGTTTTGTTTCCCTTCCAGGGGGATAACAAATGAGTAAATTCCGCCTTTGTCATGTTTCATCACACCAGAAGTCAGGTTGGCGAAGGGGGTCTCAACGTGCCTGGATTGCTGGAGTATTCGCTCAGCCTACACAAGTGACAGAATGCAATCACAGAGCAGTGGCAGGCCGGATTATCCAGCGCTGAGAGGCCACAGTAACAGGTGCATGATCCCAACCACTGAATACAACTTCGAAGATTAGCTGGTTCAGTCTATTGGAGAAAACAAAAACTGAGCTGGTTTATTACTGTTGCATTGCAGCATTTACCCATTTACACATACAAGAGATTAACACTTCACTTAATCCCGGATTGGTACATTAAAAGGAGGGAGCTATATCTACCCTACAGCAAAAAGTATGCAGTAGTTAGCCCTTAACGACTATCCCCATTGAGGGATTCATTTCTAGGGAAATTCTTACCTCTGTTACTTTTGTTATTTTTAGGGGTCAGTGTTAAAGTTTGTGAACACATTACATTGACCAAACGTCAAGAAATGTATTTCTGCTGTTTGGCTAGGCAGTGCATGTCTCAGAATCAGCAGAGCTTGACAGCAGGAATACTTGAGCCTCTCCAACACGAATGTTTGTCATGAGGAAATTGAGCATAGAGGGAGAACAGTGTAGGGAATCAAATCATGGTTGAGTGTGAGCGAGAGAGGAGAGGAAGAGAGCGGCTGAGAGTGACAGAGGGACTGCGGGAGTGGGGGTGAGGTTATTTCTATACCTTCTAAAATATATTCACTTAAGAAAAAAAATATTTAAAAAAAAAAGGGTCCCAAAATTTTTCAGGCCCCAGTGAAACCAAAGCCATCCATTACTGGAAGTCCAGGAGAATGCAACTGGTTTTGCTCTCTGTGTGGGTAGGTAGGTGGGTAGGTAGGTAGGTGGGTAGGTGGGGTTGACACCATGAAGATGGATGAATAGGGGATTATTACACTGTGCCATTTAATTTGTATACCCCAGTGAAACACTAATCACTCCTTAAAAATGTCCTTTAAAAAGCCCCTTTAAAATAAGTTACATTTGTGTTGGATCATACGTCATTTACATTACCTTCATTAAAATTAATTAATGTGCCAATAATTGTGATTTTTAAATGTGATGTTGTTTTAAAAATGTGTATTTCAATAATGGTTGCTTTATTGTAATACTAAGGCTATTTTTTCTATTTTCAGTATCAAGATGTAGTTAATGTGTGTGTGTGTGTGTGTGTGTGTGTGTGTGTGTGTGTGTGTGTATACTAGGGATGCACCGAAAGGAATTTTTTGGGACGAAACCGAAAATAATTAAACACCCTGGCCGAAAACCAAAACTGAAAACCGAAAGAAATTATCATTAAACTATTTAAAAAATAAATCTGTACAAATCTTTGAATATATTTATTTAGCATTCAGACAATGCACAATAAAATATAACAATTTGGAATAAAATATTTTCCTTGGCCCCACTCATTACCAGCCTAAAGTCAAGATAGCTGAAATATTATACATTTAAATATCTTCTCTCATAGAACTAGTGATCTTTTAATAATTCTGAATGAAGTGCTTGAACAAATTGCATTCAGAACAAGTGTTTTAAAAACTAATGAAATATAAACAACATTCTCTTTAGGCTTCTAACAAAATAGTGTATCAAAACAAAGACTGAAATATTGGGGGTGGAGACAAATACAAATACATTATTCGGATTGGCACAAATAACGTATTGTTTTACGAATACTGTATTCGGACAAATGCTTTTAAAAATATTTGTATTCGGAACGGTTCATTATTCTCGGCCACGGATATCTCTTTTCCACCAGAACGCATTTCCACAGGTTTCAGCACGTATTTGTGTAGGAAAATGTCACCGTGGTTACATTCACGGAGCGCTCTAAAATAGTTCAGTTCAAGCCATTCAGATCTGCT
>JBBMFX010000141.1:4572642-4609448 GCA_037832545.1 Rhabdalestes septentrionalis
AGGAGGAATTTCGTGCTGTTAACACTGTGTGCAGTGGTGTGTTCACGTGTGACCGATTGATCACTTTCACTTTTAGAAAGTGTACTCACAGCGAATCAATTCAGCAAACAAAGGGACCGTCCGTGCTTGTATGTTGGTAAACCTGTGGGAGGGCTCTTTGAAACCCTTAGACCCTCAGCTATTGATTAAAGAAAATAAATTGACATAACAATCCTCCTATTATGGCGAAAAACATATGTTTCTGGACGGGAACTGTATACGGGAAATAGATGGAAGGGGTGTGTCTGTGTCGCAATTCACCCTCCTCCCACCACAACGCGGGTTCATGGACATGAGTGTCGCGATTTCGGTTTTGTATCGTATCTCGTTACAGCCCTAAAACACACACACAGGTCTTTTCACAGGTGTGAAAGTACACTGGTGCATTTCTATCCACAAAATATGTTAAACTGACACTAACCATCATGCTCAAATCAGCAAGAAAAAAAAAGTCAATTCAGTGCCTCAGGAACAGCAAGCAAAAAAAAATTCTCAATACACTGCATAGAATGAATTGTGCATTATTTACAGATAACATCCCATGACAGTAATTCCAAGAGAGCAACAAGAAGAAAAGGGAAAGACGAGGCGGTGTGCTGTCAATCAAAAGAGGGGGTGGCAGGGTATCATGGCAAGCCAATGATTTGTGTCGGACCGGAGTGGCAGACAGCCAGATCAATCTAGACCGCACACAGGCAGTAATATGAAGACAGATTGGCTTAATTCTCTGCTGCAGCATCGGAGAGAAAATGGGTCTGGGGACTCTTTAAGGCTGGAGCCAGACAGAGTGGAGGAAGAGTGAGAGAGAAAAAGATATAGACAGAGTGGCTTATGAAGGGTAAGAAGGAAGGAGGAGAGGTAGCAAAAAGGAAAGGGAGAAGGAGGGCTTACAAGAGAACTGAAATATGTTGATGGAGCTGTTCACTGTGACTCGTAAAGGGAAATGAGAAGGTGACCTTGGGCTAGCATTACATTAACCCTAAAAAAAAAAGAAGCAGAAGAAAATGACGAAGCTCTTTCAGAACATTGGCTGACATTGCAGGCCAGCTTCCACGCCAGTCCTCTTGCCATTGATTAGCAATAAAACCCCTTCAGCGCTGAAAAAGGCCTCCTAAAATACTGTCAAGTCCATAGTCTCTAATTTCCCTCCACCATAACAATAAAGAAGATTGATCCCTCAATTCCAGAATTCGGTATGAGCAATTAAGTGAGCAAATTCCTTGACAAGACCCAACCAGGTTTTAGGATGGGATTTGTAGGACAGGTCAAATGATGCATTTCGGAGTCAAACGGAACAATCGTCCCATCCATCCACTCATTCTGATAAAGGCTAGACGAAGCAGACCTTGCCGGATCTTCTTCCAGTGGAGGATAATCCAGCAGATCAATGGCTAAATTTATTCAGCAGGGTGTAGTTCATCAGGGTTGCCAAGCCCATCAAAATGCGAAGAAATATTTCCCACTAGATCTATCCATTGTTATGATCCCCATGCAAGAGGAGTCTATCTCAGAAAAAGCCTTGGGGAATGCACAAGTCCACCACCATTCATGGAGGAAGAAAGAAACACATGAAAGGCGAGGGCGTTAAAAGAAAACAGGGAGCATTGCTAGTGATTTATGTTATCAACTGTGAGGTATGCTTTTGAAAAAAGAGGGCATTAAAGAGATAGCTGCCAATGAGATGGACACAGGTAGAACCTGAGCAACAGAAAAAGCCAGCAGCAATGCGTTATTATTGCATGCTCCAGGCACAATCAAAGCATTTGGAATTTTTTCCAACACAAAGAGCACAGATAGAATATGTAATGGAGCCGGACCACCATGCAGTTTTGATGCCGCTCCATAGAGTCACCTTGAGCTTACAGGTTTGACTTTGATGCAGCTGAAGCTACAACCTCGAAAGGTCACACAGCGCTTTATTGCCCTTCACAGTGCATGTTCACCATTGTTGATTTCTACTGTTCAGCCTATACGGACTCTCCATTGTATGAGGTTAAATAGAGATATGTTTCATTCAGCTAGAAAACTGGCAGGCAGACCAAACAGTATTAATGGCTTTGGATTTGAGTATTTTCTCATGTGTTGCAGGTTTATCAGAGGACCAGACTGGGCAGAGAGGCAGCTCATTCACAATGCTAATTAAGCATCAAGCCGGCGGCCTGTGGCCTAGAGCCCAGCCCACCTGAGAGTGGCGATGGAGCAGGACATGCACACATGGCTAGCCACAACCCACCACGTCCCTATAGCACAGGCTCCTAAGGCCTGAGATGAGAGACAGTGTGAGCGAGAGCTTACTATACTATTGTAGGATTATCCGCAATAAATCTCATTACAGATTACAGTAAAATATCCTTTTTCCCTTTCTCCAATGAAACTCTTACTTTAGCGAGACAAGGTTTTATCACATCTGCGATGATATTCAAATGTCATGGAGAATCATAGTAGCAAGTGCCAAGTTATTTGTATTTCTGCATTTCAGAAATGATCTGGAGGACATCTGTGTTTCACGGTCATGCCCAAGTTAGCAGTCTTGTTACCGAGAGAACCTGCCATAATGAAAGTGCCTTACAAGGCAGTGACAAATAAAATGTCAGAGATATAGTTAAGTTAGAGATATAGTTGTTAGAATGGTGCCTAACTGTGGCTCAGTAGATGGATTTCTGCCTCTAAGACAAACAGACACAATTACAGAATTTGTTACCACTTCACAGAATTTGTTTAAGTAACCATAACCTGATGCCATTTTTTACACCCAAGTAGCATATTTTCAAGCTCTAACAGGTCATATAGGAAGTGCACTGTCAGGCGCTATCACTTTAAAGTTTATATCTCACTAAAGGAGCTGAATTCATTCTCCCGATAGTTCATATGCACTAGATTTGCTTCCCATTTCCCACTCGTTTTCAGCTGCTGCCTCACCTGCGTTCCGCTGTCCCCCTTACTGCGGCTGAGGCTGCCGCTGGCGCATATTTGCATGAGACTCTGTGTAACCAATTCCAATTTCAGGCAGAATTTGTTTTCCAGGCCCCATCCTCAGGTTTTAATTATAAAGTGAGGCATTCGGAGAAAGCGCCCAGTGCGTTTCAGGTGGCTATTCATTCGCTGGCGCAACTGAACCGTGAAATTATTCGTGAGTCTAATCATTGACTAAACAATAAAACATTAATTCAGGGAAAATGGATCAAAGTGAGGTGCTCAAAGAATGGGATTGGGGTCCTTGGGGTGCAGTCAAAAAGCAACAGGGGCATGGAGAGACATGCGCACACATACACTCGCACCCAGCTGGTTTTACATGTACGGTCTATCTAGTGAATGCAGATTTTGTGCCTGCGGGAGCAATTCCGAACAATAAAAAAAACCTACATTTGCATAGACATTAAAATTCTGAGTAACCCTGAACACTTTAGCCCACTTATTCTCAACAAGACCCGCACAGGAAAACAGTGTTGTAGCACAGAGAGGCGGACTATTCCACTACATATTGCTTTGTAGTATTTCTTGTGATTTTTCCAAGGCTGTTGTTCTTTTTCTACTTTATATTCCTTTACTATTGATCACGGTTGATCATTATGAATTCTCCTCATCAAAAGCATCCTGTTCCAATGCCACTGTTGTCCCTAAATATGACATGATTTGTGCACATTGGTCTTAGCAAAGTCTTTAAGTTGTTTTCAAGGCTGATCATTTGGTAGCAAGTCACCTGTTGGCCATTAGCCAGATGCTTTTTAAAACCCACGTTAGGAAAAAAAATGGTACCACAAGCTAAATGGTCTTCATGTTTATTTGGGCTGGGTCACATCTCATCACATTTTTTTGAGGGTACAAAAAGTCAGAGATGTCACAAATTTTCCTAATTAGATAGATAACATATGCCGCTAATATTATTCCCCCATAGCTGGATGATTTCATTTGTTGATATGAGAGGGGGGGGCAGGAAAAATATTGTAAAATATTAAAGCAAATATTAAATAATAAATAAAAAAGACAGTAGAAAAGAGACTACAATATGGGTCAACACCAGAAAACCCAGGAGGGCTGGCAAGTCTGACTCTGTCTGCCAGATCTGTAGCATATGATCAATTTCCAGAGAACTAAAATGTCCTTTTGTTAGAACAGAAAAATAAAACATTGATTCAAAATACAATGATAACCGAAGCATTTCAGCATCCTATAAAGCTATTCTGCCTGTCTCGAGCACAGGAAAATTTGATTAACTTACGATAATTAACTGCATGCTACAGCATCAAATAAAGATTGTGTTATAATACTGGCCTGCTCTTTTAATATGCAATGCTTCTGCTTGACACTTTATTGAGCTTCCATGATCACCCTCTGCAACAGATCAGTGTATTCCCAACATATCAGCCACGTAATTTCAAACCAGTGCTGCAAGCATCAATTCAGGTTAACGAACGACAAGGTGACACTTGACAGATGTTTTTCATTTCAAATCAGTTAAAAATCAGTTAAGTGGATTTAAATCAATATTTTCAATTTATTTAAGAATTGTTCCTGTTTAAAGCTAATTCCTTTTTGCTTTTACAGCTGACATTGTTAGGTCTACATTCGTGAAATAGCGTGATCACAGTCAGATGTGAACTTGTAAAACCTCCCAAGGTGACCAAAGGACAGTCATCACAATGGAACAACAATGTCTCTCCCCTTAAGTGCTTATTCAACGCTATCAGTAATTTTGACTGACAGTAATACACTCATTATCCTGCGCAATTTCAGAGCAGGCAGGAGCGTCTCCTGCTGTAATTAGGCACCAGCACTCACCCAGTCCAGTGGAGTATCTGTCTCCTTCACTCGTTTTCTCCACACTTCTCTATTTATTGCCAGTCCTTTTTCCCCCATTTCCCCCCTTCTCCATCCATTTCTCTCATTCTCATGACAGCTAGCTTGGAGATATGAAAACTTGTGATTGACACAGCAATTTCCTTTCTGCCAGCATGTGCCAAAGCCCCGATTTCTCAAGGTCTTTTTTTCCCCCTTGTGCCTCAGGTGAACCCAATAAACGGAAATATGACTGAAAAAAAGACATATTGGGCTTCAGAGAGATAAAGAATCAAAGAAGTCGTTGAATATTGATGCATGATTAAAATGACTGTTGAATTCCTTCGTTATCACTCGGCAAGCACATAACATTTCTGTACATCACCGGTCTGAGGAAGACTTCGTTCAGGGACGTTTCATGTGACACGACATGTACATTATGTTACCTGGGAATTGAACTGTGCCGTGCACAACGTGATGTTTCCAACTCACTGAAGACAGAACAAAACCTTCTCCAGCAAGGCCACTTGAACCTCAAGCTACAATACACTGGTCCAACTTTGTACAACAGCTTCATATCGTCGCTGCCTGGTGAAATCCTCATAACTCCACATTTAGTCTTTGTTGTTTTTTTCCATACAATTTGTAAGGCTCCACATGGGTCTGTATAATTTAGAAATGTTTAATCAATGAAAACTGTTGAAAAGAATTATACCAATTTTGATGACACAGTATTCATTTAAAATAACCGTTTTGGACATATGAGGTGTCTGCCCGACAGCGATGATATAAACCTTTTTTGTCATGTTTCCATGCAATGCATCTTCATTAAAAACTTTGACAGCCCACATTATAGGTGTACACATACAGATCATAGCTCAGTTCTCTCACATGCAGAAGAAGGTCAGTGTCCAGTACAGCTTGGCAATTTTCCTATTCAAACACATCCACAGAGCCTGTCTATTAACAAATGAGTTGAATCAAGTGTGTTTGAATAGGTTTAATCAGCAAGCGGTGTTGGACACTGACCCTTTAGAACTGAAGTTGACTACTCCTACACTCTAGTACTTATTCACCGGTCAGTTTCCGACCACAAGGCCATTGCTGGCTTGGTTGGAAGAGTGCAATCGACTCAGCAGTGAGAGTGAAGTGGGTAAAAGCTTCAGCAACACTGCTACACCTGATGCGCTCCTACCAGCACAACACAAAATTGATCAAACGGACAATATAGGTCCACTCATATAAGGCAATCACTACCGTGCTAGTGCACTTTTGACCCGAAATTACAGTTTGCTTGGCATGGCCAGGTATGGTTGAGTTGGATTTAGGCTTGCTGTGAATAATGTTGTGAGGAGCTGAAAAATCTGCCGGTTCAGTACCTGAAAGCACTCCATAAGCTCATCAGATGAAAGGGAGAGCGCAGTGAGTTATGGTTTGACTTAAAAATGGTCATGTCCAGAACATTAAGCACAATGTGAGCAAAGAGCCAGTGAGGGAGTGGGGAGGGGGTACAGTCAAGTGTATATTTAAGCTTGTGTAAATAATCTAATGGCAACTTAATGTACAATAGCCTCACAAACAAGATTCATACTCTTGACCACCTATCACCCAAACAGTGAGAATCTTCACGGTACCCACCTGCCTTCGTCTGTGTGGAATCCTTGACCACCTCACTCACCTGTGCAGTTCTGTCACTCGCGCGGCAATTTAAATCCACAGCACGAGCTGGGCCTACACACAGACCCTCCTCTAACCTGTCCCCAATCCCCCAGCCATCACAGCTAAAAGAGGAAATGCTGACTTCATCACGCACTGGAGTTCACAAGACCTGAATACCAACAAGGTCCTGGAGCGGGCACAGAGTAAAAGGGCCAAGACAAATGTGGATACATATTAAAGAAAATTATTCTTAGGCCACAGTCACTCCAAAAGCAGGAAAGACACTTAGCTGCAACAGGCCAAAAATCAATAGCAATTTATTCTCTCCTTGGACTCCAAACACAGCGAGTAAATAATCCGCTCCCCACGTGCTCCTGTCCCAAGAGTGCACTGGCGTCTGTCTCACTCTCTCGCTACCTCTGGATCTCGATCTCTCTCTCTCTCTCTCTGTCTGTCTCTCTGTCTCTCTCTCTCTGTCTCTCTGTCTCTCTCTCTCTCTCTCTCTCTCTCTCTCTCTCTCTCTCTCTCTCAGTTCATGAGTAGACCTTCCTCAACCTACTGATCACTTCCACTTTTGCCCCATATCCACTGTCACTCTGGTACTGTTCAGCACACTAAAGGAACACTCAGCATGTTGGGCTACTTTTGATGGTCTGATGGTCTAAAGAAATTACTTTAGAATGTTCTGGGGTAAAATAAATTTAGCTAAGTCTTCATTTTCCAATAATCCATTAAATCATGCAAAATCTTCACTATAAGCCACAAAATTAACAGGAATAATTTTGACAATGGTTATGGCCTGTTGAAGGTGCCTACTCATTTTAATATATTTATGAAGTAGCACCAAATAGTAAATGCAAAAATCTGGAGCTTAATTAAGCAGTATTTTTGATGCTTGCATCACTTCCATATATTTCAGAACGGAAATTTCATCCTTAGGGGGCCCTGCAACTGACGTCTCAAAATCTGATGAACGTCTGGACTCGAATATTCGAATATTGGAGTATTCGTTCGGCGGGATGGCATTCGAGTTTTCATTTTGAGATTTGAATATTTGAAATAAAAAAAACATTTTACACATGACATCAATCCCTGCAAACCAAGAGAGTCTAGCTGCAGACTCCTGGAGAGTGGAGCTCCAATCTTTACAAACCATGACGTTATAAAACAAGTGGATAAATACGTAAACTCCAGAATACAGCATTTTTCAGTTGGAAATAATATTGAGACCACACATTTAATGTTAATAATTATTAATATTTTGTTATTTATTTTTGTTCATTTGTCCGGCTCACACTAAAACTCAATATGACCTTTCCAACGAGCCAGAGCACAGAGTTTTCCTCCACCCAGAACCGGAGAAAACGGTGCATTTCTCCCCGCAGCTCGGCCGTGGAAAAAACAGCTCTAATGGGAGGCATACTAATATACACACTTCCACCCAGAACCTGAGAAACTTACACGTAAACCTTCACCAAGCTGTCCCATTATATAACCGCATAGATCCACTGAGCAGGCACCAATCTGCCTCAAACTTCACAGTAGCTTTCATTGGAGGCATAATAATATACAATGTTCATTGCTCACTAGGGGCGCATCAAAAAGACGACTATGGTTTATCCTGTAAAAACAAGTATTTTTAGCCTGAATGTGGAGAAAAAACACCACAGTAAAATATTCAGAAAACTTATGAAGGGGTTCGATGGGGATTTGTGACCAGCAGTGCAGATTTTATAGGAGAAATTTCAAATGACGCACTTTGAGTCCCAGAGAGACGCACCCAGGCGCGAAAATAGTAAGACAAAGGGTTTATTTTGCACTTTGCCGCCAGTGTTTACAGCTGGCTGGTGATGGAAAAAATCCATTCGAGTTGGTTTTGAGATGTTTGTGCGATTTGTCGAGTTTTGTGGCTTTTTGTGAAGACGCTATCTGGCTAGCCGGTTTCCACTGGCTAATACACTGGCTAATAGGAGCTTGCCAGTCGGCCAGGTCTACTAATTCTACTTTGAAAATATGGATTTCTGAATCCAAGATGGCGAATACAAGATAAGAATACATTCAGCCCCTCCCACCGAAGCTTCGAATATTCAGTGTTTTTCACTACCGAATACTCAAACTCAAAAAATGGCATTCGGACCAGCCCTATGAACCAGTTAAAAGTTTTTAATTTAGTATGTTTCCCCTTGGCTGTAAGCTACTTACTTCATCATACCACGTGTATACTATTCATCCAATTTCAAACAAATCAAACATAAGACGTCACTACAACAAACTACAACATGATTACCTAGGTCCATCTGACATTGTTTGGTCTTTCATGTATTTTTTGTTGCCAAAATTTTCAAAATAAAAAGTTTCACTTTGTGAAACTCATTCAGCCGTGTACTATTTGGGCTAACTTCTGCAACAGTCTTATTATGCATCTCAATGTAGAAGTCAACATTGATCAAGCAACAGCACTTTAAATCAAGTAACTGCACTACAAATGAAACTGTCAGCGTAGTTCTTGGAGGGGTGTCATTTCTCTGCAGAATCTTTCAGCAGAGGGTTCTTTGAAGTCATCTTTTTCAAAGCTCCCAAGATGTCTATGTGGTATAGCCAAGGGCTCCCTGATTTTATTTGTATTATTTTTCTCTGTGTTTTTTTCTTTATTTGTATATTCCTAAATGATGATATGGGACTTGTGCCATATTAAATATTAAACAAAGTGCATTACTCCCACAGTCTTTAAACTATCAGCCAATATTCTACGCTTATTGTCTAATACTTGAATTAGGGTGGGCAGACCGGCATATGTGTATTTTACGTCTCAAGAGATTTTTTGAGGAATTGGTACAGTAAAGTGAATGCCACATTCCAGTCAATTTCAGTCATTTTTATTAAGATTTTTAAAATATCAACATTGCTTTCAGGCTTTGCACGAAACACTCTGAAATAGGACAAATTAGGTTAACAATGAATATCAGGCTACAATGGCATCTGCCAAGGGGTGGAATATATGAGGCAGCAAGTGAACAGTCATGTCATGGACTTGATGTGTTGGAAGCATAAAGAATTGCAGGGCAAGTGTTAGGCTGTGAGTGATGTAGAAATGGGCTCAATCGTGATGGCCTGATGGCTCAGAGCACCTTCAAAAACAGTAGTGGTCCAAGGAAGAACACTGCAGCATTAATATGAATGCTTATGTAATTATGGATACACAGAGACACAAACAACATGGCTCAATAGTGCGCACGGGAGGTTACCTAAGCACAAATTATGACAGAACAGTGTCAAAGTAACTTGCCTGCATGTGCAGAGTAGTCAGAGTATCAATACCGACTGCTGTCCACCAAGGTAAACACCAACAATGAGGCATGTGAGCATTAGAACTAGACCATGGAACAGTGGAAGAAGGTAGCCTGGTTTCATTCATCACATTTTCTTTCACATGGAGTAAATGGCCAGGTTCATATATGTCACTTACTTGGAGAAGAGAGTGCACCATGGGAAAACAGCTTCTGCTGAGGATTTTACCCCCTTTATGGTGCTGACATTCCCAAATTGGCCTGTTTGAGTAAGCTAATGCACCCCGCTACACTGCCAAAATTGCTCATGAATGGTTTAAGGCAAGGTCTTGACTGAATTCCCCAGATCATTATCTCATTGGGCTTCTTAGGGATGTGCTGGACACCTTGAAGTTTACATGAATATCTAGGTGCCACATACCACAGCACACCAGACATGAAATTCATGCCAGGACATGTCAGAGTAGTTTTGCCATCAAAAGTGCATCTACACAATATTAGGCATGTGATTTTAATGTTATGACTGATCCGTGTTTTCGCAAAGTGTGTCTCATTATTGAAGTTTTATTGACTAGAAAGCATTCCTGGAGGTTTTTTTTTATGAATTTCTTTTAAAGAACCGATGCTGTATACAACAGTTGTACGTTTAAAGAACCAACACATAAATATTCTATACAACAAAGACTGTCATGTAATTAAAGACATGTAACCATCTGTCTAAATTTGAAATTCATATTTTTCAATGCATGCACTTGCTTTAATGCTGCATATGGGAAAATACAGCCTAAAGCTACATATAGTAGCGTGACTTATGACTTAACGCATGGCTAGATAGGCCTGCCTATTTCTCAGACCACATGCTGGTGTGTGATTCATCAGAACACTCACTGCAGACCCACTGGAAACAGGCATTAGCTCCCCACACGCTCTGTGAAATGCCTGTGCTTTATAATTCTGGGGTTTTGTAGATCTACCCATCTGCTATCTACAAGTAATGTGGAACAGATTTATCCTGATACATGCTGTACTAAATAATTGTAGATTTTTGAGCATATTAAGAGGCCAGTACCTCCCAAAATATTCCTTATATGTAAAACAAATTGCAAATATTTTCTCATACAATGTTTCTTCTAAAACCAAGAGTATTAATAGGGGACCTTACTTTAGTAACAACATATACTCTTCTCAGAAAGCTGAGTTTATGTTGAAACATTGCTGTGAGGATTTGAGTGTATTCAGCCACAAGCATATCAGAGAGGTCAGGTAGTGATTCTGAAGGACTGCTTTTACATAAATCTAAACTCATCCTAAAGGAACAACATAAAGCTCCATTCCTCCAGAGAACATCCTGCTGCTCCACAGCCTAACGCTGGAGGGCTTTATATCCCTCTAGCTGACACTTAGAAATGGGCATTGTGGCCTTAGATTCCTGTGCAGCTGCTCCAGAGCGTCTCATTCTATTGACAAAGTGTTTCTATGAAGATTACAAGTCATGTGTACTAGCAATGAGGAATCTAAGACAGTAAGTGCTCTGACACACAGCATCCTTTAAAGGAATACTTGAAAGAAAAACTGAATTATTTTTGAAGCATCCTCACAAACACTTTGGCAAGAAGCCTGTCTTCTCACCCTGCACTGCTTGACTGCTCTGGTCCAGAAGTGAAAATCTCAACAAGCTCATTATTTTAACACGATATAAATCCAAATATGCACCATTCAGCTCTACAACACAGATAAAACCACTGCAAGCAAAATACAAGCTGATGCGGAATTCTGAACAGCCAATGTTGCTTTACCAACAAGCTTATTGGTGCAACTGCATTAAATTGCAAAACCGACTATTTACAGTCACCCTTTTGTTGATGACCCCATTTTGTGGAATATTTAGAATAGTCTTGGTTAAGTGATCAGCTCTCTGTCATACACTAAATGCAGTAAGAGGCTGAGTCAATATAAAATCGGGTTTTTGTGACAAGATCACCGGGACAGATAATGTCACCATTGCGGAGGTTTGTGTAGCCTGAGGCTGAAGGCAAGCTGCTCAATTCATTCTCATTTTCTCAGACAAGCGCCAGTCAGCTCTCTCAGACCAAATCCCTGTCTCGTAGGGATCAGCGAACCCCGAACTGACGCATCCGACACACTCAAAAGACACAATCAATACATTTTCCTCAGAGCCTGCTGCTCCTACGTCAGGGAGAAGCACTTCAAACGCAGGGGGGGCCTTCCAATTAGTCCACCAAAAATTTTTTTTTTAAGAAAACACAAGAAAGTATCATACTTTTTATACAGGGTCCGAATGTTGTAGCAGCTTTTTATTTGAAAACAATTTGAAGAAAGACAGAAGTTTGCTTAGAGTACACCGCAATATAATCGTAAACCAGTGAGTCATCAGTGGCATTACTGATTAGTCTCATCCTAGATCTCAGCAGCTGTAAAAGTACAAAGATTAGACAACTACTGATATTTACTAGGCAACTAGTTGACCAGTTATTGTAAAAAAATATTTATTGTTTGCATATTCCATGTGAAAATTATTTTGCTAGTAGCTTGCTATTAAAGGCTAGCAGCAGCTGTTTATATACTTACACTGTTACCATATTTGCTTGTAAACTGCACACTTAAATCACCACCTATGTTTTGTCCAAACTTGTAATGCTTTTATGCAATGCATTTATAAAAATACTGGGTAATAATTAGGGATGGTATCGTTAAGGTTTTAACGGTATTACTACTTTTTTCGATACCGCTTATCGATTCGGTACTTTATCGGTACTCTTATCGGTTCCTTTATTGTGTTTTTTTAATTAAAAACTAATTGAGAACAGAACAACAACATTTTAACACTAATTCTAACCCGAATCTAAAAAAGGTTGGACTCACTGCAAATGAATTTTAGGTACGCTCTGTTTTATAATTTCTTAGTTCTTCATTATTATTATTTGTAAATGCAGCACTATAGCAGTGCAGGTCATTTTAATGTTCAAGATTTATTTAGGCTACTGCATAAAATATTCAAAAGATTTAGCCTATATGTAGGCTGTATGTAACCAAATATGTGTTTATTCAATTATTAACACTGATTTAGAGCCCTAATGTAATGTTTATGTTGTTATTTTAACATAGCATATATACCTGAGGAAGCGGATAATGAAGTAGAAGCTAGCATTTCTCTATATGCACATAATGCACTTTGGATGGATGTTTTAACACATTTTTTGTGTTTCCTCCTTTAGAGCAAAAATCTTGTTGCACTTGTTGCAGTGAGCTTTGTCCGAGTCCACACGGGTGAAATGTAGGCACACTTTGGATCGTTAGTCTTTCTCCACCATCGTCTGTTTCGCCTTGTTTGCGCGCGTGAGCCCTCTCGTCTCTCGTCTTGTGCGCACGTGAGCTCTCTCCTTTCTCCAGTACCGACAGCAGAACCGTTACCGTTAAAGCTTATCGATACTCCGGTCTTTTCTAATTAAGCACCAGGGCTGAGTAAGAACCGGGTTTCGGTACCCATCCCTAGTAACAATCTAAATAGTAGTTCAACAGTAGTACAAATTAGCAGTGCAACAGTAAATTAGGCCCCTGGTTCTGTACACATCATGTTTTTGTATCTTTAAGAAAGCAATAATTAAAATCAACCTTTAAAAAATAAACTTGTATGCTTTTCTCAAGAAGGATCCCATCACTACCTGTAGGCTTCAGATAAACATACACATTCAAATCTAAATAGCATCTCCCTCAGTCACTTCGTATGGCTGTAATTGGCTTCCTTATTTCAGTTTAACCTCTGATTTATGAATTATGAAATCCTGAGTCAAGATTTTTAAATGTGTTTTTACATTTCTCAGGGCATGAAAGAAATATTTTTTTCAGGAAGTTACAGTAATGTTACAGTGGACTACATGGACTCAAGCACTCAACATAGAATAGTATAAGCCTAATGGAATAATGATTAAGACTGAGTAGTATCTAATATCCATAAGCCATTACTTCACTCTATTCTTTGAAAACCACTTTAAGATACTTTCACACACACTCTGCACACAATGCATACAATTGTACTCACACTGCACACATTGTGCTAATTTTGTCATATTTTTAACATAAACTACTACAAATCGGCAAAAAAAAAACAATAAAAGATGAATCTACTAAATGACTTGTGTTGGAAATACACTTAGCAATGCATGAAGTCTACTTTGGTGGACAAATTCTTAATCGCTACTTTACTACTTATTTTAAATCCATTTTTCAAACAAAATAATAATATTGTTATTGGGTACTCCTGCATATCATCATATATTTAACCCTAGGGTTGTCCTAGAATGGAAGGATTGGCAAGATTTTTCAGCAATCGTCAACAAGTGTGTCTCTCTGTCATCCATCTTGGATTCAGAGGAGGTTCACATGTACTAAAAACAACTAACAACTGAATGAATCTGAAACGAGGTATACAATTCCACCATGGAAACCATTGCATTTAAGAGAAAATGACTTTTAAAAAGCTGTCTAATGTAGTGACCGCTATGCGCCAGAGGGTTAAATTTCATGTATGACCAAATAAAACATAAATGAGACATCATGTTAAAACCATTTTATCAGATGGTGGCAAATCAATCCTATATGTCCTATATAGGGTGCTGAGATTCCAGGGGAATTCTAATAAGCTCCAGAGGTATTCTGTGGCTCTGAACATACAATGTGTGCGTAGTATGCAGTACAATTTCTTCTAATTACAGGAAAATTATATACAGGCTTATAATTATACTGTGGTTCACATATGCATACTGAACCATGGGGGCGTACCAAGGAGTTCAACAAAATTCTATGTACCGTTGCATTCCTAAGCATGTCATTCCCACACAGCAAACAGCGTGGAGCCTTCCAAGCAAGACCAAGAAGGTTCACACTATCCTGTTTTAAAAATCTGCTCAACAATTTAGCCAGAAGCCTTTAGGTAAAACGAAGCAACTTTAGGTTGTCTGCCAGCTGGCACACAATATGTCTGTCATAAAATGAAGTTTTTAATGCAAAAACATGCCAATTGAAAGAATTAGGTCCAGTGTTTGCTTCCATGATTATACATATGGAAACAAAAAGGAAAATAGCACATAAGATGCGTAAGTTTGCAGATTGCTAGCATTCTCTCCTCTGCTTTTATAGATGTATCTAGCTCTTGATTCGAAAGTGTCACACAACAGGCTGATAAGCCCACAATGAATGTACTTAATGAACTGAGTAAAAGTGTGGATGTATTCAGTTAGGTGGAAAAAATATATATAATAGATGCTGCCGTGCGTGGCAGCATGTTGAATGTCGCTCTCTGAAGGCTTGTTAGTTTTATATATATACATTGTCTTGTTATGTTTGCAGCAAGTTTATTCCCTAATTACCTGCTGTGCTTTGCCACATATCACTTACAATCTCATGCTGAACGTTGCATTATATGTTGTGTTTATTGTATTTATTGTATTGTGAATTGAATTGTGTTTATTGGTCATTTTAGTCAGTCCAGAGGCATTCAAGTAAGAATTTCACTGCACGTTACACACAGAACTTGGAACCTATTATAACAAAAAAACTTGGAAAAGACAGTTTGAAACATTCTCAGAGTGAAGCATTATGTAATAGACAACAGAGTATGCCTTAACTGCTTTGGACAATGAAGTTGGGATGGTAGATGAAACTGGGCTTCAAATCATCATTGGTGTATGTATTTCTCTAGTATACACTGCATCTTTATGCCAGGGATTAATTAGACAGATAGCCTGTACAAACCCCATAAATATAAACACACTCACATCTCCAGTAATTAAACGAAGAAAACTGAGGGTTTGGGGTGTTTGTTTGTGCTCCACATAGTCACACCTTCAGCTTATTATAGCAGTCAAAGTCAATAAAGGGGTCCTGTTCCAGCGACAGTGACGCAACCCGAATTTTGGTGTAAGTCGAAAGACACTATAGTCTATATCAATTACCTACTTGTCAAATTATAAATACAAAACTAAACCACAGTAAAAGAAAAAGGATATACAAATACTGTATTTGTACTCTGTAATGCATGGGGATGGAAACTCCTTCACTCATTAATGCGTATTCTCCCACTACTTACAACCAAACTCTTCCGGCCACGTAGTCCGTAAGTACAACGGCAAGTGTTCGCCGAAACACTCACGTCCTGTTTTTATGAATTTGAGAGTCATAAACTCGAAACACCATATGTCGAGACTGTCGTAACCCGAGGAACTCCTGTCCTTAAGGACAAGCAGTATATTATCTATCCCAGTATACTGTGGCATTGACATACACTATGATATTGCTTTGCAGTTTTAAAAATGTTATCAAATAATAATAATATGAATTCCATTCAGAACAGAATACTCACAAAAATAGGCACTGTCATTGTTGCCCAGCAGTTTATCAATTAATACACTTGAAATACAGGACCTGGCTGTTAACTGCAGTGTATATTATCATGTTTTGCAACAACAGTTTAAGCCATTTTCACATATGAATTCTGGGCAACATTCATAGAATTGAGAGTCTTTCCAATAATGTGTTCAACATGCTGATCCCAGCATACTGATCATCAGACATGCCAAGCAGAAAGCAGATGAAGATCTGGTCCTGGGTTACAAGACTTTGACCAACTTGCCCCCTCCACCAAAGTACACACATGGACATTTCCAGGACACTGGCGGTGTACAGAGCATGTGGCAGGACATCCAGACCATCACCAATTACAGGACAGATTCACCTGCCTGTGATGGTGAGGCCTCACTTCCAAATGTGCTGAATCACTTCTACACATGGTTTAAAGCACAAAATGAAAACTCATCCAACCATTAATTTATGGACCTTGCTTTGTGCACTGGCCACAGTCATGCTAGAACAGAAAAGGACCTTCCCTAAAGTGGCGTTGTCCAAAATGTCTTCGTATGCTGAAAAATTAAGACTGAGAAGTAGGGGATCTAGAACAAACCTTGGAAAACAGGTGTGACATAATACTTTTGCACGTATAGTGGGTGTGACCCGTGTCTCGGGAATGGGACCCACTGGAAGTAGGGGATCTAGAACAAACCTTGGAAAACAGGTGTGACACAGTACTTTTGCACTTATAGTGGGAGTGACCCGTAGATCGGGGAATGGGACCCACTGGAAGTAGGGGATCTAGAACAAATCTTGGATAACAGGTGTGTCCCAATACTTTTGCACGTATAGTGGGAGTGACCCGTGTCTCGTTTTTGCGGCTCAACTTCTTTTCACACAATATCGCGAGACTGCTGCCATATGCCACACTGTCCTAATGCACCTTCAGAATTTAAAACTGACATTTGGAACGTTTGGTCAGTTAATGTTACTTCAGGAATATTACAGGCTGACAGTGAAAACGGTGTAATTCCAGTGTACTTCTAAGCAAGCGGAAAGCCGCGTCTTTTGAATCAGAACCTGCGTCAGATTTCAATACTTAGCAGTAAGGATAAACGGCTGACAGGCCTGGAAAACTAAATAAAACTTTTTTATACATAAGTCATGACTTACCGATCATGACGCAGAGACGATATAAGGAGGTATCTGCTGTATGAGCTCTACTTCACTGCAGGGTGACTTCTGTCAACAGCTTTCATCTTCGGCATGTACGAGAGCGCGGGGGACTGTGGGAAATGCAGACGTGCACTTATTTTACTCTGACAAACGTTTTGATAGGCACGCAAAAGACAATCATACATAGTGCGGTTTACAACTGGATATCATTTATATTCTTATGTGTTTGTGCTCTAGGGCTTCAAATAAGACAAATGAGGGAAAGAATGAGGAGTGCGGTTAGGAAAAACTACATTTCCCATAATGCTCTGCGGAAAGCCGTGTGTTGACGGAACTATCGGCACAGCCAACTCTGCAGCCAACAGATGTAGTAAACCCTTGGTTTTGATTTGTTTTTGTGGTCGTGGGAGTAATTATAGTCGTTTTAAGCATTTATAATATTCGTGAAAACATGCAAGGAGTGTCCGGCTTGGGGTCGGCTCAGTTTGGCCATGAGGCTCCGAGGAGCGAGTGTTTATCGAGCCAAATGGGCCGGAGTGATGCTGTGGACAATTATGTAAGACTCAGCAGCCTCAAACCATCCTTACAGGCTCTCTTAGAGCTTCGTCTTTATTTACATCAGTATTTGGCACCACTGCAGCGTGCATTTTGGCTCATACCGATTGGGGGACTGTGTGGATGTGTGTTTAACTGAAATGCATGGTTTAGTGTGTTTACTCCTGCTGTGGGTCAGTGTGTCACTACCGTATAAAATAGAATGGTGATTTTAATATAATCTTTGTTTTCTTTGTTTTCTCTCTCTTGCATCTGGCCCTGTTTATCTTCATTCTTTGGAGTAGACTCTCATTTTGGTGCAGCTGGTTAGCTAGTGGTTAGGTAATTGCCACTGCGATCATAAGGTAGTCGGTTCAAATCCCTGGACTGCCGGTGGCACCACTGAGGTACACTTGAGGAAGGTAAACATCCCCACAGACTGCTCACCGGGTGCCACCAGCTCATGGCTGCGCACGTCTTCACTTGTTAAATGGGTTAATGTGGATAAATAATTTCACACGCTGTACTGTGGTGTGTTCACGTGTAACTATAAATAGCCACTTTACTTTTAGCTGGCAGTAGAGTATGTTCTTCTTGTATTTTATTTTTACGGTTTTTATGTACAAAATAATTTGTTTCTACCATTTTCTGACCACTCTTAGCTCATCCAATTAAACTAGCTGTTTCAGTTACTGTGCCTTTTTGCCTGATCTGTGTAAATTAGCTATATTCTAATTGGCTGTCCTGTAAGTGGGTGGGACTAAACATTTTTAATTGAATATAGTGTTGCCCCTTACAGTCACCACAGTGTGGACAATGTGAAATTATTTCTCTGCATTTAATCCAATCGCCAAATGAAGCAAGGGGCTGCCAGCAATGCAGTGCCCGGAGATCAGTGTGTACCTTGCTCTGGGTAACCTCACTGGTGCCACTAGCATTCATGAGTTTTGAACCCATAACCTTCTGAACACAGGGACAACTCCCTAACCATTAGGCCACCAGCTATCTCTGTGTTAGTGTGAAAAAGCGATATCACAACAATAGTCAATATACAATGGATTATTGGTGGCTTAGTTTCTGTATGTGCAGGGGACTGAGTGGCTCATTATAAAACATTTAATACCTCATTTAAGTCATACATTTTTTCATTATAGAGCACTGTTGGAAAATAACATTAAGCAGTACAGTATAATAGTCTTACCACCACAGCCGCGGTGTAGACTGCAGTGAAACTAATTAAAGCATTTAGAGACAAGCTGCTGAAGACCAAGGAGCTCACTTACCAAGTTGCTATGGCACATGCAAAAGAGTTTAGCCAAAAATGGGCACCATAAGAGAAAATAATTTAAGGATGATGTATTAAAACAAATGGTTAATTGTGGGAAATCACTGGTTTCATCTTGCAGTATAATTTTTTGGGTTTTTCCTTTTTTTTTCACATCAATGAGTAAATATTTGACACCTTAAAGTGGGATTTGGTCTGTCCAAAAACAGTTTGCCCTGTGTAAGTCCGTGTCTTGACGAGACGCTTGTTGTGTGCACCCTAATAAGTGCATGGACGTGTTAAATCCAGGGAAACGGTAAATGATGTAAACCTCATTAATATTCAAATTGAAACAGCATCAATGTAATGTTTTCTGCATCTCTTCAAATATGATGTGGCATATTACAACCTAACTTGCACCGTAAAATGATTGACTAAACACGATTCAATTTACATATTAATGAGGAAGATGACAGATTATAATATTTGGCCCCTTTTGCATTTTCCCTTCAGGGAGCAACTGTAATTCCAGACACTTTATTTCCCAGAAATAGCTGATAGCTTTGAAAAACAAACAGATAACTTCAAGAACAATGGAAAGTTGATTTAATCTCTGTGTTCATCTTGCGCACCAAGTTTATGGAGCGACATTTTTTTTTTCATCCTGAGCAAGGCAAATGGAAATTGTCACCGCAGCAATTCGCAAACAATTAGGCTAATTTTGTCTCCCCTTCTTGCTCTAGCGTGTCCCATAGGGTTTGATCTTCATGTAAAATCTTTTGTAATTCGGTGTGGTTATGCAAAATGTCAGCTTGACTCTAGTCCACCTAAATACAATGCTACCATTTAATTTCCCTGTTATCATTTGACTGTCAAAGAGTGCCACTTTTTAAAGAATTCCAATAGTAATTTTTTGTGTGCTTCTCCAATTATAAATGTCAGATGTTTTTTGAGTGAATGAAGGGTATAATTTGGCACTTAAATATGTTTGAGATGCTCTTTTGTCTGTTTGTCTGAAAGCATTTTAAAGCTTGGAAAAATGGAACAATAAAAGAGTTTGTCCTGATATTTTTCAGTTGAGTTTATATTAACCACTTTCTAAAAGCACAGAACCAGTGAAAAAGTGGTGGTGCACCCTAAGCACAAGCCTTTTTCACTGTATTTCTCCATTCCAGGATTATCAACTGAACATGAAGGTCGAGCCCCACATGTTTAGCATCAATTCTACAGAGGAGCTTCAGTTCCTCAGGTCTCAGGTTCAGATGCTGGAGAGAGAAAAAGCTGAGATGGCTGCAGAAAACCAGCGCCTCAAAGACCTGCTCATCAAGGGTGAGGAGCAACATTCATTTTTAAAATGAGCATACAGCTGGGTGTTGTTAAGAAGAAGTAATTATCACCAGCAAAATACAATTATGTTCATAGTATTGAGAATGGATCTTTGAAACAACAGGGTCTTCTAGGGAAGAAAAGAATGAAAACTATATTTACATGATTTTCCCCTTATCCAAAAATATACTTACTTGCACTCATATTTATGCTAGACATGTTTGAATTTCTTTACGGTACTTACTGTAGCTAACAAGTAATGAAAGCATATAGCATTGTGCTATCTGTAGATCTAAATCAGTTTACAAATTATGAACTCCCCGTTCACTCTCGCAAGACTGAACGCAGTTCAGGTTTTATGTTTGTTCATTACAGGCTAGCATGGTTGGTGCATCCAGTCTGGACGTCTCTGCAGAAGGCAGTTTGTTTAAATGTTTGAGTCCATTTTTTTAAAGAGATCAGTGTAGATTTAGATGGGGAAAACGACACATTTTGTTTATTTTTAGTTCTGTTCTTTTCTGAGCACTTTAAAAGATATTGTCTGAATGTTTCATTTTAGGCAGACACATTTAAGTTACATTTTGAGTTAATATTGTCTGAATAAATTTCCATATACTCTATACCTACACCTTTGCAGCCTAACATAATGCATTGTTTAAGTGGTAAAATCTATTCTCAACCTCAAAATGAGTTTTTAACGCAATGTATGTCTGTGATTGTTCAGTGGTATGACAGATAGTAGGAGAAGATTGAATGAGGCTCAGACAGAAGGACGTTAAATTGCAATTGTAAAAGAAATAATGAACGCACATGATATTAAAAAACATTTGGGGAAAATCCTTAAATATCGACGTTAAATCAAAATGGACATATTAAACATATGTTAGCTCCCAAGTCCCTAGTCATTTTAAGCATGTTTAATCACATTTAATGATCAAATTATAGTTACTTTGCCATTGAAACATCCTCTCTGTCTTGGGTACATCACTGTGCACCAGCAAAGTGGGAAAAATGAAATCTGGTTTCAAACTGTTAACTTAGAAAATCAAATATTGGTTCATGTTAATGACGCAATAGAATTTCCTGTTCATGTTCACTTTAAATTGACTTTAAGTCATGCATTCTACAAAGGACATAACGTGGTGTTACTGTGTGTCTCTTTCCTCCTATTTTTTCTGACAACATACAGAGATTCCACACCTCTTGTCTACCATGTGGCAGAATATAACTAGCAATGCTGACCAATCTAGCCACCATCAGCCGGGCCCTGCACTGTCCATCGCTGCAGGAGTCAACAGCTACATGCCTGTGCAGTACAAAGAAGAGGGCTGTAGCCTTCAGCATTCCGTTTCTGCAGCTATAAAAAATGTTCAGCAGGATGTGATTTTGGAAAGTGATGCTTATGGACTCAAAATAGCTGGCACCCATAATGGAAGTGATGGTGGCATGTTTGAGTCCATGGAAGAGATGAATGGGAATCTGTGTCCGGGTGGCATCAGAGCAGATGGTCAGAATATGTATCTAAGCTCACCATGCAGCTCTACAGATTCAGCCTCTTCCTTCGGTGAACACAGACCACTGGATCAAAACAACACAGCGGTAAGAGACCTCTTTCTGTTTTCTGAACTGACCTTTAGAAGTCTCCAATTTTTATTGTTTTGCTACAGTGCCCTCCAGAATTGTTGTCATCCTTTTAAATATGGTTGAAAAGACATGAAAAAAATACTTTCAGGTATTAAGAAAGGACATGGGTCAGTAAAGAAAGACAAGAAATTTTAATTGCACACATGTAAATGAAATATGGTCCCATAAATACTTAACCCAATTTAAGTTGGCCTAATAGTTTTTTTCAAGCGCTTTCCACTGCAATAAAGCACAAGTGTGTCTTTTGATCAGAGAATGGGTATAAGAAAATAACTGCTGAATTCAAAATTCCCATATCAGCTGTAAAGACAGCCACTTTGAGGAGGAATAAAAGAAAAATCCAAAGACCACTGTTTCAAAGATAAAGAATTTTGTGTAAATGCAGAATTTTGAACAACAAATAGAGTAGTTTGCATTCTGGGGTTGCTAAATCTCAAATCCACAGACGATATGACCGTAAGCTGTTTTAAAGTTAACAGAAAAAAGTTTTTCCCCCTAATGCGACAAGCAAAAGAGCTCAGAGTTTACTAGACACTACTGGAACGTTAACTAGTACACTTTGCTGTAGTCAGAGAAAAACACAATTTGAGATCAAACTTAAAGGTGGATTTTGTGTTCAAAATGGAAATGAAAACATCTAAAATGTTAAATATGCTGGAGAATGTATGATGCCACAGAGCTGTGTCTCCTCCAAAGGCAGTGTCATGCAAATACGTTGAAACCAGAAAGTACCAGGAGGTTTTAAATCCAAATCTGTCTCCCACATCGAGAACCTAAAACTTGATCATGACTTGGATTTTCAGTCTTTCATCAGGACACAGATCCTAAACACACATAAAAAATGAATTCACAGCAGGTTAAAGGAACACAAAATCATTTCCATCATTTGACTTAAATCCAACTGAAATCCTGTGGTTTGAGCTCAGGAATAACATGCAAGAGAAGATCCTGAAAACGGAAGCCCATCTTCTGTCTCTATGTCTTATATATTACAGAAATTCCAGTGCTGATCTTTTGGCAAAAAGGCAGTTGCACAAAATACTAAATTTGGGGGTGCCAGCATATGGTGTGCATATTTTTCAAATAAAATTATTTTGTGTTCGTCTGTGTTATAGTTATGTGTTAATGGGTTCATATGGAATGTCTATATTTTCTATATTTGAATATAATAAAGTCAACAGCGGATATTTTCGTCAGTTGTTTCACTCATTTTTAATAAACGAGGCAACAGTTCTCGAAGGCACTGTATTGAAATGTGATGGCACCATTACATAATTATTACATTAGTTCTGTATTTGCATTCATATTTAATTTACTTTCTCTATGAGCAAATTTTTTTCAAACGATTTGCATGGCAATGAATGATGAACATGCAAACATACAAATATAATATTGTTATTATAATTAAAGCACTTTAACACTTTGGTTGCCTGTAAAAACATCTGTTAAGAATCTTCAGCTAGTACAGAGAGAGAGATAGAAAGAACGTGAGTACATGTAAAATCTAGTGCAGCAGAAAGACCATGGTAATGAGAATGACAACTGGGTCCCAGATTCCCAGTGTGATGCTGGCTTTACCATTTAATGGTCATATTTGATGCACCTCTTCATGCATCACCTATTACCTGCTCCTAAATTAGTCATCAATTCAATCTTCGAATTTATCATTTAATATAGACTGATATATTAGTAAAGGATGATACATAGTTGCATTTGCCTTAGTTATTATTTCGGTGTAATCCAAACCCTGCTATCTGTTCATAATGCTTTTCCGATGTTGTAGAAGTGTCTTTTGCATGTGCATGAGTGAGAGAGTAAATGTCAGTGGAATCAGCATTGATGAATAATTGGAGCCTGCTCTTTGTCCTCTGGGCGGCAGCCTGGCCTGCGCGGCTCCGGCTCCTGCTGGGTTGTGGTGGGGGAGGGAAGGTGTGTGAGGGGCTCCGCTCAATGCCCAGATCGATGTCTCCACAGGTACAGCTGCTCCCTCCCTCACTCTCTCTCAGCTGGGGTGAGCACCCCACCACAGGTCTTGCCAGGATGTGTGTTCCTGTGTCTCTGCGTGCCTCACCTTTTGTCTTATTTCTTCTGGCCTGTTTTGTTGTCGCCGTTTTTTCTTTACTTGGTTTTTTTAACCCCTCAGTCACCTGCTGTTAGTTGCATGTTTTGAGCTGCATGCAATATAACGTCCCAGCAATTTGCATTCATATGAATTCCAAAACATTTATACGTCACTTTTTGATAAACTACTCCATTACTCCATTTTGATCAAGTATTTCAAATAATGTCATGTTGATTGTCAAGTGGAAGTGAAAAAAAAACAACACCTTTGAAATATATTTGTGTAATTGCTAATGTAGCATGCTATGAGTGGAAATATTATAGATATGTAGGTGTGACACATATATAGAGTAAACTAGTGTTGTCACGGTACCAAAATTTCAGTATTTGGTACCAATACCAGTGAAAATCCACACTTCTCGGTACCAATTCCGGTACCAAGCAAAACAAAAAAATATGAATTGAACAAGCTATTTTTTATTAAGAACATACAATAATTACATGACTGAATATACACACTTCTTATTTATAAACTTTTATAAAATTTGTATTAATGAAACAAAATCTTTTTCAATTGCATAAACTGCCACTTGATCCATACATATGAATTCAGCAACAGCTCAGTTCAGTTTTCTTGCCTCAGGTGAGTTTTTGTCATACTTCTTCTGTTGCTGAAATGCATCTGTAATCGTTGTCGTGGTCTTCCTCAGCCTGTAGCTGTAAATGGAAAATATAATATCCTTTAGTAAAACAATTTTATATGAATTTTATATGTAACTTTTCTGTAAAAAACAATAAATTTAGATAAGATTACTTAAATTAAGTATATGAAATCAATTTTACACAGACAGAAACTCTTGTATTAAAAACACAATGAAAAGATTCCCTTGAACATATCACAAATGGTATACCGCAACTATTTTTCTTAATTTAAAATTGTATTGTATTGTATTGCTTGTATTAAATAATATTCACACACATTAATTAATGTTCACTCATTGTACCATGATATTAGATAACATATGAAGTCATGTAAATGAATGGTATCTTATTGTAAAGCCTTACCAAACTATACAGGGTCTGTATTTGACTGGACTTTTATTTAATCAAACTGCAAAAACCATATTTCAGAACCGATTTTAAAGATTCAAACATTAACCATACATTTGTTCTCTAACACCCATATTTTGGCTGCGCAGGTCATTTAAAAGCCTCTGGTGTGTAAAAATAATACACTATTATGTCCTGTTTTAAACACTGTAGTAGCATTATATAGTTAATAAAGAAACGTTATCCTGCTAATCGCATTAGCATTAGCCGCGCATATGCTAACGATTAACAAAGCAAATAGCAATGTTTATTTCAATCTGCCATTCAAATTAATAAAGGGTATATTTTTTGTATAAAAGCTTTAAATATAAAATAAAATTAAACTTTACCTGCTTGAATTCTTCCATTAAGCCTGGGCCTTTAAGGTTTATTATAAGGTAAGTGATGTTGCCCTTAATCATCGGCCACAAAAACAAAATACTTCCAGCACCGCTGGTCGTCATGTCTCTGTATTTTACGAAGAAGACGCAACTGATAGCGCAGCAAGAACCGGGTTGACCGGGTGCTCGGTACTACCGGTACATTTTAATTTTTTTTTGTACCGACTTGGTACCAAAGTACTGGGTATTTTGACACTACAGTAAACCCCTGCTTACATTCTAAGAGCATCCATGTATAGTGACGCTGCAATCCAAAATTACCCCATGGCGTGAGGGAAATTTTTCATTTTGAAAAAGTAATTGTCATTAATGTATTTTTCCCTTAGTTTTGCTCAGCAATTATTACTGTTAGCTCAAAAGAAATTATTCATACATGATCTGTGCCCAACTTTGTTTCCCTTCTTTTACACTAAATCATGTGCGCATGATATTCATATAGTATAAACATCAAATAAATAACAGAATAAGATATTGAGTTTAAGGGGTTATGTTTACGCTCTCTTCCTCTCTTCTTTGTGCACCTTTTTCTCAGTGTCTGTCCTGTACTTTCCTTGGCATTCTGTACCTCTGTCCATGTTCTTTGATTTTTTTATATTTTCCTGCACTGGTACGCTTTTAACATGTGCGATGTTTGTGCATAGATCCGACAGGTGGAGGTGTATCCAGGTTCGGGTGTTTTCTGTGCGGAACACGCTTGGCTGGCAGCTAACATGGCACGGTCGCCAACAGCAATGGTGCGGGCCCTGTTGTTAGGGGTTTTTGACATGGACACGCTTTTAAACAGCAACCTCAGAGGTGGGAGGAGCCGCAGGCCTTCATACTCAGACCACCACGCCCCACTGGACCCAGACAAACTCAACGCCATTTATAGTAAGAATCCCATTTACTCCAATCTGTCTATCTGTCTCTAGGTCTCTCTATCTACAGTGCCAGTGCAAAGGCATTCAGCCTAAAATCATCAGATTTTCTGGATTACAAATAAGAGACACAGATTTATATACTCTCATATTCTTGAATTGGAATTGTATTATTTTTCCTCAGATACTGAAGTTTTATACTTACTTGGTAGAGACTCATTTTACGCCACAGATTGTTGATTAGACTGTGTTCTGTACTAAGACGTGGTCATTATAGAACATTAGCTCATTTGTTGTTCAGATCTCTAGTGTTGATTTGGCTTCATGTTTGAGATCATTGTCCTGCTAAAGTGTGAAGTTCCTCTCAAGCTTTAGTTCATCAGTAGACTGAAGCAGGTGGTCTTGATGTATCTCACATTATTTGACTCCATCCATTAATTCTTTAGTTCCTGCTGAACAGGGGAAAATCATCCCCATGACATTATTCTGCCACCCTGGCACATCACATTTGGGATCATGTTTGTTAAAGAAAGGGCAGTGTTAGGTTTATGCTAGACACAGCATTTGAATTTTGGCTCTATTCCAGCTAAAACCCATCCTATATTTTTGCTGGGTCGCTGTGATGCTTTCTAGTGAATTTCAGATGTGTTTTTGCTTTTCTTCAATAGTAGTTTCTGTGCAACCACACTCCCAAATACGTCAGTTGTATGTTGAGCTCTTGGTATCATTCACCCATTCCCAGGCTGGTGCAGCTTCACTTCATTCTCAGTTACTGCATTCTGTAGCTCCTTCAGGGTATTTGTTGACCCAGCTCTGATGCTAGGCTTTATGGACTGGCTTTGTCTAGGCAGTGTCATGTAATACAATTTCCATTCCATTGCCATTTCCTTAATACCTGCCGATGTTTTCCTCTCATGTAGATGTCTTTAACTTCATATTTTGCTTCCTTTGTTTCAGATTGACTTGGTGTACATGAATTATGGAGAAATTTTACCTGGACAAATTAGCCCAAATTAAATTACTTCCACAACTCAGTAGTTCCTTTTAACCACAGAATAATTTCTTATATGAAAACAATGCCAGTTCATGAATTTTGAGTCTTTAATTTATAATGTGTCATTTGTAATAAAGACAAATCTGATTAAATTTAAGTTGCTTAAATATTTTTGCAAGATACTGTATCCATTCATCTACAGTTGTGCTCATAAGTTTACATACCCTGGCAGAATTTGTGATTTCTTAACCATTTTTCAGAGAATATGAATGATAACACTAAAACTTTTCTTTCACTCATGGTTAGTGGTTGGCTGAAGCCATTTATTGTAAAACAACTGTGTTTTTTACTCTTTTTAAATCATAATCACAACAAAAAATACCCAAAGACCCTTATAAGTTTACTGGTGATTTGGTCTGATACAATGCACACAACTTTACACAAAAATGTTTGAATAGCCATTAAAGGTAACCTTCTTCACCTGTGATCTGTTTGCTTGTAATTAGTGGGTGTGTATAAAAGGTCAGTGAGTTTCTGGTCTCCTGACAGACATTTGCATCTTTCATCCAGTGCTACACTGAGTTTTTTTGGATTCATGGAGTCATGGGGAAATAAAAAAATATAGTCAAAGGATCTGCAGGAAAAAGGTAGCTGAACGTTATAAAACAGGAAATGGATAAAAGAAAATATCAAAGGAATTGAAAATGCCAATCAATAATGTATAACCTCTAATTAAAAAGTGAAAAATTGGCGGTTCTGTTTAAACCAAAGCACGGTCAGGAAGACCAACTAAATTTTCAGCAACAACTTCCAGGAAAATTGTTCGAGATGCTAAGAAAAACCCACAAATAACTTCAGGTGAAATACAGGACTCTCTGAAAACATGTTGTGTGGCTGTTTCAAGATGCACAACAAGGAGGGTCTTAAAGAAATATGGACTTTAAACTCTCTGGCACAAAATCATTTGGAGTGATGAGACTAAAATTTTACTTTTTGGCCACAACCATAAACACTACATTTGGAGAGGGTTCAACAAGGCCTATGATGAAAGGTACAACATTCGTACTGTGAAACACGGTGGTGGATCGCTGATGTTTTGGGGGTGTTTGAGCAACAAAGGCACAGGACATTTGGTCAGAATTTATTTTAAAAAATTGCAGTCCTCATTCCGTAAGCTGCACGTGCTTGGACATTCCAACATGACAGTGATCCAAAACACACCTGTCATTGGCTACAGCAAAATTAAGTGAAGGTTCTGGGGTGGCCACCTCACTCTCCTGACCTCAGTATCATTGAGCCACTTTGGGGAGACCTCAAATGTGAACCTACAGGAACCGGAGGCTTTTTACCAGAAAGAATTGGCAGCTTCATTGTCTGAGAAGATAAAGAGGATTTTAAACAAATTACACAAATGACTTCAAGCTGTCATTGATGTTAAAGGGAGTAAGTAATACATGGTATTAAGAACTGGGATGTGTAAATATTTGATCAGGCTAATTTGGGTAGTTTGGATAGAGTAAACACAGTTGTCTGACAATAAATGGCTTGAGCCAGCCTCAAGAATAGATATCATTCATGTTCTTCAAAAAATGGTTAAGAAATCATAAATTCTGCCACGGTATGTAAACTTATGAGCACAGCTATAGCACAACTGAATACAAATGTCTATGTATTTATCTTACATACGAAAGATTAAAGGTAGTGAATCCTGTCTTTGTAAAATTGTGTATCTAATGCTTCCATTGGCTACAATGCTTTAGAGAAGCTTCTCGCATATATGTCTGTATCTGAGAATAAAAAGTAAATTTGACTCATTTTATATCGTTTTTTTAGCATGGCGAAAATGTGCAATAGTATCTTTGTGCACATTAGTAATTCTATTTACTTGATAACAGACGGTTATTAAACCGATGCTTTTTCATGATGAACTCTGCGTCTGAAACTTTCATCTGCTTGACAGCTTCTTAACAGGCTTACTATCACATGAAAAGTATAAAAAATTGAAATATTAACTTTTCTTGTCCACTGACACACATGCTTATTGCACATTTTGCTGTGATTTGTTTAGGCTATTATCCAACAGTTAAATTTCTGCCAATGAATCATGAAAAATATCAACACTCACCTACAAGGTGCAGCAGCTTTCTGGATGTGAATGATATGTGAGAAGGGGAAAAAAGCTTCTTTGGAAGCAAAATGAGGATTGAGAGGGGCGAGCGTCGTGATGGGGGCTGTTTCCGACAGGCCCATCCCCTCTCATTCATCATCATTTGGCGTTTTAATGGCCTGACAGCGCTGGCAGTGCTGAGAAACCAACTGTTGTCGCAGTGTCACTCTCTCCCTCCGCAGATGCCACGCTGGCCCGCTTCCCATCAGCACGGAAGGGCCAGATTGGTACCGGGATCAACTCCAAGCTGTCCGAGATCCGCTTCAGGTCAAGGAAAGTCAAGCGGGACAGACATGACCGCTGACGGATTTACTGTGCATATTGAAAGAATGTAACTCTGTTTATGGGCAAAAGTGATTTTGTTGCACCAGGGTGGCAGCTATGTGTCTGTGGTTTTGTGTGTGAGAGACTGTATTAGGTACAGTGTTTGCTCAGTGGTTTTAGGATGTTGGCCCATTGCCTGGGATTGTCACTCTTACTGTATTGAAAAAAAGGGCAGCAAATAACAAAGAAACACATGGTAGATCAAGGTTTCTCGGGGGTTCCAACTGACACGGAACCCAAACTCAAAGTGGATGCTCTTTAAATCTTAAAGAAGTTCTTCACATACCTCATATCCAAAAATGTTTCTTTAAAGAAGGCTCTTTAGGGAACCAAAAGTGGTCCTCTTATATCATCATACAAAATATCCATTTTTGGAACCATGAATTTTAAGAGTCCACCAAAATATGCAAAGCGTGGGGGGATTTCTGCACACATTCCTGTGTGATCTATGAATGTTGATTTCTCAATCTTCAGACTATATTTCTGTACCCGCTTCTTCTCATTTTAATCTGCCAGTGCCAGGTCTGCCTGGTTTGGATGGGAGCTGCATGATATTTCTCCAATGATTGCTCTGTGGCGTAGCATCCGGCACTAGCAGGGAGTCTCAGGTGGGGGTTCCATTACCCAGCACTGGCACCTCGTCTCTTCCCCAAAGTGCTGCATCAATCCCAGCTCCCTCAGGGCCTCCCGTCCCCCCTGCCTGATCGCACCCCCACCCTAGGTACCTCTGGCCTTGAGGGAGGGGGAACTGGAGACATTCAATTATCTGCAGACACACAAAACGAAGTATGACAGGCTTCCCATGAGCATGCTGTAGGCTGCATGTCAATGTCAATGGAGATAGGTGATACCAGGCTATTAAAAGCTTAGGTCCCCTGCTTAGTTAACCTCTCAGTAACCTCTCAGTATTTTCCCTCCGCAGTATTTAGCATATGCCATATAATGCATCTGCATATCAGCTGTGTGCAGTAAAATGGCATTATGACACTCCAAGATATGAAGGCAAACGTCAGGATTTGGGCTTGAGCTGGAATCCTCAGGTTGCACCTCGGGCAGTAGACAATAGATCAATAGAACAAAGCTTGATCGGGAAATCTATTAAATCATGATCTTCTCCTCCATATCTCTGAGTGTCCTCCTGCCATTTTACCAAACCCATAGCTAATTGTGGAGGAGAAGATTCATATTTATGCTTGATCTGGAGACCTTCATGTTGTGCTTAAGTAAATAAACAGAAAAACCAATAGTTGAAACCTGTCTGGTATCTTCACTCACTGGGAATCAAGGTTATACTGAGGAAGGAAGGATTGAGGATGCCAAAGCTGGCATTGAGGCTTTGGAGGCAGAGGTGCCTATCTCCTCTGTCCTCCAAAAATGTGGACCACAGACACAGAGAGAGGCTTCCTTCAAATATCCATTTAGATTTATTGAATTTCTCCCTGAAGAACACTCACCATTCCTCCACAAAATATAAACTGTCTGTTGTTTTCAGTCCAAGTGGTTTCTTTCCTAAAAATACATCCCCAGGGCTCCAGACAAAATAAAAAATACCTTAGGAGCCATTGGCTGCTAAACACAAAATATTTGGGAGCCAAATTATTTTTTAGGAGCCATAATCTCTGTCAAATATGATATTAAAAAAATTGGCATTTCACAATTAGTCTCCAGTCTTACCCCATGTAAAAAGTGTTGAAACAAAACAAGAAATCATGACATGGACTAAATCTTTGCCAAATTAAAACACTATTTTTCATGTAGTTAATATTTCACTACATCTGGGACAAAAACTGTGTAAAACAGACAAATGTGGAACAGCATTGTTAGCTCAGTTGGTGCAAGATGCAGTCCTGGTGATCTTTTCTCTTTTGACAGCAGATAAACACTATTACTGTATCAAAAAAACAGTTGGGTTTGATGTCGACTGTGTGCATTTGGATGCTTTTTGACAATTGGTGTGCTCATCTATTCACCAGTTTCTGTTCAGGGGAATAAAGGCACGGAGGCATGCAAGAATAATTTGGACCCAGACTGTGTGTTCCCTAATGGAGGGCGCTGATGTAAATGCCACTAGAATGAAAGATTCTAATAGATCTCAGATCTCTGTTCTGGCTTCATTTTGAGTCCCATTAATGGATTAAAGAGTTTGAAGGTTAAATCTGGTTGGTGGTCTAATTGTGTCTTTATGAAACCAAGTTATGGTGATTAAAGCTGAAATATAATATCAAATAACGTTATGAGGTTGACCCTCTTAAATATTGATAAGACGTCCAACTTGGTGTAGACCATGAGTCTATTTTAAAAGGGTCCATTCTCAGCATACTGTGGATCATAATGCTCTGCCCAACAGCATCACTTATTCCAGAGGCAACCTTATGAAAGACAAAAAACCTAATGTTCCGTGCAGTGTAATAGCTTTCAAATTCCTGTGAGGTGAACTGTAGGTCCTACAGAGAATTTCTCTCATGCTCAAATACACAAATAGGTCATGGGGAGCAGTCAGAGATTGGCTCTCCATGTGGAATTTAAAATGAAGAGGAGCTTTGGCCATCCACGAGTGTGCACTTTCTTTCCCTCTCCCGTCTCAGTTGTAACAACCTGAACCCTGGGCTGCCCACGACCAACTTCAATTTTCTTCTTTTTTTCTACACCAGCAGCGCTGTTGATTGAATAGCAGGTGCCATATTGGCTAGCTTTAATCTTATCCTCCTATCCACTGGTCATTCGGCATCCTCCTCTCTAAAATCCCACGCAGATCCTATCATTTGTTCTCCTCTATAGACATTTAACCTAGCACTTATGTCAGCCTCCATCCCTGTTGATCCGTGCCTGGCCTGCCTGACTTTACCCTGCCCTCTGCTTGCCATGTCAATATAAATCTTTACAGCAAGCACTGGAAACAGTATTGTGCTGGCAAGTGGGCTTTCAGAAAAAGGAACGCAAGACAAGTCTTCATAATTCCCCCCCATATTCCGCAAATCACACTTCCTGCACACACTTCCTCGCACTTTCTGTGCCGCAGCCACCACTACCGTCACTTTGTCCTCAGACTCCAAAAGAGTTTTTTTTCTATTATTTCAGTTTAATTCATTCGTTTGTTTAAGGCCAGGAAAAGCCATTAAAGCTCTTCATCACAATACGAGAGATCCAGTGCTAGACTATGAAATCAATATGGTTCTTCTGATGTTTTCATTTATCTGCACGAAACAAGATGTGTCCTCCGGTCAAAGGCCAGTAGGAGACATCATCAATAATCACAGAATGTCAGCACAAAGGTGAGATAATAAAAAAGAAGAAAATAATGTCACCTCTCTTGAGAGACAGGGCTCACACCGAGTGATGTTCTTGTCGACCGCTGACAGTGATGCTTGCTGGCTGAATGGTCCTGAAGGGATCAAATATGTGGAACATTCTCCCAAAATAACTTTTTCCCCAGTCTTAAAAAGGTTTTAGGCATTTTTCTGTGAAAGGTGTGTTTGCAATATAAGATGAGGTAAAAACAGATTTCCACAGTAATGTATTCAGATTTAGTTTCAGGATTATATACAACAGAGCATGTCGTGTTATTGTGGTATTGTATTTTTTGTTCATAATTCAACATAAAATCTCCCTATTTTCTGGCGATGTGTTTGCTATGTGTTTCTATGTGAAAGGTAAGGTAAGTGGCCAAGACGTGCTGCAAACATTTCCCACATTAAAGGTTACGCAGTCTATCAGGTGTTAGCATAGGATGACTTTCGGGGAATATTGCCAGTCCTACATATGTATAACAGTTTTTAATAACTATTTATTAGTTTGTACCAAACCTTAAATATATAGATGCAGCATGGTAGAAGAGAGAAACCCTTAACCTGAACCCCCCTAATGTGTCATGGCAAATGCCACATGCTGTCATGAGCTGTCATGACAGATTTAGTTATGAAATAATTGATCTATCACCATTTTCAATGATTTGGAACATGACAGCCAACTAGAATACAAATGACAACAGTCGTGATGTTAAACATTACAGCAGTTGTCATTTAAAAGATTCCTAACAATATATGATATTTTAATAAACTGAATATGCTATGACATAAATAGGCCATGGCTATGTCATATGACAGGTTTCAAATAAAGTGTTCACAATAAAAGATATTTTATGACTGTTGGAAGGGAGGGAGAACTCTGAAAACTTCAGCAGTTCTGGGGAACTTTTTACAAACTTGCAACCCAGACCCCATCTTGATTAACAGGCTTAGGACTGAAGAGATGGGGATGTGGTCCCCAGACTCTCAATTATTAATTTGTAAACACTGAAATAAGCAATGATTATACCATTAAAACATCTGAACTTATAATTAAAGTGAATTTATCTCCTCATAATAGGTGGGTAATAGTGAGCCAAAGATGATGTGTTTATGAGTTGGACGTATGAATGTGAGGGTGTGGTGTCTTGTCTATGTGAAAGTATTTTCATCCCCAGTCTGGCCAGCAAAATGACTATATGATGCAATTCTTGACATCTGTTATTTCTGCATTCTTGTCTTAAGATTTCAGGGTGTCGTTCTATTGGCTACCCTACTGGTGTATCAGTCAGTTAGTTTCACTATGTCAGGTAGAAATTACTTTGACTTTAAATGACAGTCAACAGTGTGGAAGGATGTGTGAAAGCAGTACTTTAGAAAGCTTTTGGCAGCTGTTATTAGGTTTTTTAGGCCTCAGGTCATTGGCTCAAGCACAAAAGGAATTCTTAAGATTAGTATCACAACTACAAGAGTGTCAAGTGCTAGGTTCTAGGCATGATTTTCTCAACAGCGAACCGATGGCCAGAAAATGTATTAAAATGTATCTTTCAGCTTTCATTCTAGAAGTTAGCACACGTTGGAAAAGTTCTGACCACTACAGCATGTGACCACTATTACAGAAGGTGGCAGGGGTCCGAGAGGAGCACCTACCAGTAGATGGTGCAATAAGTCTGGTGCTTTCTGGGGTGAGAAGCAAGTGGCAAGGGATCAAAAGAAGCTGTTCTAAAAAGTTGAGTGAAACTCGGCCAGTGCATGAAGCTATACGTGTGTGCGTTTTAGTTGTTGTGGCAAAGGCCACATTCAGCTTTCTCAGCCATGGACTATTTATATCGTGTTTACCAGAACAGAACTTGTTTTACCATGCAGACCTCCCTCTTCTCGCGACTCATGCATCTTCGATGTTGTCCTGCTCATGATTTTATGAATTATGCAGTAAGCATTTAAGACAATCCTCCATGATTCACTTGAACAGAATCGTAGTAGCCCCCTTCGCTTCTTTCGGTCTAAAAAAACTCATTTGCAAGTGTAATAGCATTAAAGCGTTAGCTGCAATCATCACGTTATCCCATTCATTATTAAAATAAGGGGTCCCAGGGTTCTCCATTAATCACTGCTGCCTTGGTCTGCAGCCTGTCAGGACACCCTAATCATTTCAACAGCGAATAATTAACGCTTGTGATGCATGCAAACACACTGAGCCGACAGAACAGCGGGTCCAGCACTGATGGCCCAGCTGCAGGATATCGCAAAATAAATCTTGGGTTCTCACAACCCAAGGGTTCATAAAAGTTTCAGATATATCCAAAAGATGCCCTACTTACTAAGCTGGCATCTTATACTGTACAAGTAATTGCCATTTAAATTGTGCACTTGTGTTCTGTCTGAAGGTGCTAACAGGATGTTAATTAGAAAAAAACATGCAGAGTTACTTAATTTTATGAGAGTGTGTTTGTTGGTGCTCATAAGAATTCATTAAGGGTGTAATAGTACATTCAGACATATCACAGTGCATAATGAAAGATGAATAATGTCAAATGCGATCTATTAATTACGCAGTCTAATGTCATTGAACGTTTTGGCCATCAAAGGGCAGAACTTACTCAAAACAGATTAGCACATTCAAATTAAATTGACATTTACTGTCTCTTGACGTCAAGAGCCAGACTAGTGCCACCTATGTGACTGGCAAGACTCATTTGATTGACATGCAAAATAACCACGTATGTGAAAATGTCTCACATTAGAGCTACTAAATGCTTTAGGACCTCTTAAATAGACAGAGAACTGCTTGAAAAAGTGCACGGAAGTGTATGCACATGGATAGCCAACCAGAATGGAACTGAAAACATGATCCATTCATATGTGGGTAGAGTGCAGGCTCAGCAGCAGGCGGTCATTTAGCGAGGCAATGCATACCACCCAATTAATCACGCCTCAATAAAAACTAAAGTGTTTTCTTACTGCCTTTACAGTGGTAAGCAGCCAAACTGAAACTAACCTTGGTGCAGGGGCGAATCAAGCTTTCCAAAAGTGGGGGGGGGTCTGATATAGGGATGCCAAATTATAAATACAATTTAATCAATTTAATACAATATAATCTGACAAAAGCTGTATATTGCTGCTGTATATTGTGAGAGGAGGTATCAGCACACAGCATTTCTAAGATGTAGAACTGCTGAATAAGTGGCTCTCCTGAAAGTGTGGCTTCTTTAAACAGGTCCCTAGATTTTTTACCTCTTGTTTTCCTTCCAGTCTCAGAAAACAAGACTAAACTATTGGTGTAACAAGTCTAAACATAATCACTGCTGTGATACTCGGAAGGGCACATTGTAATCATTTTTGCACTCTGGTTTGTTTAGATTTCCCTTTTGTTGTTTTTGCTGCTATGTGGATGCGCTGGGCCTGGTGGAGTCCCTGCCTCCCAGGATTAGTCTCAGATTTTGTATGAACTTCATCTGCCATATATGTGCATCATGCACATGCATGCAGCTAAGAACCTATGTGAATGAAATAAAGAAAGAAAGAAAGAAAACAAGAAAGAAAGAAAGAAAGAAAGATAAA
>JBBMFX010000141.1:4610766-4633355 GCA_037832545.1 Rhabdalestes septentrionalis
ACTGGTGCACTGTGAGTACTGACAGAACACACTTATTAGGCCTTAAAAAAGAAGTTAAAGCCTGAGCAGACTGATAAATCAATATAAGGAGCAAATCATTGATCTCAGTGATACCGATCTCCTTTGAGGATCTGCTTTGAGGCCTGATTGACGGTTCATAAGCAGTTTTGTGGTACAAGGGAAACCCCAGAAGTCCCAACCCAGCGGTATTTTATTTAGAAAAACATAACCAAGCACGGCAGACATGCTTTAAACAGCTGTCACTAATGTTGCTTTTACTCTGAATGCGTGCCCTGTTAAGTTTTATGAAATGTACTAATGCCAGTGCGGGCTGAAAAACTATAAACTAGACCATAGAAAGTCCTTAATATGTATGAAATGTATGAATTATGAATTGTATGAATTAAGCTTATGTGAGTAAAACAGAATGGAAATTGATTCTGGCCTGTTAAGGTGAGGTTGAGACTCTCGCTTCTTCATCGTGGCAGTCTTTATCCATCAGCTTCTTATTAGCAGGATTAGGTGTTTTAACAGATTATTCATGGAGTTCACTGTATTTTCTGAGCCACACTGCCCAAATTCACAATTGATGTTGTGCAGTCAGCTGTACTAGGTAGCAGGCATAGGCATTGATAATCTATATGGAAGAAAATTATGTTATCACACATAATTAATAGTGTTCTCTTAGAGAAACTAAGAAATTTTCATTAAGTCAATAATTGCAGTGCAATTACAGGAATTTAAACTATGATGCATTAGACTATTTTCATACAGGAAAGGGTATTTAAATTATCATAATAATGTAAAATATAATGGATTACTTGTACTACATAACACCCAACACTGTTCATGAGTGAAATAAGCTGAATGGGTGTTGTAATGGATTTAATTTGTGGCATGATGCAACAAAGTATTGGGACACATTCATGCCCATACATTCTGTTGTATATTTTTGAGGTCAGACACTGATGTTAAACGAGAAGGTCTTGCTCTCAATATCCATTCCAGTTCATCCAAAAGGTGTTGTTGGATGGGGTTGAGGTCAGGGGTCCTCACCAAACTCAGAAAATGTTCTTCCCTAAACTGTATCCGCAAAGTTGAAAGCATGGCGTTGTCCAAAATCTGTTATTATGCAGAAGCATTGAGATTGAGCTTCTCTGGAAGTAAGGGGCATTGGCCAAACCCTGAAAAACAGGTGTGTATACTGTACATTATTAAATGAAAATCATGCAGCTATTCAATTAAAGAAGATGAAAGGTATTGTTGTTGGGATATGATGTTTTGTTTGAGGCAGGTGCGTCAGGAGCATTTTTTATGTGAATGGGACCTGTGGGGGCGGGGTTTTTACATGTGGGGACGGGGTTTGAATGGGGACGGGGTTGCTGCGTGTGTGCAAATCTTGTTCTGCACAGACAGGCTGCTGGAATTTCCAGTGGTGTGTGCTCTTCTATTGGTTTAGTGAAGTGGACTCTTTCGCGAAAGATTCAAGATTCAACAGCGCTGGGTGAACTCATTATGTATGTCAAATGTGGGGGGGTCCAAACGAATAATTATGAAATGTGAGTGGGCGCCCATGGTTTGAGGTCAGACAATTTTTAGTCTTATGTTTGGGGATTACAGGACCAAGCAGGCAATGAGTTGATAAAAAAAAAAAAAATCAAATGATGAGTCAATTTTTCATAAAAAAATATTATCAGAACAATTACATGAAGAAACTACCAACCAGGAAAAGCAAGGAACAGCATGAATTAAGTAAAAATTACAACTGCAGATTTTTTCCTGACGTGCCTTATCAATTTATTCCAAGTATATTAAAAATGTCTTCTGAATATATTACTTTTTAATGTGTTGTGACAGAATAAGTGACTGAATACATTTAGGAGAGTGTATTCAGTAGTCAGCCATCACTGCTTCTGTCCAGCTCATCATTGACTTGTGCTTCCCTCAAATGTAACGTTTTCACAGCAACTGAACAAAAAAGTTAAATCAACTGAATGGAATTTTTGAGTTATGCAAATCAGTTTTTGTCAAAACACAGACATGACTTATTATTCAAAAAAGTATTACAACTGCACTGGAAAGTCTGGAAAACTGGAGCTATACTTTTTGCATTGTCCATTAGCCCAGAACTCACTTTTATGGGTTTTGGTTAAATAAAAATGGTTTTATGGAGAATTTTTGTTTCAATGAGTAGCTATGCTTTGTTTGATTTTACACCTAACCAAATGTAGTTGTAGACATGTGTGTGTGTGTGTGTGTGTGTGTGTGTGTCTGAGTATGTGTGTGTATGTGTGGGAGTGTAGAATTGTACTGTGTTCTTTACTCTCAGCACAGCTCAGTGTTAAGCTATAGTCAACAAGATAACATGGCTAATGCATCACTCCCCCTGAAGATGGAAATTCTGTTTAATAGACCCTACATAAGGCAATGTACCGGTACACATTAGCGTGAGTGTGTGAGTGCAGAACAGTGCAGTATTTTGTTCTTTACCAGCCAATAAGTTACATTTTACAGCAGAATAACTAATTAGCTGAATTAGACTCTTGAGTGCTGACAGTATAAGTTGTCTCAAACAGGTATAGAATGAACTAGAACTGTGAGTTTATGCTGTTTATTCTGCTTGTGCGATAAGTCACACTACAGATAGGTTTCAGTATAAGTAACTACAACAAATCCATCTTAACAGAGTACCATCTGAAACTGAAAACTTCATCTAAAGACAGTACTAAAATCACTCCTTAGGTTAGATGGGTTTATGCTCATGTTCTGTAAAGCTTATCAAACAATGCAACAATTGTTAGAACAGAATGCATTTGTGGCAGTGCATGGACGGATCAGATGAGTTTCATTGGTGACTCACAGACACCATGACAGGTCTTTAACTAATTTCCCTAAAAGCAAATATTGAGCACTGGCATCAAATAATTACAGTCGTCTCTGGAGAGTTGGAAGTTACACACCTGATTTCTCTGGCCTGTATGTAATGTGATTGTATGAGAATTCCATATTCTGTTGTATTGTATACTATTCTATGTTTTGATTGGAAGCTTTAACAATAGCTATCAACCACTTCTACTGGTGTATATAACCCCCTTTCTTCTCATTCCGGTAGTGAAAGAGTTGCCTGGCTTTGGGTAACAAATCCTTAACAGGGATGTTAATGGAACTGTGATCCCCAGGCCCCTCGTCCACCCAAGGGCTTTGTGCTTTTCCAGACCCTGGGTGCTTCTCAGCAGCTTTTCTGTGTGGGTGTTCTCTTTGAAGTGGACTACACAGAGGAAAAGAGCAATGTGCTTAGATGAAGTCCTTTGAAAGAGCACTGGGAGTCACCACTGGAGCATTAACTGGTTGCTTCTTGGTGGTAGAGCTTCCAGAGGGGGTTCCTTGCAGTGGTGGTGTGTGGATTGCAAACTCGAAGCCCACCAGGAAGCACCACGGTATGAGCCCTGGGCTTATGCTCAAGTGACAAACTGCTTGTTTGGTACTTTCATTTGCTAAATAGAATATTTAATTAGATTTCCAACTGAAAGCCTAATAATAATCTTAACGATAGCGCAATAAATGAATTGCACAGCTCGTCTGTGGTCAGATTTATGAGCATTTTTATACAGTTTTTAAAGATCCCATGAGTTGAGGAAAATGCGGCATCTCTCCAGGACAGCCATCAGTGTTTACATTCCCTACAGTCTCGTGCTTGTTTGTGTTTTGACACTCTATGAACCATCTGATTCCACATTCCTCTCTTCACAGAGGTTTTCATTCCCAGCACCACCACCTGATTCTGAGAGATGGTTGTGATGAGATGCAATCAATTTGTGGGCCTCAGGCAGCTCTGGTGACGCAGATGGCTACTGCTCCATAAGGTGAATCAGTAACAGAAAACACTTCATTTGTGATGTCTGGACTGCATTGTTCTCAATAAAGGGGAAAGTTCATGCAGAAATTGTAAAATTGCATAGTTAGTTGCTCCGACCTGAACTGGCAAACCCAACATTCATTCTGTAGTTCATGTATTAATACAAACTGCAGACAGTAGAACCCATTTTCACAGTAGCCTAAAAATGCAGTTTCAATAAGATTTGAAGGTTACTCCTATTTTGTAGGAAATACATTTAAAAAGATTTAGTGAGCCAATATCTATTTTGTTGGTGGCACCATAGAAGACCCTAGAGGGGGTTATAGATAAGTTGCTTTAGGAGTAATATTCAGTTCTCATTGTTACTTTCAATTAAGCAAGGAAAAATAGTTCAATAAAAAAAGTACATTTTCACAATTTTCCACTTATCCCATCAACCAAAACATGTACTTGTAAACTGTATTCACAAATGCCATGTAATATGCATTGAAATGCTAATATTATTGAAAAAATCTGCCAGAAAATTACTAAGCAAAGTTTTTAAAAATATACTATTAAATCTAAATATCTTAAGACTAGTAAAAACATACTTCATACATTCAGTCTCAGCTTACAAAACAGTGAAGACTTACCAGTAGGCACAGGCTTATATTAATATCCTGTATCTTATTACAGTATATTATTATTTGATGTGTAGTTTTCAGAAATTTAGTGTAAAAACTAGATTATCTTTGCTTCTTCAAATGGTTCCAATTTTGTTTTACCCCATTCTTGATTAAAAGCATTTATCTTATATTCAATATAGTTTTAGTGAATGATTTTTTTTGCAGTGATTCTGAAAGTCATGATTTATTATCATTATATGCCATAAATGACTTACAATACAATAAGCTAAATTTAAAAAATGATTAACATAATTAGTATTTTTAAAATATATTGAAATACGCTCTGTGCTTTTGAAGGCAAGTTAACTTTAAAATATTTAAAAATGAAATAATTCCATTTGCAGAAACTCTTTTTATGAAGTGTGTTTGGAGCCCAGATTTTTCTTTTGCTGTTTAGAACTGAAGAAACAAAGTTAACGAAGTGAACAAACATTAGAAATCAATATTCCTCTGAATTGTTTCTATACAAATTCACCACCAAATCCTTTGTGCCTAAATAATTACTGAATTAGTTGTTTAAATTATTAAATAAAAAAACTTTGATCTAAACCTATGATTTAAAGAGCTGAAAGATTGAGTGCTTTTGAGTGCTGGGATCACAAGAAGATTAAATGCAGAGGCATGGCATTAGTTCTGTTACTAACATGGTCACAAATATTCCCATGTGTGATATAAACAATGGTGTAAAAAGTACAGAGAAATAATACTTGTGTCATTCCACTAACCTCATTTATATTTAGTAACTAGCTTTTCATTAGAGATTTGTTAATTGCATATTTTTATGGGCAGATTTGTTTCACACTGATATGAATTATTTTTTAAATCTTGAATAAAAACTAAAACAGTACAAGAACTTGATTGAGCTGAAAGATAACACTTAGGAAAAGAGGAAATCTCCTTGCTTTTGAGAGTTGTAGTGGGTGCTTAAATATAATGCCTCACTGAAAATATAAAGAGTAACAAAGATGTTGTTCTCTCTTATAACTGTGAGTTCAAGTATTTTATAACAATATTCATAAATACTAATATTACCATTAATACCTATGTACAAATGTATACGTACAAATGACAAAGTCAGAGTTTGACCTCGTTGCATGCAAGGTTGATATATATGTGCGTGCAACTTTCGCTGAATGCTAGAATGGCTAGAAAATCTCACAGTCTGGCCTCTTTCATACCGCCTTTTGGCTGTACCACTTAGCATGCATGTTTAAATCGGCGGAAATGTTTTCCGGCATCAAATGTCTAGGCTGAAACCCCTCTGCTTTCCCTTCACGCTGGGTACGGTGTTTTTCTTATTAACTCTCCACTGCCCCGCCCGACAGGACGTCTGCATCCGAATGTGTTACCTTCCCTCATCTGCTTTCATGCCCTTTTCTGTCTTTTTTTTCACCCATCAGCTAATGTAGATTATTCAGCTGATGGCATGCCGTCAGTGTGGGTCTGAAATTGCATCAGGGTGTGCAACGTTGTGCTGGTAAATGACAGAGCTGTGACAGTGCTCTGTCTCTCAGCAGGCCTCGCCACCCCACCCGGAAAAGCCATCAGAGATAAGGGCAGAATAGACAGAGACAACACACGCAGGCAGTCAAAACACGCAGCACAGATGATATCAGCCACGGCTGTACGGAATCGGTTGGGCCCAGAGGAGAGAGCGAGAAAGAGACGGGAAGAAAAGAGGAGGCGAAGAGAGGACAGCAGCTTGTATATCCAACGGGGGGCAGCTGCTTCAGATACAGCTGAAAGACTCTAGTTCACCAATGTAAAGTAACTGCTTTGGTGGTGGTGGCCTAGTGGGTAGCATACTTGCCTTTAGACCAGGGGTGTCAAACTCCAGTCCTGGAGGGCTGTGGTCCAGCACGTTTTGGTGATTGAATTGCCAGGTTTAGTGAATGTGTTTGAGTAGGAGATCCATCAAACTGTGTTGGACACTGTCCCTCCAGTACTGGAGTTTGACACCCCTGGTCTAGAGGCAAGTATGCTACCCACTAGGCCCCCACAACTAAAGGAGTTTGACACACCTACCCTTGACCAAGATGTCATGTGTTCAACTCCTACCTTCAGAATACCACCATTGACTACCTGAGGGAAGACCCTTCACCCAAAGTTGCTCCAGGTAGACTGTCCACATTAATTAGTGAATGGTAGTTGCTTTGGATAAAAGCGTACGCAAAGTGACATAAATGTAAATGTAAATAAGTGACTAGTCCACAAAGCTTTGACGTGCGTTTTATGGACAGCATCACTTGCTTATTTTGTCCATATCACTTCGCATAGCTGTTTAGCTGCAAGCTGCATTACTTGTATCCACTTTCGGCATTCCGCTGCACAAGCTTGTAACACTTCCCAAATTGTGAAACAGTGAATTCCTTATGACCCTCAACTATTTACTAGGTCTGGGTGGTAGACCTCCTCCATCCTCTCCACTCTGAGTGGTAGCAAGAAGGGTGAGAAAATGAAGACAGTTTGAAAAGAGAGTTTCTACATGATTACAGTGCCAAGAATAAAGGCAGCTGCAGGTATAAAACACTGCTCTTGATTCAAAATATCATACATTTTCAGCATTCTTTAACATGACCGTGTGTGCAAACCTCTGAATTCGTTCCCGAGATACTGTATAACCCACTAGGGACTCGCAGTAATTTTATTGCTGTCTGGATGCAAGAGTTTTATCACTGAGGAGAAAATTTTATTACAGACGTGCCCCCAGTGAACTAATCCAATCCAAATAGGGCTGTAGTCTGTGTGTGTGTGTAGTTAAACCTTATAATTTTTTGTGTGCCACTGTGTTTCTAAAAGCATTGCTACTACATTTAATCAGGACTAATGCTTGTGAGGCCCATGATTTAAATAACCACGAAGTGTCAAAACAGAAAATGAAAGTTTGATGATGATGTACTAGTGTTAAAATTCTCCTCTACTAAAACATGCAGTTTTTCCTTGTGCAAGATCATGTGTATTTTTCTTATTGGGGGCTAAATCTTTTAATTATGTGCAATATCTTATTATTATGTGAAATATCACTATTTGTCAATATTACCTACATACTACTGATCTCTCCTATGTGCATGAACACACATCTAAACACCATTTATATTACTGCTAATTCATTAACCACAAGTTACAGATCTATATTATTTATACCCTAGCATTTGTGTTTATAGCACTGTGTACTTCAGACTTTAGAAACATTGCAGAGCTTTTATTGGATTTAGATTTTATATTCCATATCTTTCATGTCTCTGTGCCTCTCTGTGTTTGTGCAGACATGACACAAGCAAGATCAATAAGTTATTTCCATGAATGTGGAAATGTAGGGAAATAACAGATATTTTATCCTGTACCAGTCAACTAATGAAACGTCGTGAATGAAACAGATTATACTACAGAACTTAATAAGACATGCAATTTAAATAAACTGACCGGACCAGGCTGTAGCTCATGCCAAGCGCGGTCTTTCCATCACAGCCACACAATCGATACTCAGTTTCATGAAAAAGAAGTGAGATAAAGCGAGCTTTAAAATAACACAAAACACCCACTCATAACGTTTTCTCTATCGAGGCCCGCTGAGTGAAATATGAGGAATGCTCGGTGACACGTCAATGACAAGCCATCAATATGAATGGCACTACAAGCCCTGTGAATGGCATTCAGAGCTCTGTGTGCTCCAGCTGCCTGCAGTGAACGCTGGCCAACTTTGGCTTGAACTTAAGGCACATCTGGGTGATGGAGTAGGGGGGGTGTGGGGACTGGAGGAAACACGGTAAGAGGATGGATGGATAGACAGAGAGAAAAAGCCCCAAGAAATAAAGACCAGCATCCAAACCGGGCGCTGTTGCTCCTTGGCCCACTCTGAATGCTGCTCTCATCCTACGTGAGGGGAAAACAAATGGGCGGCCGGCTGGCTGCTCTGAGCATTAGCTTCATTTGGAAGTCTCCAGCACAAAGATCTTAAGGATCCATTACATCTGAATGGTGAAACTGTGAGAATCTGACAATCCACTAAAGAGAGGGCGAATAGAGAAGTGCATCTTTAAAAAAAAATACATATTATTCCAAAAGGGGGCACTGCCTAAAGCAGCCACACATTTCAATGTCATCATAGCATTGGGAATGGAAATATTATACATAATGTAGAATCTGTTATATATTGGATATATTATACTTCAAATCTTACAGCTCAAGTGGTACACACACTGTCATGCTTGCATTAGCCAATCTTATATATTTCAAATCCATTGCAAGTACTTGTAAATGAAAAAGATTACGTTGTAAATGTCCCCAAATTAGTGATATATGACAACAGATATAAAGTTTGATTTCAATTAAGATCCAAAATGTCAACTCAAAGCTATCAATAGCTAATGTCACTCACATTTTAGTGGTGCTGACCAACCTTGAATTCATTATTTTTTATCCAGTATCACTACAGTATTATTTTGTATAATGGCAAAAGTTCTACATAATTTAATTATTAAGAATGTTTTGGTGTGAAATGTGCCGAAGATATTTATAAAGACAGAACAGCTCACAGTGGTGGTGAAAGGATCCACACATCTCCTAGCTGCCTCACAGACAGTTATCACATGAAATTGCTATGAACACACTGCCTCATATCTGGGACTTTGTTTTATGTAGGGTTTGAGAGAAGGTGAGCTAAATTCATCATCACACCCACCATTCCTATCAGCACCACTGCTCCATTTCACATCAAATCACGGAGTGGCTTCGTTTACATTTCAGCGAGTGAATTATTCAGGAATTTTGAAAAAGAAATGAAATTCCCCTTTAATATGACAGGCGATTCCAATTTTATGCACTGTGGCGCTGCTCTCCTTTTTGTTCCAGCATGTCCCTCAATTTGCTGGTGTCCATGGAAAAAAAAATCAAATGTTGTCTCCATGCGTTTGTCAGTAGCATGGAGATGGTTCCCAGTTCCTTGTGGCAGTGCTTGGGTCACCAGCCCTGGCCTGATTACAGTGGGTTTAATTTATTTCCTTTTCCCTCTGTCTCCGTTTTTAGGCAATCCATAAAGTGGCAGCCATGTTCCTCTGCTCCCAATCCATTCAGCTGTCAGAGCATATTAAAACAGAGCTTCATCACCGCATCCTGAAGCAGGCGCTCCGATTCTGTCTGATGTTGCCTTAGCTAACACAATCAATTCTATCTCTCCGAAAGGTAAAATGTAATTACCTTTTCTGTTTGATTGTTGTTGCTGCTCATTTAAATGACAATGATCTATGTATACTGCAGCACTGACAGCAGGTAAACATGTTTCCCCAGGGCTGGCTAATAGGCCTTTCCATCAGGAGCAGCTCGCCCGCTCTTTGAAAAATAACTGTGCATGAATACACACATGCATGCACACACACACATGCATGCACACACAGTTTTATTGGGTCAAAACAGTGCAGACCCTGCTCCCTTTTAGTTCCACTTTTTCAAAGGCCTGAAGAAAGCGGGGCCCATCTTTGATCTTTGTGTGACCCGCAATTGAAATGAGCGTGCATTGTGATTTGTCTATCTGTCATTTAGACAACCTGCTTGCTTCTCAAAAGGAACGTGTCATGCTTTTTCCCCTAGAGACGAGCAGAATGCTCCGAGTTGTCTTCGCGCCTTTGAACAGCCCATTCGCCTACGGCGACCCGCATCTCACTGTGGCTTATCGGGAACTCTGGAAAAGGGGAGGGAAAAAATGACAGTGATATTTTATTTTCTGCATCCAAGCCGCAGAATGCCTCGAACGCCGCACATTTGACTACATTAAAGAGATTTTAGAATGTGGTTCTAATAAAACTAATGTTCAGAGCTTCAAAGGTATAATTTTGGTGTGTTTTTATTAGAGGACTGTGAAGGTCTCATTGTTCCTTGAAGGAAACACTCTCGAAACAGGAGTAGGTAAAATGAAAAGCCTAGCACCACTCTTCTGTTAGAGTAGGAGAAATTCAGCATAAATGGTTGTTGTTGTTTTGGTTTTTTTTGTCCTGTGGCAGGTAAAAGGGTGGGTGGGCAGGGCGAGTTTCTCCAAAGCTGCTCAAATCCAGGGGATTCGCAGCAATCAGCTGCAACTGGGCAGGAATAATATCAGACATCAAATGCGCCTCCACGTGTAAATCCTCCTCTCTTCACCTTTCCTTCTCTCAAAGGAGGGATGACCTTGTCCTTATCGCATCAGTTCCCTGACTCTGTCTATCACCTTGGCCAATAATCAGTAATCAGTCAACAAAATACTCTTGTACTGTGCTTGTAAAGGAATATTGCATTATTCCTGATAAGGAATTCTCAGTCTACTAATCTCAGTCTGCCAAATTCCATTTAGTTACCACAGACAGTCATTTCTCTGTTCTTAGCAAGTAACTCAACTTATACACATATAATGGTTCACCAATGGGCTCCAAAGCACAGCTGGGAATCCAAAGAGTAATCTCCTGGTACGGACGTTTCAGCGCATTTAATTCTGTGTTTTGTTGAGTTATTTATTGCAACTAAGCCCTTTTTGTCCCTTTCAAAGTCTCTTTAACAGCACATGTCAGCAGACTGAGTACAAGGTCAGAGTACAGTAAAGATGGTTTCGCAGAAATCCAAACATAAATATTCTCAATTTCTAAATGAACTATAGACCGCCCAGGCCCGATCATTCGTCGAACGCCATTCCCTGTTTGATAGCCTTTAGATTCTGTATGACAAAGCCTGCAAGACCACTTCACTGAGAATATTGATCAGGAAATATAGCGGGGATCATAATAAATTGATATGGCAGGAGTGGATACGGATAATGACAGGCCACTGGAATGGGATATGCTATTAGAAGTGGAATGGATTAGTGAGGGAAGAGCGAGTGAAGGAATCAGATGGGCCAGTGAGTGATCTAATGAGACTCAAGGTGTCTCCTGTCCCAGGAGATGTGGGCAGGCAGCTATCAGTAATTACCATCTCCTATTACGCACAGCCTCCTCTACTGTTCCGCAGAGAGGGGAGCTGGAACAGCATGAGGGCCGACAGCAGAGGGGCCTTCATTTTCTCTTGACGTGTACTATTTTTGAATGCAAGTAATGATTTTTCTCTGCACAAGCTAATCGACCAGTCTCAGGTCTTACCACCAGCTAACCCTCAGAAAATTAAGGGTTGATTATTTCATTGGGCAAATGTTTGCATCTGCATTAGCTTTTTAATATACACTTTGACTTGAGTTTAGGCTGCTGGTTCAACGATAAGGGCACCTAGGTTTTTTTTGTTTGTTTTTGCATTGAAGATATAATGCGTGACTGGTTCATCCAGCAACAGAGCAATGAAAGTTTTTGACGTCATTAATAATAAGAGCAGTTTTATTGACTTGGCGCAACTCATAATAGCAGGTATTCAGTCTATATGTGACTGCTCCCTTTACTCCTGGAATAGGAGTCTTTTAGTGCCACTCCAGGGCTGCCCCTGGCCGACTTTTACGATACCAGGCCTTAGAAAAGCTGCCCGGCTTTGCGAGCGAGCACTGAAACGGACGACCATGAAACGCGTGTATTATCCCAATGGCCTTTTCCCATGGCCCTCTCGATCAATCACAATGAAAAGCTGCCCCCCCTTTTCCCTCATGCTCCCCTCCCAAACCTCCTTCCAATGGCCCCCTCCACCATCCCCAGTAAACAATTTTCCTTTGCTAAGTAAATAGAGGAAGAAAGAGAGAGAGAAAGAGAGAGAGAGAGAGAGGACTGTGAGAGGGACCCATGAGGAAACAAAAGCAACAGCCCAATTATCCCTGGCAAGGACAGCATCTCTGTCTCTGCCTTCTCCTTCCTCTGAACGCACTTAGACTGAGTGTGTCTATCATTCTTCCCTGTGTGTGTGGTCTTTCTTTTCTCAGGGCAGGTTCTTCAGAAAGCCCTGCAATATACCTGCGCTGAGTGGTAACCCACCCAGTCTAATACAGGCAGCATATGGCTATCTTGGCTATTATGGAATTTATGCAGCAGACGGCACTGCGTTACGTTGGACTCTTGGGATCAGGCTGGTGCAGACTTGAGGCTTCATGGATCTCCTTCAGAATCCGTGGTACGAGGGCCAATGGAATGATATGGTGCTGCAGTATCACTGAACAGACTCCAATGTTGAAAATCTGCTACCATTTCCATGCTTTCCATCAGTTATGTCCTCTGAGAGATGATTACACTCAAATGTGGGTTCACTTTGCACCTTTGGCGCTCACTTAATTTAAATACCCCCACCCCCACCCCACCACCCAGGGACCCTTTTCTTCACAATATTTGTGAAACATTTACTTACAAAATAAATATGCCAATAAATAAATAATAACTCCTGATAGACTACCCCTCCAATTTTATTTCTTCCAATGGTACGAAGGAAAATAGCTTTTTTTTGTTGTTGTTACAAAATAGTGAGCGAGTGAGCAAGAAACGCTGGGGGAAAAAAGAATGCCGAGCCTCAGGCACATCAGCAGGGATTCCTAATAAGAAATATTGATTTCCTTTTTTTCTTTAAATGGGCCTGAAGCACTGGCTGTGAGAAACATAGCATAACGCTTTAAAGGTTTGTATAACGATCGGGACACTACACATGCTGTGCGTCTGAGGGATTAGGCTGCTAAAAGTGGGAGATTGAGAAGCAGGATTTCTATCATGTCAGAGAGAGAAGAGGCTTGGAGTGGGAGAGGGTGAAGGAGAGAGAGAGAGAGAGAGAGAGAGAGAGAGAGAGAGATAGAGAGAGAGAAAGAGTGAGAGAGGGAAGTAAAAAGGGTGAAGTCTCATTGTCTTTGCAGAGGAAGAAATATCCTGAATTAACCAGGCAGGAAAAAGGCCTTAACAGGAAACACAGACTTGAATGGAGCCTTGCTGGACTTGAGCCAGATTATAGAACATATGGATGAAAAAAAGAGAAGAGAGGAATACAAAGTAGCTGAGGACAACAGAGGAGGAGACAGGGAGACACAGGGTCAGTTTATGTGAAATTTGAAGGACAGTGTTTCAACTGCTCGTAAAGTTTTTTTGAAACTTTCTGCATAATTAAATCATTGAGAGGTAAACAAAGTCATTCAGAGTGGTTTGATTAATTGTATAGAAAGCTGCCAAATCGGATTTACAGTGGTGGTACAGTGTCTGCAAAACCAGTAAGATAACATAAAATAAGAAGATAAGATTTGCTGATGCTGTATTAGTCCCACATGTGGGACATTTGCAAACAGACCATTGAACAACACACATCTTCTTAGAAAAACGTATTCTTTGAATACTATTTCTACGCGGTATTCCCTTTGCACATATCAACCCCACCAACCCCCTCACCCCCATCCTGCATGTACAGTAAAAAATTATATTTTTGTCCAAACATCAAAAAACTCTTGTGAAACAATATCTCAGGCACCATGCAATGTATTTGCAACCATTTTGTGTAATAATTAGAAGCATTCTGAGGCATTAAACTCTTTGGACATCTGGTTCCTATCCCTACTGCTGTGAGCAATAATGACTCTCATCAATTTTCACATCACTCTGCATTGCTTTGTTTATGAGCTGGATTTGAAAATCTTGAATTAGTTAATCAAAGTAAATTAGATATTTTTGTTATGCTTTCTTTCATTCTGTATCCAAAAATATTAAGATGCCTCACAATTATTTAGATGCCTCACAATTTCCCCAACAGGGACTTGAATGACATTGCATTCGGGTACACAGACTTCAATACGGAGTTGGTCCCACCTTTGCAGCTTCCACTCTTCTAAGAAGGCTTCTTGCAGTAATTCTGTGGGAACTTTTGCCCATTTATTCTGTAGAACATTTGAGGTGAGACACTGATGTTGGGCCCAACTCGCAATCTCCATTCCAGTTCATCCCAAAGGTGTTGGATGGGTTTGAGGTCAGGTCTTTCACACTGAACTCACCCAATCACATCTTTGTGGAGCTTGCCCTTCATTGGAAGTATGGGGCCTAGGCCATATCTTAGAAAAAAATAAGTATGTGCCAATACTTTTTACAATACAGTGTATATGCTGTCTGTAGGCTGGCAATCTTCATAGTCATAGTAAACAAAATAGTCTCATGCCTTATGTTACTTGACTATTTATATCACTTACACAGAATATAAAACTGTGATAGCCAAACCCAAAGCGCTGGCTGTCACAAATGTACAGCATCTAATATAAGTTCATATCCTCTGATCATACTAGGGAAATATCTCCACAGTGCTTTACTAATTTTGTGCAGAGCACCATGAGATTTGTTACATGAAGGTTTGTTTGAATGATACCAGTTAAATGGTTTGGGACATAAGAGACCCAGTGTGACCAACCAACCTCATGTTTCCCTATTAGAGTTCTGGCTAGAACAGGCTGTCCTTTTCCGTCACCCTGTGAAACATTGTTCAGGCTGGTGACCTTGCACTGCTCAGCCACTCATGCTGGTTCCGATGAGAATGCATGGGTGCGACAAAAAATGCCATTGTTTGACAGATAAATAAACAATGTCTTCCCCACCCACAGATGTCTAGAGCAGGTCAGTCATGTGCTTTAAGTAGCAGCTGATGGCACCCCCTCTCCTCCACCTCCACGATAAAACATTGTCACCCAGTTGCAGTTTCCAATCAGCCGACACATGCTCAAATTGTTCCCGTTTCCCTGGAAAATGTTCAGGGGGCGGCTCGGCCCTTGAGGTGCAGCTGACGACAGGAATATTTCCTCCACCATGCATACTTCTCCCAAAAAGCTCTACAAAAGTAGCCCACAGTTTAGCCCAAGCTGGCATGCCAAGGGCTGAATAGACCCACGATGGGAGGGGACAATAGAAGCCAAGGCGAATGTAGCAACATGAAATAAAGGGAAAGATATATGTTTGTCATTCAAGTCGCGCCGGGCATTTTGAGAAGGCCACAAAGAGGGGAGGTTTTGTTTAGTGGCAAGAAATGTCCCCCTAAATGTTCTGTTTCACAAATACACACACACACACACACACACACACACACATATACCCACTCACACCGAGCTGGTACATTCGGTCCATTGTGAAGGGGTTGTGAGAATGCCCTGTTTGTTGCAATGGCTGAAGCTAAAGCAGAGGCAGGGGGGAGGAAGGGAAGTATAAGCGAGTGATTGTGTGTATGTGTGTGTGTGTGTGTGTGTGTGTGTGTGTGTGTGTGTGTGTGTCTGTGTGTGCGTCTGTGTGTGTGTGAGCTATAGGATCTCTCTGCCCAGTGGTTCCAGTGGGTAGCTGGTACTGGGCCTGTAGACTCAAACACTCAGGCCATTATAAACTTCCTCACTGCCATGCTCTCATAGCCTCAAAGAGCATTGATTGGTCGCTTAACTTGTAAAGATCCGATTGCAATTAACAGTATCTGACCCTAATATTTGTGTGTGTGTGTGTGTGTGTGTGATGCAGGCCACTCTAATGGTGATTCTTCCCATGAAGAATCCTGGTAAAATTAGAGATAACATATGTCAATCAGTTAAAACATGTCATAGTTAGGATTTAACTGATTTGTTTTTGACTAGTGACTGTAAGCAGGTGTACATTTGCTGTACGAGAATGTATATATGATGTATATATTGGTTTATATGCTGAGTAGGTAAATATATGCGGCTTGTAGATGTATAGATGCTGTATGCGAGTGTACATATGCTGAATAACGTTGTCTATGCACCATTTATCCACAACATTTAAACCAATAATGAAATGATTAACACTGATTAGCTCATCACAATGGCACCTGACAAAGTGGAGGAATATATTAAGGAGCAAGAGAACAGTTAGTTATTTAAGTTGAGGTGCTGTTTACAGAACACATAGGCAAGTGTAAGGATCTGGGCTTGGCAACTGGACCAGAGGCACAATAATCAGATAAACAGCAACAAAGTCATGGGTGCCAAAAGCTTACTAATACACATGGGGAGCAACAGCTAGCTTGCCATTATCTAATGCCACAAGAGTGCTACTACAGCACAAATTGCTGCTAAACGTTAACGCTGGCTATGATGAAAAGATGTCAGAACACATGGTACATCACGATTTCCTGTGTGTGGGGCCATGTAGCTGCATATTTATCAGAATGCCCATGGTGACCCTTGTCCACCATCTAAACACCTGCAATGGGCATGTGAGCACCAGAACTGGGGCATTGGAAGGAGGTGTTCTGGTTGGATAAATCATGTTACTTGTACATCCTGTGAGCAGCAAAGTGCATGCCTGTTTTCTTCCATGGGGAATAGATGGCAACATGGTGCACTTAGAAGGAAATCTGGAAATGTTCTGCTGTGAAACCTTGGGACCTTGGTATTCAGTTGGACATTATTTTGACATATACCTCCCTAAACCTTGTTCAGTCAAGTCAGGTTAAGTAGGTTTTATTGTCATTTCAACCATATATAAAATACACAGTGAGGTTAAACAATGTGGTAGAGGTTCAATTCTCTATTGACAAAAGAGACTTTCTAGATAAGAGTACTGAAGCTCATTGATTGGCTATGTACATTTCAACCAGCTTATTGTTTGAATTAGCTGTAGTTTGGGATAAGTCCACGGTGAATTCCATTGGTTAATAAATTGGTGTGCATTTAACAGTCACACAACTCCATCAATGGGAAGCAGTAACTAGAGACAAGCTCAGTACGTTGATGTAAACACAGAACCCCCCATCTCAAGCTTTTCTAGTCAGAGCTACAGTTCTGTCAGAGGGGAATCTTAGCGTGATGCTAATTTGGGTAGCCATGTCTACAACACTGTTGTTAACTTATGTCTCCAGAAAAACAAAAACACAGCAGTCTCTGGAATTATTCTTGGTCGTTTGCTGGAATTGGATGCAGACCATTTTATTGTTCAGGGAGCAATCGTTGACAAGTAGGATGGATGGGGTAGTTGGCTGGCAGGCACTGGCTTTTAGCCTAGCATGGCCCCCTCCACCTTGCCATGCTCAGGGCTTGCCTCCCAGAGCAAGCTAAGGTCACAGAGCTTTTTCCAGGTGTCCATCCTCAAGGTAAGTTATAGAAGAGCCAGACAGCTATAGAAATACGAATCAGTTGTCCTGATGCATGCGTTTTAAAAGTTAACAACTACACTAAATGTTGGATTGCAGAGAGGCAGCTGCCTAGTGCACAACCAAATTTTCTGCTGTGTTCTTATGTACTTGTTGCATACCAAGTACACCCCTTCATGGCAAATGGTAATTCACAATTTCAGCATGATAATCAGCCCTGACACACTGAAATAAATGTTCAGAATGAGTTTGAGGAACATGTCAAATAGTTCCAAAATTCATGTCTCATTCCAATTGTGCATGAACAAACTAGTCCCATCCATGTTTAGCCACCTTGCAACTTACAGGATTTAAAGGATCTCCTTGTATTGCTGAGTGTATAAATGCTGTGTGAGGGTGTATATAGTTTGCTGCATGTAGTGTATATATGTGTCATATGAGGGTTTATGTATGCTGTATGTGAGTGTACATATGTTATATCATATACATGCTAAATGAATGTCTGTATATGCTTTATTGTGGTATAAAAATGCTGTATGTAGATCTAAAAATGCTATATGAGGTGCTGTATGTAAATGTGACTATGCTGTAGATGGGTGTATATATGCTATATGAAGGTGGATGCTGAATTAGGATGTATACATGTACAAGTTTGTATATATGATATAAAGGTGTATGTGGGTGCATAAATCCTGTATGTGGGTGTAAGTATGCTTTTTAATGGTGTATGTAGGCTGTTTTTGAATGTATGTATGCTATATACTGTATATGTGTAGAAATGCTGTATGCAGATCTATATAGGTAGTCTCTTCATGAATGTATGTTGTGTACAGGGTTTGTATATGCTATATGCAGGTGTATATATGCTGTGTAATAGTGTATACGTGCTGTATGCAGATGTATACATGTTTAATACAGGATTACACCAAAACATGTACTCACATACTCACATAATCAGGTAACATATAGTTCTCAGTGATGATACTAATTGTCCTGGGATTCAAACTCAAAACCTTCTGAGTGCAGGGGCAACTCCCTAAAACCTAGGCCAACATCTGCCTCCTTTTTTAGTTGAACATATCAGGCAGCAGTGGGATACCAACCCACACCTCAAGAGAGACAGTTATTTTAGAGCTCATCTCACTTTTTTACAGCTTTGCACCTCTTTGTAAAGTAAGAGGTTTGTAGAGCAGTAGCCACACATTAGACTTACATTATGTATACATGCAATACATTAGACTTAAAAAGAGTAAACTTTTGAATGATAGTCAATGACCATGTCTATTTTTATCTGTCATATATCAAAAGCTTTACCATTGTCAGGTAATCTTTACTGCTCTGTTATAGAATGTGTCATGGGACCTTTATCTGCTCCTTAATCTTAACTGAAATCAGTATTAGCACTTTTGTTCACTGAGATACTTTTTCACCTTTTAGCTGCTTTGTGTTGGAGACACAGTAAAATGCCACATAAAACCCATTTCTAATTATGTGCACCGTCTTTTATTCACCACAATAAGTGCTTGCACCCCGTGCTCAGCCGAGGTTCGATGGTACAAAACAAATTAACAGTCGTCCGGCTGGTCCAGTTCGTCTTCACACCTGTGACCATCCGGAGCCCACAAGGCCCAGTCCCGTCTCCATGGAGACGGAGGGCGGGAAAACGGTGAGGGTTTGACGCACGGCCTCGCTCACATCTCCTAATGGCCTGGAAAGGTGTTAATGTGTTTTTTCAGTTAATTAACCACTTCAATTAGAACCGGGGAGCTGTGGCGGAACAGAGGAGATGGAAAGCGAGAGAGAAAAAGCACAGACAGGGAGGGGGAGAAAGAGAGAGAGAGAGCAAGAGAGAAACAGAAAAGGAGAGAGCATCAGAAAGAGGTAGCAGAAGAGAAGGGTAATAATACTGAAACACAATACCCTTGGAGGCAAAGACGAAGTTTGTCACTGGTTTGTTCTCTTGGCCACAAGAGCGATTAGAAGATGAGCAAAATGAGAATTCTGCTCATTAATTTGGAGCTTTGCTAATGACCTGTAACTTTTCTAATGTTCCTGTTGACTGCTATTGTCTAGCCACGGCTGCAGGTACCCAGGGATTCAGATTTATAAATGAGAGCTGATATGAATCCTGAAAAGGTCATTCTTAGCACAGTGTTATTTGCATTCACTCATTGTTGGAACATCATGTGAGGATGTGCAACCCTGGTAAAACAGCTGCAAAGTCGATACAGAACTGGTAAGAAACAGACAGATCTGAGCGAGAAGGAACCATGAATAATTACCTTAGACAGCCATTCATTTAATATAACATTCACATACCATTCATCGCTATAAATCCATAAATCCGTCTCAAGGGACCCTTATCAATGTGGTCTCTATCCAACTGCCCCACCCTGCTCATTCTCTCTTCCTTTTCTCATTCCCTCATCTATCTTACCCATTCACTCCCTCCAATCACTCTCTTTCCTGGCATCATACATCTCCATGGCAGCACTAACCCTTACCTCCCAAACCCAGTTCCATCTAAACCATACTGTCACATTAAAGCGATACTTCTGCGAAAAGCACATGAATTTGTTACATTAAGCCTAAATGTACTCAGTCAGACAAGACATGCTTGATGTCCCAAGTTTGATTTTTAGGTAAATGAACAATATAACGAACTGTTCAGTCCTCCAGGCTGCTTCGACATCTTTTGGCTACACACTGTACTTTTGTTCACTTTTATACATTACATGTCATAAACCACATAAGTATTTTACTAGAGATTACTCAAAGACACAAACATATATAAGTGGTACAATTAGCCACTTAACTAAACATGTCTTGACCAACTGACCACATTAAGGGCAAAAGATAAGAACAGCTACAAACTATTGTTTAAATGGATCTGAATGTCACATCTGGGGGTGCACAGGAGTGAGGTGAGGCGCAGAGTGCAGGTCCTTAGATGGAATTTAATATTGACACAGACTCAAGACAATACATAACTCTAATCAAACTTGACACGCAGGCCGAACTCAAATACTACACAGAAGACACAGAAGGGAAGAACACCGTGCAGGATACATAAGGTTGCGTGATGGTTGCTAAGACCCTGAACAAAGGAAACTACCGAACTTAAATACAAAACAGACAGTCACAAGAACCAATCCTAATCCACAGTCACTTGAACTAAATACAAGACAAGTGAATCACAGAGACTTCAGACACAAACACAGTCCAAAATTTCAAAATTAAAGTCCTCAAAGTCCTCAACAAATCCTCTGCCACAACAATACCCCCTCCACCCCCCCCCCACTACGGTGCCCACCGGGGCACCCAAGAACCCCTACCAAGGGCGGAGGAGGGGAAGGCAGAGGCACATAACATCGCCCCAGGCGAAGGGGGCAGCGCCCCATCCTGCAGACCTCTCTGGCCTCAGGCGAAGGGGGAGACGTCCCATCCTGCAGACCTCTGGCACTCTACCGTCTTACTTTCCGGCGATACGGGATGCTGGGCTCACCACGCTGAATCTCTCGCATTACTCCAACAGTACTTCAACACAATGGAGAGCGCCTTGCTCTCCCACGAATTCGGCATCAGCGTGGGAGCAAGCAAGCAGTGGCAGGCTTGGGGTCAGTGCGAGTCTGGCACAGAGGGATATCTCTCACGCAGCTGCGTCAAGGCCCTCTGCGGAGCTGCGAACATCCAACTGCGCCGAGGCGAAAGGCTGGAGATCTGCAGTGATCCATCGAGCCAGCCATGTGGATGGCTGGAGTTCAAGGAAGCTCAAAGCTGAGGCTCCCAGAATGGCCACTGCGGAGAAGACAATGGCTGCAGAGCGTGTAGCAGTGGGGCGCAAGCCCCGGGGAGAATGGGATCCTGAGCTCTAGCGGGGTAACCAGCTGCGGAGCCGAAAGAGCACATCGTGTGCTCAGAGCGGGCATTGGCTCTGGAGGACCTTTCCTCCAGCAAACCTCCGAAACCCACTGTCCCCACGCTGGTACGGGCTGGCTCAGGCTCTACCAGGTCGCCAGCGGTGGCCACCCCAACTCCGGCGCCCCAAACCTGGGAGACTGTGCCTGAACCTGCATCACCTCCTGTGGTGGTCTTAGCAATCTGTCACATCTGGGGGTGCACGGGAGTGAGGTGAGGCGCAGAGTGCAGGTCCTTAGATGGTATTTAATATTGACACAGACTCAAGACAATACATAACTCAAATCAAACATGGCACGCGGGCCGAACTCAAATACTACACAGAAGACACAAAAGGGAAGAACATCGTGCAGGATACATAAGGTTGTGTGATGGTTGCTAAGATCCTGAACAAAGGAAAATACAGAACTTAAATACAAAACAGACACTCACAAGAACCAATTCTAATCCACAATCACTTGAACTAAATACAAGACAAGTGAATCACAGAGACTTCAGACACAAACATACACAGTCCAAAATTTCAAAATCAAAGTCCACAACAAAAACACTGAATGCTCCCATTCTCCTTGTGAAACTGGACTCTTTTTTCCTCCCTCACAAACAGGCAAAAATAGTTTATTCATGCTTTTCAGTGTTTAGGTTCCTCCTCAGTGGATCAGTCAAGTCTATTCAATAGGTTTATTGTCATTTCAGCCATATATACTGTACACTGTGAAATGAAACAATGTTTCTCCAGGACCATGGAGCCATAGAAGGAAAAAGTAGAAACTCCATCAGACTCCATGAATGCAGACACAACAAAATACAAGGAGTGAAAAGAGCCCAAGAGAGAGAGTGCAAGATAAACACGAGCAACAGAACAAAAGTGCAGTCGATGTTTGAATGAATGCAATATTATGACAGATGCTGCGTTCTAGCAGTGGAGTTGTTAGGTGTGCAAGAAAGCAGAATGGAGGTAGTTGGTAATGAATAATAACTGAAAATATAATATCGGCAGCAGGACAGAGAATGTGCAGTTCAAAAAAAATATTACTTGCAGAGGCAGTTGTTGTTTAACATTGTTTAACAGAATATTTCAGTGTGAATATGAATTGTATTAAGGGATGTGTGTGTGTGTGTGTGTGTGTGTGTGTGTGTGTGTGTGTGTGTGTGTGTGTGTGTGTGTGTGTGTGTGT
>JBBMFX010000141.1:4655961-4667699 GCA_037832545.1 Rhabdalestes septentrionalis
CATTTATTAAAAATGTTACAAAAAACCACATGATTTCAAAGGGTGTCCTAATTTTTTCACATGACTGTATATACACACACACACACATATATATAATGTAATAGAGACATGTTCACTTTCATAAATGCATGAATGCAGTCTTACATTCACACCAGCAGACTGAGGAATGGAGCCTTCCTGCCTGCGACTGTATATTTCTTGGCTGACCTTGGCTTATAACTGAACTCAGCTATATAACATTCCTAGTGGCAAATAAGAGCAGCAGTCATTTAAGGAACAGCAGTATACGCTCAGCTCCCTTCCGTATTTTCTGTTGGTACTTAGGCTAAATTGACTTAAAATAAATGTACGTTTAAACTGAAACAACTGCATTTTAGTTTATAACTTATTTTTACCATTCTTCACCAAACGTGCCAGTGATTATAGAGAATACCAGCTTCAGGTTACTTAACGACCTGTCATATTTGTCATTTGAAAATAAAATATAAATAGCAAAGGAATGCACAGCTATTCAGCTAACACTAGATTAACTGATCTGAGGATAGTTTGAGGATATTAAATATTAAAATTCCCACGCTTGCTGAAATATCCCAAGTTAGCTCCTCTGCGATGTCACAACCATCCAATTGTAGGAGTCATTAAACAAAAACTGGCCTCATTTTGATCAAACCAGTGGAACCCAGAGTTTTCATCTGTTAGCCCACAAAATACATGTCGCAGTTAGTCTGTCCCTCCAAGTGTTTTCAGCTGTTCTGTAACATATGAGTGGTTGCTGGAAGAGTCACCGGGAAAGAAGCATAATTCTCACACTCCCGTCTGGTAGGGGATGTGTCTGGTAAATAAGCAGCTGGTGAATGAAACAGAGAATCACTAACCTAAGAAGAAAATTGGACAATAGGAAAAAATATTACTACAGGGGAAAAAGCAAAACCTTAGCATTTAGGCAAAAAATGCATTTACCTAAAAAATGTAGGAAAAATACATTGTAAATGAGTGTGATTACCATGACCAATAACAGGCCGAGAACCGATACTGAGATGGCAGGTACAAGGGAAAATGTAAGATTCCACATGCTTGGGGAAAAACAGGCAATAGATCATGAAGAGGTGGAATATCCTCTTCCTTTAAATAACCTAGTACATACATGATTCTGATCTGAGCAATCCATGGTTATGTTATGGCGTGGATTCAATCTACTGTGTGACACCTGAGCTGTCACTCTCTGAAGAAGTGAATTTAAAGTTTCCATTTTGTCATACATAAACACAGCACAGCACACAGTGTTACCATACAAAAAATGTTCTCTGTATTTAACCAGTTCACAAAATTAAGCAGTAGGAAGCCAGGAACACAGACCCTGGGGAGCAGTTTCTAGCGACAGTCCTTTGCTCAGGGGGTGCCACTGGCAGTGGAACCCTCAAACTTCTGATCACAGAGGCAACTCCCTAACCACCAGGCTATCAGCCACCCTAGCTCATATTATTTAAATAAAATCTTTGCCCAATAAGATAATTCATTGGGGCATGTATTTTCTTAAACAAGCAAATATATGTAGACATCTAGTGCACACTGCAAAAATAAACAATTTGTTCCTTTTCAGCTATGACAGGGAACAACATTAATATTCATTTCCATTCCCCTGTGTCCTTTTCCTCCTTGTTTTCCTCCCTTTCCTCAGTTCCCCACATTCTCAAATTTGACATGAATTCTTATCTTTTCTTAACATGGCTTAGTTCTCGTAACAGACATCTTTCTGCCCATCTGTGCTTTGTGAATCACTTCGATAAACACTCCCCCCGTCCTCTTTGTCTACTGTGTGAGTGATTCCCGTCGGTGGAGGATTCTGAATAAACGATGTTTAGCATTCAGTGGAGTAAAGGGTTGTGTGATAAAACCATCTCAGATATAGTTATACATTTAATGTGGTGAGCATCTGCCTCTGGGGTCCTTCCATTCCTCATTAGTGAAAAACAGTTAACAAAGTGTTTAATGGGAACTCAAATGATGGAACTAGAGAGGCTGATAGAAACAGAGAAAAAAGGTGGAAGGAAAGAAAAAAAAAGACTCTGAATTGCGAGGTGCTATATGCAGATTTAGCAGCCATGTCAGTGCTGTGTTTCTTAATATTACAACCATGTGTATCCAGCCAAACTGAATAGTGGCCACTTCACTACAGTAAAGGCCACCAATACTTTCAGTGGACTGGCACTTTGGTGAAATGTTTGATGTTCCTCTTCCTTTAATCTTCCAAGTGGAGCCTAAACTGGATCACACGCATTATTTTATTGTTCTTTTCAGGTGGAAAGAGGCCTTGGCCATTATTGAATGTGTACAGCAAAAGGGTAGCATGGACATAGATGAGGTTTTTTAGAATGATTTGCACTGCTCATGTTCTTGCATTTGTATTTTCTGAGTCGTTGGCCTTCTTCTTCTCTTTGTATTTTTATCTGAAATGTCCATTGTGCTCGAAGAACACTTCACAATATTTGTTGGCATATGTTCAATTCTGTTGCAGTTCTGTCAGTTCCAACCAGTTTCCGGTCGGACTGAGCATCCTAAGAGGCGGGCGGACAGTATAGTGTATATTCAGTACATATTCAATACTGGACAAAACCTAAAAATCTCTGCTTAACAAAAGCACTGCCAGTGTAGTCACAATTTACTCAAGCATAAGTTCAAGTATTAACAGCTTAGTAGGAGTAAATAAGCATTAGTAATTCATTACATTCAGTAATTATTAGTAACTTCAGTTATGTCAACTGAAGTTCCAGTGCTCGAGGCTGGTAGCTGAGGGTGACCCATTAGCTTATTCCTTCATTTGTCTGGATGATTTATATCACTTCATTTCTTTTCAGACATAGTTCATCTCAACTAATTGTGCAACTGGTTGGCTGGTGATTATGGAGTTGCTATTGTGATCAGAAGGCTGTGGGATTGAATCCCAGGACTGCCAGTGGCACTACTCCTGTACCCTTGTACAGGGGACTGTTCCCACATCCTGCTGTGTCACTGACTGCCCACTGCTTCGCTTGTGGGATGAGTTAAAAGCCGAGAAAGATTTTCAAACGGTTTACAGTGTGTGCACTGAAAACATTCCTGATATAACCAAGACTTGCCATCTTATATTATAGCCAAAAAGTCTTCTTGAACTTGTTTTGAGAATAGTATAATATATAGTATAGTATACTAAGTGGAGATATTGTACTGCACTAGCACATATTTCTAGTCTTGTTTGTAGTCTGAGATTTCTTGGAATAGGGAAAACATATCTTCAAATCAATCTTAATGATCTTACAAATCTGCTCTTATATATTATTATTATTATTATTATTATTATTATTATTATTATTATTATTATTATTATTATTATTATTATTATTATTATTAATATTATTATTATTATTATTATTATTATTATTATTATTATTATTATTATAGTATATTATTCTCAAAACGAGCTAAAGAAATATTTATGCTGGAAATAAGATAGCAAGTCTTGGTTATATCAACAATTTTCGCAGTGTGCTGTGCTGAGGTGTGTTCACACATGAATATAAGAGCCACTTTACTTGCTTAATTAAATCAAGGAGTAGCCGGCATTGCTATCAGTAGTGAGGATGACGTCTCAACAGCGCCAGACAAGAGAAAACAGACAGATTGAAGAACTAATGATCTGTTGATATGGCAGACCAATCTGAGCGCTTCAAAGAGTAGCCTTGAATTAGTCTGCTGGGATACTAGACATGTGACTGGAATTACTTTACTTGAGTCAGAAGGCATCAGCACACACAAGGCTACTGCATCTTCAGCTCCATAATAATGAACTGAATGAATAGCAGATATCCTTTTCATGTGTAAAACAGCGGATGCTGAATGTGGATGCTGCTGTGCAAACTCAGTTGCGTGGGTGTTTGTGTGCGATCGTTTTAGCCTCCAAGCTACAGAAAATATCTTTGTCAAAGATTAAACAATGTTTTGGCTAAACAGCTTCACCGACCTTCAGTTGACTTTCCCTTTAGGCTAGTTGTGGGGATGTTTTTTTTTTTTCTTGCACTTTACAACGGTTGTCATTTAAAATATTGCAAGCTGCTCAACAAAATTAGAGAATTATTGCTCATTTCACTGTCCATGTCAGGTAAATTCCTGCCACAGGTCATGGATTTTTCCATCCCCTTTCCCAAGCAAGACTCTTCTAGATGTGCTGCTCTTCAGGAGATTCTGTGGGCGTAACACTTTTTTTTTTGTTGCAAGAATGGTCTCTGTACCTTCACCTACACAAATGTGCGCAGGTGTTTTAATCTTAATGCGTCAGTTTTGGATAGCATAAAGTGTTCTTTTAAGAGTAGGCCTTCAACACAACTCCTGCGGTGCTTGTAAGTATATGGTCTGTTCCTCCACCTCCTACCAAAGACACAAGAAATATTTGGTTCAATAGTTAGATGGTTGAATACAGCGCTTAACTTAATTGTAAAGTGAAGCTAGTAGACATTGTTCAATAGACTCTCAGTAGACTGTCAGTCCACATTAACCAAGGTCATCATGAAAATCTCATCTGCATGCCCCAAGTCATCAAATAACTCTGTGAAAAGCTTAGACTGCTGCACGCAAGTACAGTTTATGACCACATTAGGACTGTATGTAACGAGATGCAGTGAAAGTTAGTGCATATGAATCCAACTGTTGTACAGCACAAAAAAAAATCCCAATGATCATAACAGAATAATAGCAAATAATTATGCTTTCTGTGTGATTACAAATGAGATTTTCTCCTATTTTTTTCTTCGATGTGGCATTCCTTATTGAAACAAACAGTTTCCTCCAGAGTGGGTTTGGCTAAAGTTCAAAAGTTGAAACTACATGTTTATGTTTAATTCTGTTTCATTATTTTACCATGGTTCATGTGTAATCTTCCTTATCTGCTATGTTTTATTTCATTTTCTTTTTTGTTTTACAAGTGTTTTCTGACACCAACTAGGCCATCTTTGTTAACAAGGATCTAATACATTGCCTGTCAGAATAAAGGTGATGAATGAATGAATTAATGAATGAATAAAGTCAACAGGCAGAAGTAATCAGAATGCATTTTAATGCGACGTGTTTCTGAATGAAAGAGCCAGGGAAGGCGCTGGTTGAGGGAGAGGTGAAACATGATATATCTGTTTGATATTATTTAAGAGGCTGACTTTAAAGACTACAAAGCATAGCATGCTGGTTAATTGTCTTGTACTTGCAACCAGAAAGTCTTCATTACCAAAAAAGTCATCATCACAGTTCATTCCTCTCTAACGTTCTATTACTTTCTTCCACAGAATAGCGCTGAAGTGAATTGGAGGTAGACCCAACTAGCACCATTGCAACCAATAGGCCACATCCACCACAGAAATTGCCTCCACCACTCTCACGGACAAAGATTCTCTCTCATCCTGTCAGCGAAGCAAACAAAACATTGGTCAGTGTGATAAATGTCAGTGGCCAAATTTGCTTCATGTATTAAAGGTGAACGGATAGGGAGAGATACCAAACTGGCCATGGCATGACATCCAAGCCGTGCAGACCCCAGGACACGCTGACAATGGAGTAATCACCGATAGATATATGGTTTTCTGGACAATTCACTTGAGGCCTGCATATGACAGCGGAAGGATCGAACAAATGGCAGGTGCCGATTCCTAGACTAAGGAAAAGTAGAAGAATGACATCAAGGGTCTGGCAAGCCAAGCACCAGATCATTCAGGCCTGAGGCTAGGATAGACTGAAAATATGGCCATGTTGTCTGACCTTATTAGCACATGCTTGTTCCGCTGTACTGGCAGGAAGGGCAATATGCCAAACTTGGAAGTCAAACTGAATGAAGTGAGTACAGTTAAGGCCAGTGAGTATATAATACGACAGAAGTAGCTTGGTCTGAATCGTTCCACATCAGTTAAATGAAGGAAAGAAGTCACTCTAGAAGTGAAAAGTTCAATGAGAGCATTCTCTGGGTGTGAGAGATGAGTCTGTAGGGCAAGAGAGTCAGAATGAATTCACTGCAGCTGGAGAAAGGGATCTGTGGGAGACCATGCTGTGATGCTGCTATAGGTTTCCTTTCTGCAGGGGGTAACTCTGGAAGGGTCACTGCCCAGTGGAAATGTCATGAATAAGTATTCTTCAGAACTATCCACTTTTAAGAACTCTTCCACCTCTCTCACTTTGCTTGGTAATGAGACAAAAATCATGAAAACATTGCTTGAACTTGCCCCGTGTTTAACAAAAAAACAGTACCGTGTTAAACAGTACCATATAAAAATAAAACATTCAAATGTTCTCACTATACAATGTGAGGTGTCAGGTGATACTAGCACTCTTGAGTCATGACTAAGCTGATTTTCATTTGAATGGATGATAATGTCCTGAAAACAAATATAAAAAGAGTTGACAACTGTGAAAAGGGACAGAAATGAGAGCACCTTAGGTGGTTCCCGAGTTAAGAATACATGAAGGTCCTTGTTTCTCTTTTACATAATATAATCACTTGGATTACTTTCATTCGTCTTAAATAAAGTCAAATCTCAAGAACACAGTGTTCATTGTTATTCTTACTGGAATGCTTTTGTGCTCTGTGTTATAAGCACTTTGAAATGCATTTTATGCAAAAAAAGAGAAAAAAGTGTTTGTTATTATTATAATTTATTTTTTAAGAACGTAAAAAGTTGCCTATATGGAGGAATAAAGGTACACAGAGGATTGTGTGGAATTATTTATTGAGGGAGGGTATGGAGGATTGTGTAGAGATGTGTTACAAGGTGTGATAAGATGCAAATTAGACGTACCTGCCCCAGGCATCTGAGCCTCTAGTGAACAAATTGAGCACCTGAATACGCATCCAATTATAGACGCTTCTGCTGGAGGACAAATTATTCCAACGTTAGTTTATTAAAACAATCATTGCCGTACCAAATGTCATTGTTTAAGAAGCATGGAGCAGAACAGATTCACAGCACGGCGTCAACCTGTATATTAATGTGCAGCCAATTAGAGTGTCTACTTAAATTTAAAGCCCCATATTAAATAATCCAAGCCTGGAGGGGTGAAAAACACCTACATATTCACTCTGATGTAATGTCTGTCCACCCACGCTTCTCTGGCTTCGTTCCTGTGAGGTGACAGCTGAGATTTCATGTTGCGGCCATGGGAATACTGTTCAGATACACACAGCTTAGATTTAAACTAAACTCCTCCCCCTAAAAAAAGCAAACAAATAAATCATGGACCGTTTGGTGCGCACTGGGCGTTGCGCGCATGGGTCAGGAGAAAGTTGGGGAAACGGGAAGATGTAATCTTGGTGCTACCCGAGGGGAAAACAGCGGCGGGCAGCTTGTGACAGATGATGAGGCGGCGAGCATTTAGGCGACAGCATCTGACAGGCCCTATTCTTAGTAAGCAGCCACAGCCAGCGTGAAAGTGTTATTGACTACATTATTCTGTCACTTCACTCATGGATTGATGGCTGATTTGTTTCTTGTTGTTTAGAGGGAGAGGGTCACTTTCCCTTCGCTCTCTCTTTCTCTCTCTCTCTCTCTCTCTCTCTCTCTCTCTCTCTCTCTCTCTCTTTCCCTCACTCTTTGCTACTCTGTCTTTCTTTGTGTTGTGTGAGTGTTTAATGAGCTTTCATAAACAGATGAATTGTCATTAGGGAAAAACACCTGTTTAAGGAAAAATCTGCTTTCCCTGTTTGAATGGAAAAATCAACTCAGGTGTGACATGTTCCAGAGTGTCCCAATTCATTAGTAATGCCTTTTGAGAAGATCATACAAGGGTGAATATTAGTTGAATTTACTGATTAGAAGGTTTGTCTGTATACATTTGTACATATAGTGCATCAACAAATGATTTCAAAAGCAGGCATCCTCCGTTCTCTTGTATATACAAAGAGCACCTTGTTTTGGGGGTCTGAAATAACTCGTAATTAAGAGCTGCCGGTAAACACATTTCCGAACTTGGTTTCAATTAGCACGGAAAACCTTTGTAAATGGTCATCATTCAATCCCATCTGTTGTTAATGGCAGTGTGGCTGTCGTCAGCCTCCCATTCCTCAAACAAACAGATAAAGCCCAGAGCTGTGCTCCATTCATCCACAGGTCATCCTTTTACCACCCTTCTGTAAATGAATGTCTGCACACCAATTTTAATACCGTCTCTATGGCAGGTTGCTCCACCAGCATGTGGAGGCATCATGCTAATTAGCTGAGGCAGGCAGGCGAATCAGACAATGCAGCAATGCTGCATGCCAGCCACCTGATTCTGTGGACGTCTGCATTATAAGAGCATGCAGATTCATAATATCCTTGTTCCCATGGTACAGTAAATGTTCCAAGTCATAATCATGTTTGCGCAAAATGATTTTGGGCATTTTGACCATTAAATTAACATCCCTGCAGGCTTATTATATCAAAGCTATAATTCGTTTATCATGCTGTATCTGTCATCAGCAGAAAGATATGAGCAATCCAAAGGTTTGGAGAATAATATTCTCTGAAAAGTCATCAGGCTACGTAATACAGGGCGCCGTATGGTAGCTGCTTAACACACAGCATTAATCAAAGCCAGGAGACTACAATAGGTGCTCCAGATTCATAAAAGCTCTTCTTAGAATCCACTGATTTCACTCGACTCTCCAAATGAAGGCTCCTCAGTGGTTCTCAGGCTTAGGTGTATAATTCTAGGAAAAACCTTGCATGGGTATGAAACCTTTGGGTTATTTTATCCTTTAAATGGTTCTTGCCAAATATGGCTCTCAAAAATAGCCCCTTTACATAGATCTACTGGTGACAGAGAGTAAAAGTAAAAAAAATGTAAAGCACCGTTTAAACATATACATCTTTGTTCTACGTCAGTCAGCCACAACATCACTGCCACTTCAAAAGGGGAAGGGGTGAGATATATTTGGAAGTAAGTGAACAGTCTTATTCTTGAAGTTGATGTGTTGGAAGCAGGAAAAATGGTTGAGCGTAAGGATCTGAGCGATCTTGACAAGGGCCAAATTGCTTGTACCTATCAAAAGTGGTCCAAGGAAAGACAACCTGTGAACCAGCGACAGGGTCATAGACGCCCAAGGCTTATTGATGCGTGAGGGGAGTGAAGGCTAGTTCTTCATGTCTGATCCCACTGAATAGTTACTGTAGAAATAAATGGTAATGCTTACTATGAATTAAAAAATATCAGAACATACAGTACTCACTGGTTTATCAACACGAATACAAATTTGATTTGTCAGTTGTTGTTTTTTTACCATGACCATGTTCTGCCAAAGCTCAAAATTAAAAGTACTTATTATCAGAGCTGTAGATCCAGATGCCTAAACAGATGTAATCTTATCGATGACCAGTGTAAACATATCTGGTCGGCATTCCAGAGTTGGATTGAACTCTTTATCGTGTTCCTCAAACCATTCCCAAACAATGTGTAGAGTATGGCCTGATACATTATCCTGGAAGACAGCGACATTTGGATGTATTTGTTCCACAATGATGTGTTAGTTCACAAACTGATTTGCATTTGACCCAGAGTTTCTCAGCAAAACACTTCCCAGATCATCACACTGCCTCCACCACCATCTTCTTCCCACAGTGTACCTTGATGCCATCACGTTTAAGCAGTGCACAGAAAACCAACCATTCATATAATTTGAAAGAAAATGGGATGCATGGGACCAGGTGAGGTTCATCTATTGTTTGCACAGAGAGCACTTTTGAGTGAGAGAGGTTAGCATGGGCACTCTGATTGTTCAATTGTTATGTAGCCAAATACTAAGCAGGGTGTAATGCATTATGTGTTGGCATGTTCCTCCTGTAATTTTGATTTCTCCTGCCACAGCAGCTCTCCGGTTGGTGTGGACTAGTATAATTGTTGGAACAAGCCTAGTCATTTCAGAGAAACGCCAACCCAGTGGACTGTCCACAATGATGTGGCTCCTGTGTCCAAAATATATATGGAGTATATTGAAAATACACTTCAATATATTTGCATCTTTGTTCAAGTATATTAGTCATTTTGAAACATAAAATGTATGATGTTAATTGTTAATGGTATTCAGATATATTCAAAATATGTGGTCATGAAACTACAGCTGACTGCAACTGTATGTTTTAGTCTCAGAAGCACAACGCTTACACACCCACATGGCACTTCTGCTTCTTCCTCCATACACAACAATAACATATTTTTCTACTTTATACAATGTTACATGCTACTTTACTACATACTGTGCATTTACATTTAAATGTCTGTAATTTGTCATTTGACAGATTATAGTTGCTTCCCTGGGACACCTTGCTGTTTAAAATGAAATGAAAATGAATGATAAGTGAAAGAAAATGAGAGTGAACAAGAATAAAAATTCATATTCAATTGAAAGTGGTGTGAGCAGCATGGTGATGAGGTGATTAGTCACCTCACAGCAAGGAAGTCCTAGGTACAAATCCTGTTAGGGGCCACCTTCCTTGGAGTTTGTGTGTTCTTTCTATGTCTGGGTTGGGCTCTGGTAAAAAAAAAAGAAAAAGAACAATTTACAAGCGAAATGTTAAGTTTATGCATGTGTATGAGTTCATTTTCTGTGGCAGTTCATGAAAACGAATCAATGAATTTTCGACTTTGTCACGTTGTGCTCCTTTCGTGTCACAAGAGGTGAAATGACAGTGTTGTGAGATTGTGCCATTTGAGGAGATGAATAATTTAGAAGGTGGAAGTAGTGATTTTTCATGCTCTGCACTAGGGAGTTACATTGGACATGAGAACTAATGAAAAATATAACAATACACAAGACGAGTCATAAGTTTAAACACACAATCCAACAGAGGAATGTATTTTGCTTCCCCAAAGAATGTTTCTTGGAAGAGCCATTTTTGTAACATTCTGAAGTATTTTACAAAAATAATTTTCCAATATATTGCTGACAGCTGGATTTATGCTAGATTTGAAAACCAAAACTGATACAAATCATTGATTATACAATAAAACCAATAAAATTTCAGCTATGTTTACTACATTTTGATCTACATTGCATTGATTTTTTTCACAAGCATACATTATAACAATATATTTAGTATAAAATTTCTTATTAGGTAATCAACTGACAAGTCAACACTGGTAAGACGAAGGAGATGATCTGAACACTACACAGCAGATCAAGAAGGCTCAACAGCGGCTGTACTTCCTGAAGAGGCTGAGAAAGTTGGTATGTCCGCCAAGATCCTCAGCCTCTTCTACAGCTGCATTGTGGAGAGCACATCGACCAGCTGCATCTCTGCATGGTATGGCAGCACCACTGCTATGGACCGAAAACACCTGCAGAGAGTGATAACAACTGCCGAGAAAATCACCAGGACTCCGCTGCCCTCCCTGCAGAGCATCTACCAATGCAGGGTCCAAAGGAGAGTTGCCTCCATCCTCAACGACCCCACACAACCCCAACAGGGACGCCACACACCCCCAACATGGACTGTACATACTCCTGCCCCCGGAACGTAGTTTCAGAAGTGTGAGAACCTCCCGACACAAAAACTCCTTCTTCCCCACTGCCATCAGACTCCTGAACAGCTGACCAACCTCATACATCATTTTGCACATTAGGTGACTTTATATATTAAGGTCCCTTGCACATCAATCAAGCTCATAATTTCCTGCTCCTTTGCACATTTATTTTATTGTAATTGCACAACTGATATTTGTCCACATCTGCACACACTTAGTCTTCACTTATC
>JBBMFX010000141.1:4667918-4681936 GCA_037832545.1 Rhabdalestes septentrionalis
GAAATTGGTATCACATGTAATTGACATGGCCTTTAACTATGGCAAATAAGTGAGAGGAGATGGAACGCTATGATGTCATCACGTTTTCCTGAAACATTTACAAGGGGTGGCGGTAGCTCAGTGGGTAGGACACTTGCCTCTGGACCATGAGGTCCTGTGTTCAAATCCAGCCTCCAGCACCACCACAGAGTCCCTGAGCAAGACACTTAACCCCAAGTTGCTCCAGGGACACTGTTCCCAGTTAGTTAGCTAACGGAAGTCGCTTTGGATAAAAGGCATCTGCTAAATGCTGTACATTTTCATAATTTTACTAATATATAGGTAAACATATAGGTGAACTTATATGTGCATATATGCACACATATATACATGCATATATGTACCTAAATAGCATGTATATATGTACGCATGTATGTACATATATGTACATATATGTACATATAATATAGGAAAACTGACAATTTTATATATGTGACATATATTTAAAACATATATCAAAACCTATATTAAAACATATATGTTTATATAGGTTCTTTCCGTGTGGGACCACACTATGAGAAGATCTAATAGACAAGATGCCTGGTGTTGGGTTTAGAATGTCCCCAACAAGACCATCACTCTACACTGGCTATTCACACCTGGCCCTCTTTGACAAGGGCGCACCTGCTCCTGGTTCATAGTGACAGCATGCATCCGTGGACAGCCATCCACAAATAGCCATCTCACTCCCGTGGCTCGCCAACTCATGGATTTATGAACTAAGTAAGGTCATCTCCAATATCAGCTCAACGACGGCCTAACCTTGAATTACAATGACGTTTTCAAGCCAGTGAATACCATGTATATTTGTTCTCTAAGTGTGTATATGTGGGTCATCTCAGTTCGATTTTAGTTCAGCAGAGAAGAGAAAAAGGCAATTAGTGGGAAGATTTGACAGTTCATTAGACAGTGCTCCACTGAGTCTAACACAAAGCCTGCTAAAGTTAACCACTTAGCACTACTGTTAAAAGTTTCAAAGCACACCACTCCACAAACACCACACCACAAAACATCAGTGTTTAACAGTTTTGACTGTTTTTGTGATGTCATAAAAACCAGCACTTTTAAAAGTTCATGTCAGCCACATCATTAAAACCACTGACAGGAGAAGTATATAACATTGAGTGTGTCATTACACTGCTGGTAAATAGTTCTCAAAGTTGGCATTTTGGAGACCTGAGTGACTTTGACAAGGACCAAACTTTTGAACACTGGGCTATTTATGAGTGTTTTTGTTTCCCTTTATTTATTGAGCTATAGCATTTTAATTCCATAAGCTAGCCATTCATGCCTTTTTTTTTTTTCAGAAGACTCAGGGCTATTTATTTATGTAACTATTTGATGTGAACAAATAAAATCTTGATATCATTTTTATAAGCAAATTCTTGTTTTCGCCAAGTGAAATGTTACTTTTTTCTTTTATTTCTATAAGACAATGTTGTTCAGTAGAGATATAACTTTAGAAATATGTGGGGTAAAGGTCCAGAGCCATTGTTATATATATGTTATAAGTTGTTCAGATAGAATGCAGTCAAAACACTGTTATAAACGTATAATACAACACCATTATAAAAAAATAATATAGCAACAGGATGAAAATAAATATATATTTATTATATATAAAATACAGTGGGAAAAATTATGAATTATGATGAAGTGTGTGGACTATCAAGGAGGTGAACACATACATAATTTGTGCCTAACATAAATAATATGGATGTTTTATTATTTTTTTCTTTTCTGCAGTGGGAAACATTCTTTTGCACACAAAATTACTCTGGAATAATGTATTACACAAACACGGGCTTAGCGATCAAGTATGTTATGTCTTCTTGTTTTTAGTTATATGTGTATCATGCCTGTGTGTTACTCCTGTTGCAAGCTATGAGTCTATTCCCTCTGCACATTGTACACAATGTTGCTACATTTATTTAAATACATATTCGAATTATAGCTGCATTTTGTCACTTTTTATCATCTAAATTGTACTTACATTTAGACATATACTTATTTCTTTATTTATTATTGTGTCTTAGATTTTTTATATTCAAATTTTTAATTGTCTTAATATGTCTGCACTGTCATTAGGAGCGGTTCAGGATACATTTCACTGCATGTTGTACCTGTATGACTATGCATGTGACAAATAAAAATCTTGAATCTTGAATCTTGAGTCTGAGACTATAGGTTTACAAAAATGAAAGCAAAATGCGTTAACAGAGTTCAAAAGGTCAAAGGCATGGACCTTTTTCAGCAAGATGATGTGTGCTGCCACTCTGCAAATATTGCTCAGGAAAAGTTTAAATTTGTCACAGATCATGAAAAAGAGTCAAAGTAGTGACTTAGCTTCCAAACAGATCTCAGTCTGAGTCAGTATCAATAGGATGTGCTGAAAAACCTAGATCTATTGAGGCCCCACCTCACGAGAAATAGCACTTCAAGACTTAATGCCTGATACCACAGCACACCAAGTCTTATGTTCTCCATGCATCGATGGGTCAGCTGTTCTGATACTACAAGTGGGATCTACGCAGTTTTGGGCAGGTGGTTTTAATGTAATGGCTGATGCTTTAAACTCTTCTTTTCACACTAATGCAGTTGAGCTCCAACCATTCGCAAGTCACAGCCTCTTTCATTTTAAGCCATAAGGAATGGTTTTTAAATGCTCAGTGTAAGATGAATTTTATTTACACACACAAATGTTACAAGTGGACTTCTCAGAAATGTAGGAAATGTGCCCTTTGAGCAGTTGTTTTGAAACTGTCACCATAAACAAGTGTAACGGTCTGTTATATATGGTATGCAGTGCACATGGATGCAATGCTGGTTGTGACCACAGGGATTTTTTTATTGTCTGCAGTCTTGCCCACGGTCTCAGTATAAACATGTCAATCATCTAGCATCTTCCTGTATTCATGCAACACCATGAAGTTGAGCGAGAGTAAAGGAAGGAAAAAAAGCTCTTTCAAAAGTGAGGGGCTATTCCGAGTGGTTAATTTATGATAGGCCTCCCCGTCTAGCTTCCTGATAGATTCCTTTGCTGGATTTTAGGATTAGCACAGTGCAGTCCAATGTTCCAGCACTAAACTCAAGATGTGCATTCCAGTCTGCCCCAAGCTCCCAGCGCTGCAGAGCTGAGGAGCTGAGGAGATGACCTCTCCTCCCTCTGACCTCCAGCCCCAGGCCTGCGCCGCTGCATGACGACCGCATAATGGCAGCCAGACCAGTTCCAGCACACAGGGGCCTCCGCCACAAGCCCACACCCCAGCATTCTGCTCGCTCCTCTGGGCTCAGCAGGCCGGCCTGGCTGCTGACTGGGCTCTCGAGCAGCTGTACAGTCCCACCCTGAACCTTCCTCCTCCTACTTCTGCTGGAACATTCTGTACAGATGTTGGCGTGGAAGAAAGACACAATCCTGCTTAAGCTCCATAAGGCAGCTTAATGTGCATTTTGCTGTTTTTTGCTCATTTCAGCTGCCATTCTCCACAGGAGAGGTTTGAAAATATCTCTGGTGTACATTAAAGGGCAAATATATTGTGTCTCCCCAACATACATTTCTTGGTTAAAAAAAAGAAAAAAAGATAGGACCTGAACCACTTAAATCACTTACTGTTCATGCATTATATGTGACCGACTTGCATTGTTCAGCAGAAGCTTTGTAACGTTATGATTAATAAATTACATTCTTCGTTTATTTTGTCAATGTTAACATCCCCTGTGTTTGGGTCACTGTCGCAGCCTCTTGTGGAATGTTAATGTGTGAATAATATGCTTATTTAATGGGGTCAATCATGACCTTCAACCAAGACTAATAAGAAAATAACAGCAAAATATTTTTTGAAATTGACAACGGTCTCCCATGATGGTTAGTTTTTGGATTTGTATAAAGGCCCTTGTTTTTTCTTTATTGGTGGATTGTTACCTGCTCTAATCCCTCTTTAAAGGATTTAATAGGTGTGCAAGTACCACAATAACAAAGGCACCACAAGTGTCGTGTGGCATAAAACGAATGTATCAGTTAGTGTTAATTTTTTTCAGGTTTTTTTCCCCTTTTGTGATGTCTGGTTTATTTTCAAAACAAAAGAAGTTTAAAAATGAAAATGTCAAGGGTAAAAAGGACCTGAACCTGATGTGGACCTCTCAAAGTGAACACAGGGTGTGTCCCATGGGGAATCCACACAAACATGGTCCTTTCCAGCTCAGCCAATGACCCGTGACCCCCACTTGGCAGCAGAAACACAGTCTGGATGTGTCCAAGAGAAACTTCCACTATCAGACTGGCTCAGAGGTGCTCAGGGGTGTTTTGGTTCGTTACTCATCTTACCTCCACCAAAATAAATGAATGCTAACATAGGCAGGCCAATTTACAAAATGGTTGGGTGTCTGTTGCGGATTATCTGAAGTGCAGCGCCCCATGTCCAACAGGTTAAACTGAACCCTGGAGACTGCTAATATATTGACCAGGCTGATGTGTGCTAGGGGAACTGGCATGAGGATGGATTAAAATGTCTTCTAGTCCCTTTAGTCCCTTTTAGCCTTGATTAAAAACGAATGCATTGGTTGGAATTCCGCACAGGTCAGATTAGGGTGGGAACATGTCTCTGTGCACTGCTGCACCTGTGCCGTCCCTTGCACCCCTCCTGTGGGACTGGAATGGGAGGGGGGTGTAGTGATCTTGAAAAGGTGTTTCTGGGTTTGCAACTCCATCAGCCCTACATATACTGATTGTAGCAATAAAAAACACATATATCCAAAATGGCAGCTTTTCAGGAAAAGCTCAAATGTTTCCATTTGTAATGTAATCATTTTTCTGGAGAATTCCTATCTGTCAGATTACCATGAAGGCTTCACACAGTGTATGTGCTGGCTGCTACATCGGAATTGAGCTGAAAACAATTCCCCAAAAATTAAAATGTGTTTTTCTGCAATGACAATATTCATTGGACTATTCATAGCAGCGTGCCTCAGCAAGAACGCCTCAGTTGGTTGTTGGTTTGGAATGCAATTCGAAATATGCAGTAATAACAGTTACAGAAAACATAAACTTGTATAACATACCGTACTTGTAATCAAGGATGATTGATGCAGTCAACTCTCCTTTCGGGACAGGAAATGAAGAGCTTTAATGTGAGGTCACTTACTGTAATGTGGCCTTTATTGCCTGTGCCTTAAGGCATTGTTCACATCAGTCGAGTTTGTGATATATTATGTACAATAACGCCAAGGCACATTATGGAAGCTGACATTGTACTAAATGTAAAACTTTGAGGCTGTTTAATCCATTAATCTGCAAAGATCAATATGTGGGCACACGCTGCAATTCCTCACTCTCATAAATACACGCCTTACATACTAGCTTTACTGCAGTCACTGGATCTTTTGTAGGAGTTGCTGCAGGAGAATAAGTCTTAGGATGAAAATATGTGTAGGACGGAGGTTGTTTAATGAGAAATTCCTCAACATTTACTGCATAATGAAAGTGTTAAGATGTAAACAGTCATTCCGACTGGATTGATGAGAAATATACTAGCAGACACAGCAGTGGTGAAAGGAACCAGACACACAGATTTGCTAAAGGCTACCTCATGGAAAACTATGTCACAAAAAATTGTCACAAATGTGTTTCTTGTTATCTGAGGATTTCAGCCCAAAAAGCAGTTTTTCAAAATTATGAAGGTACAGGCAAGGATTTTTGCCATATCACAAAGACTGAATGATGATTTTTTATACAAAACCATTGGTATTGCCTCCAAAGGCATGATTCCTTAATGGCCCTGGTCAGTGCAGTCATGGCTTTGGTTCTGTGCACCATGTCCAACACACCGGGCCTCTTGTGCTTCACCGGCAACGGACGTTCGCCCGAAGGCACATGAATGGAGGGGTCTGATGCAGTGCAAACAAAAGAGAGCTGCTTCATCCCTGTGCTCTCATATCTGGCCCAGTTCGTGCCTGGCTGTGTATATATAGTAGGAGCAGGTCAGAGATCATACACCATTGCAGCTTACCAGAGGCAAAACAAATGTCCTTGGCTGAGTTGGGCATGCTTTTTCACACTACTTGGAGGTGAAATTGACTGTCACTTGATGTTACATGTGGTTCCAACATCAAGGGATAAACCAGTCAGTAGAATGAATGTGCTACAAGAACTTGTTTCAGGCATTGTCTTTTGCATTTGTGTGCTTAATTCTTGATAAACATCACTTGACTTGCTAGCTTGTCTCGACAAAATGTCATCCCTCATTACTTGTTTAACATGCATTCATTCATTATCTGAACCCCTTATTCTTAACCAGGGTGCTGTAGTGATCACCATCCCAGTGATCACCAGTTACAGGTCAGGCACTCAGACCAACATGTTCACACACACACCTGTGGGCAATTTAGCATTTCTGATTCACCTGAGCTTTATGCTTTGGACTGTGGGGGGAAACTGGAGAACCTTTCATAAATCCCTGCAGAGAACATGTTGGACATGTTGTGCAAGCCAGTCAAGTTCTTCCACACCGAACCCATCCAGCCATGTCTTTATGGACCTTGCTTTGTGCACTGGAAGCATGACTTTGTCCCAAATGTCTTGATACATTGAAGCATTATGAATGCCCTTCCCTGGAAGTATCCTTACTGAATTCTGTAATTAAGAGGTGTGTCTGAACACTTTTGGCCATACAGGACATTTCTACTCAACTTTTAGTGACTATAATAGTTTTAATGACTATTTCATTTTTACTTGAATGTGGTTTTACTACTCACCTCTGAAAACCCAAACATTGGAAATGAAAGGAAGGTAGCCATTATGTTCACAATGCCTGGCGGAATTAGACAGAAGTAGGATGTGCAGTGGTGCGGCTGGTTTTCACTCAACTGAAAACATTGCAATGTCTATCTTTACTGCCTCCATCGAGCTGTACTGAGGGCTTTTGTTCCCCCTAGCAACATCCGTGCACTGGAGCCTCATGGGTAGTTTCATTCTCACCTTATGCTGAATAACATGAAAGCACATCATTCAAAAGGTAAGTATAAAACAGAGGTCAGATCCTTTTGAATAACACTTTGAAGAGCAGCACTTATGCACAGTATGTACTGTAAGTCTAGGGACGTGTAGCAGGATGCATTGTGGGGCGCTGTGTGGCCCACCACTGGGCTGATTTTTATTTCCTGTCGTGGTGGAGGGGAGGAGCTGCGGTTATGCGTGTATGGTTCTTTGAGAGGGGGCCATTGTGGTGATGTCTCCGCTCTGGAAGTACGCTAATTGTCTTTGTGTCCTGGTTCGGCGCTCCAGTACAACTGCAGGTTACAATAGTGCCCAGTGTTGTGCCCTGAAAAACAATCACTCTCTCTGTCTTCACTGGGTCAGCAGAGTCACTGTCCACCCTGACTGTACACACACTATGCAGTGTTCACAGATACCAACTGGTAGAGATATATCCCCACTGTCCTGGCGGAACCTTGCCACTTTATCTACTCAATCACGCGGTTTTCTGCAATCGCTCAGTTTTCTCTTCTTCATGTTACATAACAAATGAATGTAACTGCAAACTGACCCCCTAATCATTTGTCCCCATGGAATTGTGGCACAACCCACTGCAAAATCCTTTTTTGTTGTCATAGTCACCCTGTTCATGTTGTCTTTCCTCCTGGATTAACTTTTCTTGTTTGTGCGCCATTAGTTCCTCTGCGTTTTTGTGCATCCTGCTGCTGAGTAAAATAAAAATCCACACATAAAAGAATTTCCTAAATTTACCCAGATGCAGTCAATCACCAAGACATGGCTTGTTGATAAAAGATAATGCTGCTAACAAAATCTTCGAGTCAGTGGTAAAATAGCTCATATGGAATCAATAAAAATGCATCTGTAAAATTTCTCAAACTGGGCAGACCACATACAGCACTTCATTAAGACTTGTGGATGTAGAACACCTGTAATTTTATGATTGCTTGTGAACACCAGTCCTAGTGGTGCCTGATTTACATTTTTGACATTTTGTTAAATTTTTATTGCTCAGAGCAAGTCATTCTCTGTCCTAAACTGCACTGAGTCTCCACCAAATTTGGGCTAAGTGGAAAAATGCATATATTTACATTTTCACTGAACTTTCACCGAATCTTTTAACTAAATCACAGAGATCTAATTTAAATCTGTTAGGATGTGTTTCATTAAGATGAACGTGAGAGTAATATGTACAAAATGATCAGTGGGGTTACTTAGAATTTAATAGTAAAATCAGATATTTACACTTCAGTGTAATTTTTTTCTGGACCATTTCCAATGGTCTGTTTATCTTGACATTTTCACACAGCAGAAAGGTCAGCTGGCCTTTTTTTACAAATATGAAAGAAAAAGTTGCTAGGTTTATATATGATTGACAACTTGGACCATTTAAAGATACCCAAACATGGATGCACACATAACACATTTTATTTGTGTACCACTGCTTGACCCGCTTAATCATATAAGTATAAAGCACCTGTGTTATTAAAGCATGTGCAGTGTGACAACTTTTTGCTTAGGTGAATTACTAAGAAATGAGACAATGCTATCAAATTTGCATGTACTGTACTAAATCAGTACACCGCACTCCAACATACTGATATAGACGTGCCCTAGCATTTATAGTGAGAAAAAAAAATCAATAACCATTATGGGAGTATCAATCAGGTTGAAAACCTTTGTATTATGACGTCCACGGAGGCAAGAGAGGGGGTTTGTAATGTAAATTGTAGTCAGTCTGTTATTGGCAGCCCATAATAGCAGCATATTGATGCCAGTAGATGATATCATCGCTCAGAAGGAGACGAAAAAGAGTCCTTGGTTATTGCAAAGGCAGTTTAGTTCAGACTTTCTGTTGAATGGTGCCCTAATCTCACAAGTGCTGAAAAAGAAATTGTGCACTGACTTGACTTGATTTCAATATGTTTAGCATTTCCACATGAATAAAACATGCTACATCGGTGTAATTACTGCCAAACAGGGGAACTGTTAGGATCTTGAAACATTCTATCATTTGAATATGTCGAAACATGTGGTGGAGGTGTGGCTTGATTTGTCAACAGGGGTTGTCAATAATGATCAGAACGACAGATTATCTGGTGCTACTGGCTATTTTTTATTATTAATGTTACTGTTTTTGAGATCCAGGGGGTAGTCATAACACATTCGGAGCTATGCCCAGACCTACCAATGCCCCTGCTGCCTGAAGTAAATAAACTGAGAGACCAAATGATGTTGCGGTAGCATAAATGATTAGAAATGTTATTTATGGTGTATATTTGAATAAAGTAAATTCATCACATCACAAATCTGTCCTGCGCTGTCATTTCACCTGCACTGAAAATATGGAATCAGATTTGATTCTGTAATAAAAAAAAATATATGCAAACTCAACATACTAATACACAAACTTACAGTGGGGGCCATATTTAGCCACACCATCCCCCAAACTGCTTTTGCTGCTTTTTCATTTAGTCATGGCAAAAAACTGCAGAATGTTTTAAAATATTGAAAAACAAAGTAGACTTATGATCAGTAAAATGAAGTGGTTTGTGGCAGCCCGGTGGTTAGAGAGTTGCTTCATTCATTGGAAAGCCATGGGGTCGATTCCTAGGACTACCAGTGACACCACTGAGGTACCTTTGAGCAAGGTACAGTCCCTACACACTGTTCCCTGGGCCCCATTTTGAGGCAACCCTCTGCTGCACACGGGTGAATGAGTTAAATGTAGAGGACTCAAGTAATTTCCTCTCAGATCAATATATAGTATGTGACATTTAAAACAAATAAAATAGAAAGAAGAATTCTATTTCCTGGTCACTGTTTAATCTGAAGCATATTTGAGACACTGGCCATATTAAGGCCTTTGAACTACAGATTCAGACTCAGGTGCATCTCATTTGTTCATCAGAGTTTTCTGCACAATGTTCTTGAAACTAATAAATGCAAACTGTTGGATAAATCCCTCTAATAATATGATTTGCAATTAAATATATTTGTATTCAAATAAAAAAAGGATCAACATAGACGGCAGAATATTTACACTAGTCTTCTCAACAGGAGATACAGCAGTCTGTTGATGTGACACCTTTTATTACTATGATCCATTTCTTTCAGTGTCATTTCAAACTAGAACTCACACAGCTATAAAATCCCAATTGTAAAGTTGCATTTATTTTTCCCTGGCAACCAACAGGGGTCTGAATGTGGAAATTAAATTATTCCATTAAAGAAACTGGAGCTTATTTTGAGCATGCGGTTTGAGAACAGGAGACCAGGGTATAGACCTGTCAAGAGAGTGAAAAGGAGCGTAAGCTCGTTCAGTGCAAGTTGTTTAAGTTGCTTCACTGTGTGAAAACAGTGAGCAAGAGCTGCAGGATATAAGGTTTGCATAGCTGACAGCAGAGGTTTGGAGCAGTAGCTGCAGGATTGGTGTGGAATGAGTGCGTTTCTACTGGATTGGGCCTTGACTGCCTGACACAGGCCATCACTGAAGGCCTTTTCTGATAAACACCAGTGGACTCTGATTCACTCTGACTCCAAATATCCCTGATTGTTCCTAGTTTTCCCTTTCTGTTTCCTTCTTTTTCTCAACACACATGGTCCAAAATGTCAGGTACCTGTCCAGCTGATGGGTCTTCTGCTGCCTTCATGCACTATTCTTTCTTCTTTCTTCTCAAACTTTCAGTCCTCCTGTCCTTTGCTACTCCACTAACCCTTTTCTTTCACTTTCAAACCCCCCCCAATCTGTGTTAGCTGTGATGACATCGACATCTCCTATGGATAGAATCCTAACCTCTTGCTTCTCTGTTAATTACTTCTCTGTTTATTTAGCCAGGCGGCCCAAGCGGTTGATGGGGGAGCGAAGGGGTCGGGGGGGTTAGGGGGGGTTCACTGTCCCCGGCTGAGAGGGATTGTCTGACTCCTGTGTTAAATAGCCTAAATTCCGATCCTCTGATGCTGAAACTAACATGAGTTCCCCCTTTTATCTCTGCAGCACATCAAATTTGCACCCAACCCATTGCTAATACAGTGGGCCTGGTATCCAGGGATAAAAAAACAAAACAAAACAAAAAAAAACCCCAATCTCATCAGGAGTCCCGGCAGGCTTCTGTGCATTCTCTCCCAGTGCAAAAGTTTGTGCCACCCTGGACTTATGTGTTTAACAGCACAGCTGAAACGAATGTCTGGTTTAATTTTGTGGAACGTGGTCAAATTTAATAACACACTCGATAAGACATTTTGCTCTGGTAATGAGCCTTGGAGCGGAATTGTGGAAATGATTATTGATATTTTGTGGTTATTTTGCTAATGCATTCAATCCATCATGAACGAATGGATTTGATTCACCCTGGTTTACAGGACTAACACTAATTGCACAGATTCCACATGTTTGTGAAATCAAAACCATCGACCTTCCGCATTGAAATTTCTCCCGCGTGCCATTTCCCTTTAAACTCCTTTGGAATCATGCGTCAAACATACAGGAAAATTTTAAGCGTCACAGTGGTAATATGTAAAGCTTGTGAATGGTAACTGTGGTAATATATTAGTAATGCAATAAGTGTAAAATATGATTCATTATTGATAAAATGGTATCACTGAAGCAAACAAGTGGTAATCATACTACTTCTCACTGAATCTATGGACCCACCTTATGGGCTGATTTTCTTTTTCCTTTCTGATACTCTCTCAGGGGGGGTTAAGAAGGAGGATCTATGGAGGAGAGAGAGGGAGAGAGAGAGAGAGAGAGAGAGAGAGAGAGAGAGAGAGAGAGAGAGGAAAGGAGGGGGGAGATTATGCTAGAAAGAGAGGTGGGCAAAAAGACAGTGGGAAAGGGACCAAGAAAGAGAATGGATGAAAGAGGGATAGAGCGAGAGGTTTGAAAAGAGGTGGGGAGAGAGAGAGAGAGTGAGAGAGTTGAAAAAGACAGAGCCAGGCCTACGCTTTGCCTGGTTTCGAGATGTGTGTGTGTAGGAATGCATTCATTGTTCAGTGAGTGAGAGAGTGAGCGAGAGAGTGAGTGAGCGAGTGAGCGGAGGCCACCGGACTAGAGACCAGGGGGCTGGGGTGTCTCTCTCTGTTGGAGTCTTGAGGGCTAAGTACAGCAAATACACCCCCCTCCCTCTGTACCCAGGAGAACGAGGCGCCCTAACACAGGCCTCCTCGTCCAAGCCGATCTGCATGAGAAAGCTCAGAGCGCCACAAAAGGATGAAAAGGTTCTGGGCAGGACCTGAACAATCCCTTCCTGTTCATTTGTCATTTGTTTCCGTGCCGTCAGGGCCCGGGCCACCTTCCCCCTAACCCCACAGTCCGGCAGCCCATTTCACACATTCGCCCTCCACTTTTTTGTTTTTCCTGCACTTTCTAAAAACACTATTCTAGGTCCTTTTTTCCTCTCTTCCGTATCACGTGAAAGCGGCTGATGGGCCAATACGTGCAATCAAACAGGCACTGGAACTATTTTTTTTCTTCTCTCCAGCTCCCTCTAAATGCCAGTCCGTGCCGAGCCTGAGAACCACTTTGCATGACAAAAGAGACAGACAAAACAGTTAAGCCAATTAAGGCATTTATATTAATTCTCATGAAAAGACTTGAGTGTTGTGAATGATGTTTACTGGACGGTGCCATCTGCAATTAGCGAAGAAGCACAAGTGGTCACTAACAGCAGTGACATTCCGGCACTGACCCAGTGGCTGTATAGAGAACATGAAGCCAAAACTTACATAAAGTGAGGTCATAGTAATTATTATCCCATTATTATATACATTATTTCTGGTTTATAATTTTTCACTAGCTGCCTTTTTCATTTTGTGATGAACTGACCAATGGAAATTATCCAAAATGCCTTAAATTACTGCATTTTCATACATGGAAATTTTTCTTTTTTTTGGCTAAGTTGCCAGTTCCAATATCTGTTCCAGTCAGGAAATGTTTTTCACACAGACCGAATATCATTATTACATTTGATGACCAAACTATGTTAGTAAACCAGTTGCGCCATGTGAGGTGCATGTAAAAATGCCTCTTCAAGCAGGGCATGTTCACAGGGCTTTAGTTTCTATCTGCAGTGTTTAGCACCTCTCCGAGGAAGTACCCCATTGAGATAAAGGCCTTATTTTTCTCTGTGATTCATTAGGATGCACCCTGGCATTTACTCTGCCACACTTTGTCTCACTTTCTCACATTCACACAATATCTCAGACATTCCCATGTAACTTGCCAAGAGGGTACAAATGCAGGGCCTGTCAGTGTTAGTCATAAGCAATCAGAAGAGGGTGGTTCGAGGGATTGAAGGTATCATTCATTCAACGAAGCAATGAATCAATTGGAAAACAAAAAACAGCTTTTCAATAAGTAGCTCTGAACAGGAGCCATAAGATGTGGAGTAAAAACTTGTTATTGAATGCAGTTACAGCATTGCTCCATTGTTCCAGGCCTTGTCTAAATGGTAGATGTCCTTTAATACCACAGATTTCAGATGAAATGATGAGTGGGTGTCTGCATACTTTTGGACAGTTTCCGAAGTCTAGCCTAAAAAGAGTTTCCGATAGTGAATCACTGACGGCACTCCACTTCTGTGACTAGTTTTTATCCGTGCCTGGGAAATCCATCTGGAGTTCTCTTAGGTTTAATGGGTGAAAATAAATAAATATTATTCTTCTCCATTTAGTGCATAGCTGCTCCTGCCACTCTCCAGCTCTTTTAAAGCACACTTGGACAACCACATTAATGTGAATATGGGTAAAGTTTATTTAGTAGAATAATAAGTGCAAGCTTTTTCACCCAAGACAAAAAAGATGGGTTTAAGAGATCACCAGCAATTAGCAAATGCTGCTAAAGTGAAATCCTCTGAGGGCAGTCCCTTGGTACATGCTTGTGATATCCATTTGCAGCTTAAAGTAACTAATTTAAATGTTTCTGTGTGTGTGTGTGTGTGTGTGTGTGTGTGTGTGTGTGTGTGTGTGTGTGTGTGCTTGTGTGCGTGTG
>JBBMFX010000141.1:4687548-4698878 GCA_037832545.1 Rhabdalestes septentrionalis
AGAACAGAGAGTACTCACAGTCACACACACTCGCACACACACATACACACACACACATATACACACACACACCCCCCAATATAAAACACTCGTTGAAATGCAGCCTTTTATCTGGTGCTCTGACTGTAAGACAGTAAATGTTTTATGGAGCATTAGTCTGTGTGCATTTAAGGGGAATAAAATATGAAAATAAAAATAAACATACAAGAGAATGACTGTTATTGCACCCTATATGAAGGAGACCATCTTTATTAAGACTGTGTGCTGATGCCTGTTTATAAACCATCTGTAATAAACAACTGCAGTCACTGTACTCTCATGACTGAATACTTTTCATCAAAGGAAATTCTCCAGGTTACAAGCTTAGAATTCGGTGTTTCAGACGTTCCGCTGCCTTTTTCATCTCAGTGACAAAGTGATAAAGCTCACTAATTATGAGATACATTTTTTTCCCTAGCGTTAAGTCTGCTGAAAGGTGTGGGAAACAGCATAGTGAGCGATTAGCAAGGTCAGTGTTTTAAGTGGTTATGCTGTTTTGCAGAATTCGACTGAATCCACCATTGTGTTCAGGGACAGAAAGTGTATCACTGGTCCAGCTGGGCTATCAAGGCTGGTTGCTGTGTAAGGCGGTTGTAGGGCTGATGCACGCTCACGAGTTGCTTTTCACTTTCTGAATCATCTGTATCTCCCAGAAATGGCCGTTTATGGTATGTTACCCAAATGAATGGGAAATGAGGTAAGAGCGTCTCCAAGAACCTATTAAAAAAGTGCGTGCATCATAATGTCGAAAGTTTAACAGACAAGAATGAGTCAGGGAGCAAAAAGTATATTACTGCAATGAAACGCTGTCTCAAGCTTCTTCAAGACCATCCTACTGGGCAAAAACAGCTTGAACAGGCAAAAAGATCATGTTACAAAACTGATCAAGAATTGAGCAGTTGAACTTCTTTGAACATTCAGCCAATATTAGTTCAGAAACAGAGAATGGGGCCTAAAATAAAATGATGCAAGAGGTGTAAGCCTCCGCAAAGACATCCTGGTCCTGAACCAACAGAACAGGGTGAAATTAAACATGAAAAAGGAATTAGGACCTAAAGGTGAAAGACTGAAATAGAACAAAAGTACATTCCTTGCAAATACGCTTCAGAATAAGTCAGAGTTTAATTTGAATGCTCACAGAAAAGAACAGAGGTGAGAAATTCGCTGGTCTTGTTTTTAGAGCGGCGTTGCTGTGTGTCTGTTGGACATTGTGAAAATCACATATTCATGTTGACCAGTGTATGGGTTTCAACTACTGTTGAAGGAGCTCTTTTTCACAGTACAGACGCTAAAGTGCTGCTCTGACTGCAGTTTCTGTCGCCTGTAAAGTGTGTAGGTGGATTACAGTATAGTGAAGAGCCCTGAAAATGTACAGATGAAATTCTAACTCTTCTGTAGTCATTCCACTTCAATTGGATGTGTGAGTCATGCACACATGAGTTTCCTATTACTCAGATGTGGTCATGTATAGGCCCATCATGTTGTAAAATGAAATCTTCTTCAGAAGCATGACAGTTACCACAATCAAAGCAATAAAGTTTGCACAGATATGTGTTTGCTTGTGTTTGTATTTGCACATTTCTTGGACAAAAGCAGCCACAGCAATACAGGGGTGAGACTTTGTAAAGTACTTTTACAAAGTCTGCATGCTTTGTTGAAATTAATGTTAGGATTAGTTGTATAATTAAACATGTTTGTAAACATTTTATACACACCTGGTTATGCAAAGTTTGTGCCTTTGTCCCTTCTTGGCTACAGTAACAGTCTTTAGTTTTATAAAAGCGTTTCATACTAGATTTGGGAATATTTCTTTGATTGTATTCAGCCACAAGTGCAGTATATTTATGTCAGAACAAAACATTCTGAACGTCCAGTGTAAAAAGTGCATGATTTTATTGAAAGCGAATCTTGTTGCTGTATGTCAGAAAATGCTGACGGCATTTTTGTAGTAAATAAAAAAAATGAAAAAGAAATGGTTGTTTCAGCAGCAATGATTACCGAGGTCAGGTACCGATGTTGGATTATTAGTTCTGGATCATAAACTCGACTCCAGCTCATCCCAAAGATATTGGATGAAGCTCCATCACTCCAGAGAATGCAGTTTCACTGCTCCAAGGCCCAGTGCTGGGGGGTTTAATTCCCCTCTCATGAATGCTTTGCACTGAGCGTGGTAACCTTAGGCTTATGAGTGCCTGCCCCATAGTGTCCTGTTCTACTGCCAGTGTTTTTCGGTGGTGATGTTAGTAATGGATGCATCTTAAAGTAGCTGAATTCACTAAATAAAAATAGTGTACGCTTACTTTGGGATAGGACACATTATACATATGTGTGTTAACTCACATCCTGACTGAGATTGCAGAGATGTCACTGAGTGTATTGTCTTCATGTGAGGAGATTGAGACACCAGTTTCACTTCCAGCACCAGGCCTGGATACAACTGCAACGCAATAGACATAACATACCACTGCAACTTGTCTGTGCTGACATATGTGTGGGTGAAAGGGAAGAGAAAGTGATAAACACTGTGCCTACCTTGAAGAATTTATGCCATGGACAATGTTTTAGACCTGGGGTGCTTGACAATACATATACATATATTTATAATTAAACCTCCCGTGCTTCTACCTGGTTCAGTAGTCGGGGTTTTAGTCTATTGCAGATTTTTTCTGAGAACCGAACTAATATTTTTTCGCTGAAATGATTTATTAACGTATTTACCTGCTAATACCAAAGAAAACAAATGTGCATGAATTACAGTACAGTCTAGCACTGCAGGAGTTCAGTGTACACAGTACGATTATGGGTTTACCTTTACATTTTCATTAAGGGTAATGTTTAAAAGGAAATTAAAGTATTTAGGAGCATATTTGGGGGAATAATTAGGATTTACCACACCACGGTTGTTCCGAGAGCACCCGTGTACAGTGAAAAAATAAATAAATACTGTCTATCTCCATAGCCGCTATTGCTGTGGCACTTCCAAAGCTATGCTAAATCACTGGCTTTTGCGCAGCTCAGCATTATTCCACCTTGGTGGGGGAAAAGAGTGTGAATTATCATCCACAGCTTGTGCCTGCTCGCTACATTGATCATACGTAAGACTCTAAGTTAGTACTCTCTGCCAGAGCTTGTTAGTATATATCTACTATTATGAGAACTGCAAGGTGAAAACAGAAAAATTAGACGTGACAGGAAATCTGCGGCATCATCAATAGCACAACCGCATGACATCCGAGATGTGGATCAACTGGGTGTGAATTGTTTACACAGTGTTCCCTGTGGTATGATTAGAACTGTAATATCCAGTACATTTTGTGCGTGTGTGTGTGTTGAGAGAGGCGATTTTTATGCATGCTTCACACTATTCTAGATGTAATCTCACAGGACAAGATCTCTCCTGCTGCCATGTTCATTGACCCTGCGTCCACAAAGAGATTTCAAGAGAATTCTAAGTGCTGTTCATTTTATGTACAATATAAGCACTAAGGGGACAGTACTCTCTTCAAGGCTACTTGAAAGAGAAATAAAAAGCTAGAAAAATATGATTTTTGGTATAAGGATCCTAATATCAGAGGGTCAAACCATCAACTTCGTCAGTCCTAGGATACCTTTGGTATTGATACTGATATCCAGCCTTACACTGTCATATATAAAATATAAGGTTATTTATGGGCAGTGCAAAAATACAAATGAGATCTTGTCACTACAGCCAAGAAAATGTCCCCTTCAGTCACATTTGTTTATTCAACAATGTGGCAGTTAGTGTTCTCCTTCAAGCACAGTGAGCTGTCCATCTTGAAAAAAATGTGATGTTGCTTTAGGTGTTGTACAGAAAACTAGTCTGCTAGTCTAGGGGAGCCCAAATCTGGGCCTGGAGAAGGGCCGGCACCAGAGTGGCATCTAACTGACAATGGGGGGCTCTATCGATCGCAAACTATATTCATATGAGCGACACTAGAGTGTGTCCGGGGGGCGTGGCGACTCGCTAGGGGGGGCAATGCCTTCAATGCTGTGCAAAAAACCTTGCAAGAATGACATTGCTCTAAATTCTCTGGGTGTGATTTCTATGCTTATTTGTTTAAAAGCTGACACAGCAGGCATGAAAAGGTTCTGTGTAATATTTCCAGCGAAGGAACTTTATGGAAGTTATTTAAAAAAATGTTTTGGACCATTTCATGGGGCTCAAGCCTCAGACTCAATTCAAACAAAAAATGCAATGCCTTTAAAGTCTGGCAGCTAGCATATTTAGAATTAGAGATTTGTATTACCAAGATACATGAAACATACATTTAAAATCAGAATCGAATATTGCAAATATTTATTACACCCCTAAACATGATTTAAAGTGAATGGTTACAATAGATAGTGAGGTCAGAGAATCACACCTGGAATTCCTCATGAGTAGTATTTTCCATTTATGCACATTGGTGTTGCCTATTACAGAGTTAAAAATAAAACTACACGGGTTATGTATACTCAGCATAGCCTATATCTAAAGGCGAAAGACATTAATACCTGTCTCTGCAGTGTTTTTTTTTTTTTTTTGGTGGAGCCTGCTTGCCGTGGCTGGCCCTGGCATGTTAGCGGTGAGCGATGCGTCTGCGCAGTCATGTGGAGCAGACGCGGTGTGTGCAGGCTGATGCACAGTCCAAGCATAAACTCCTACCCTCCCGTTAGCACAGATGAATGCCCACAATGGGCAATGGGAGCAGTCAGCCATGCAGAGCTGTGCACCGCGTCCCGTAATAAAGGTGATGAATTTAATCAGGGGAGCAGCCTCTGTCGCCGCTACAACACCCTGTAATGCAAAGCTGGACTGTAGACTCTCTTAGAGCGCTGGAATGTGTGTTGCAAACTGAGAAACTGTTATGAGGTGTGTGTAGAGCTCTGAGGCAGCAGAATACTGTGGCTTGTGTACTAAATTTGTTGTTTGGATAATTGAGTCATCAAGCATTTCTGCGTAGCACCAAACATTTCTGACACCCATAATTTCCCCCAGCAAATGAAAGAGTGGTCTTGTGCTTCGTGCAACCGTTTTGGTTATATGTGGCTTTTGATTAAATGAGAACATTTTGGCCTTACTGGTTTTCATTTCACGTTACTTTGCTTTTCAGAATCTAAATCAGAACAAGAAGACTTTATTAATCCCATAGGAATTGGTTTATGTGACATAGTGCCGATGCCACGATATATATATATGGCCACAGCACTATTTTTGTCTTCATTGTATGCAAAAGTATCTAAAGCTCGCTTAATGACCACTGCTTTAATTAAAATGTGAATGCACTGCAGCAGTATATTTACCTTAATGTTTCATGTAATCATATCACTGAACTTCAGGCCATAACCTTGTCATTGTCATTACAAAAAGTACTCAATGTTTTGAGCCACAGCAATCATGAAGACAATGACTTTCGATCAATATGTCCTCGGAAGCCCCACTGAGCTCCATACCACAGGCGTGGTTAACCAAGGAAACTGGTCCACTCTTTCTATTACGGCTACTGTATCACTACACAGAAAGGATAAGCATTCTAGCAGGGGTCATTAATCGCACACAGAGACTCAGATAGGAGGAAAGTTCTGCCGAGGAGTGATAATCTCGCTCAGAGGGATGATTCCAATGACTTTGACTGTTAAAAAGCAAAATACACTTTGCTCTAAGGAGCGTTTTTTTTTTCTAAAGTGTCCCAGAAAGTCCCCCAGGGAACCTACAGCCCTTATAGATCCTCTAACAATTAGTCTAAGTGGCCACATTCATCACTTAATTGCAGTAATTAATTAATTCGGAAGAGTTTCAGTGGGGTCAGAGTCGATTTATCCTGAATTAACTTGGATGCAATCCTTAGTTGAGAAGTAGTTGTCCTTTCTGGAGTGTGCTACTATCCTTCTCACTTTGTGACATTAGCAAGAGGAAATGAGCTGTGCACTCGTTAAAGAGTTTAAGAGGACCAGGGGAAGATCATCCTAAGGATTAGACCACTGCAATATGAATGGACATGATTATCAATGTTGGTATATTCAGAAATTATTTCTTATTATAACTTACTCAATTAAAAATATGCTGTCTGTTTGATGAAGGGATGTGGGAGGGAAAGGGCAATATGTTAGTAATACATCTGTTTGGGTTGTAGGAAGAGACTGATGAGACCAATTATGGGGAGCATGTGTATAACAACTAATGTGTAGTAACTGCATAGCGACAAAAATCCGCTGGAACAGCAGCCCTTTATGCTGTTATTCTAAATGCCCTGGCTGTAACTAAAGGTACAGTTTGGCAAAAAATAAAAAACATGAATGTACTATATTAAAATGGCACAGGCTGGTAGGTTTAAGATTGGGTTCCTCAACCACTGGGCTGTGGACCACTGATGGGCTGCAAAGGCTTTTGATTGGGATGCAAATCTTACTCCAAGTGCAATATGCTTCTGATAGACAGGTAGACCTTAATGTTGAAAAGGCTAAGAACCTTTGGTTTATGATACAGTGTGACTTTCAGTGAGCTTTTAAAATGAAACAAACCACCACCTTAAGCAGCCATTTAAGACAAAACAATCTAGATTAGCACTCCTACTCTTGAGGCAATTTAGGTGAAGACCCTGCAATATAAATAGGCGTACTGCTTGACAACACATTGACATCGTATTTATTTTGAAAGCTCAGGGTATGTCATACAGTGTTGTGAACCATCTTACTCTAGATCTAGAGACAGTTGAAATGGTTTGATGTTTTAATGGAAATGATTTGAATGACTACTTATCAATGTTAGTCTCATAATTATATCTATAATATGTTTGTGTATATAAATATATATTGAAAAAGCCATTTGATGTTCATGTTGTGTTTCTTTTATCTGTTTCCCACTCTTTAATATGTGGTAAATGAAGTTCTTCACTTTTCTGCCACAGTAGACACAGGGTCATCTCTGTGTTTGCAGGGAGGGCAGTCAACAGTAGCAGTGCCACATAATCACATAATACAGAACTCAAGACTGGGATGGTTAAACCCTGGAAGTGGTGGAGGAGGATGTAATAACTGAATCAAGGTCCAGCCATGGTTCATCAATGACCTGTTACAGAGTTTGGACAACAGCTTAACTGTCGTTGCCATCGTATTACAGCAGTGAACTTGTACGTTGTGGTTTGACATGTTGGTGTGGCTGTATCACATGAATGTGGTTGCACTGTGGTAGGCTAAAGAAGGTGCTGAGGAGTTTTTCTCTTCGTCTCGCATAAAATCACACAGTGTTCTGTTAGTCACTGTTTTCCAGCATGCAGTACTGAGGAACGCTTAAAGCTGTACATTTTCCAGGATAAAAGCACTGGCTCCTATAGTACTGATTTATGAGGTTATCTTAGAGTCACAGATTACAGGTCAGGACCCTTGAAATTATTCATTCTCTTTTAAGATTATCAATCCCAATTTGCGGAACAGAGCTGAGAGAGGGAAAACACACACACACACACACTCACATACACACACACAAACACATAAATGGGCAACGGCACAAGGTCACAAGGTCAGGGTGTCGTGAAGTCATATGCCCTACTTATCTTCTCACATGAGACACAACAATAGTTTATTTGAAGTGAAAATCAATCACAATTTCTTTCCTCCTTTCCCTATTTCCTCTTCTATTAGCCACGCTATATATTATTGCAGATTATTATGGCCGGCTTCCTGCGATGCCGTCGTTATTAGTGAATACATCAACGTCTGGCTTTATAATGCATTCACATCCCTCATTTTAAAAGCACTCTGTGTAATTGAAACGGTTTCTCACAGACTGCTGACTAAGTCTTTGGACCCACCGCTATAGAAGAGCTGGCCTGGCTCTAAGAGCAGTGGAGAGGCATGGGGGAATGTGAATTGAGTCTGCGTCGACAGACAGAGCAGTATTGATTTAAAGGTAAGAGGGGCGAAAGAAAAGGCAGCAACTGAGCACATTTATATCAATCGCTTTTGCTCTCATGTCTGTCTCCATCCTCGTCTTCTTCCCCCAAAAAGGGAATGCTGCCTCTTGAATGACTCACATTTCAGAGCCTTTTATTCGAGATAATTTTGGCCTGACAAATCCGTCCTCAAGAGATGTCACTCATCTTGTTTCACTGTTAGTCTAAACGCCCCAGCCAGTTTCCACATTCAGATTAAGGCCAGATCCTAACAAAATTAGTCCTTAAATGGCATCCCTCCATTTATGAGCCCTGGCTTAATCTGCTGCCTTCAGTGAGGCCTGATATTTGCAGTGAAGTTTGACTCAAACAAGCAATGCTGTGAAAGGAACAGAGCTTAAGAGAATCTTATCTACCTTTGTGTCCAACAACTGTGTCAGCATGTTGGTCTTGCCATGAGCTCAGCTGCTCTTTGTCTAACTGCTATTTTTCTGACTGCTCGAGATACTAAGTTAACGCTCAGGCAGAATCGAGAATTGTTGCAGCTTTGGGAACAAAGAGAGATTGATGTGTTTACCTTCGTCAGCAGTGCAAGGTTCAAGGTGTGGCGAGAGACATTTAATTAGATCTCCTCTCTTCTAAATGATTTTCAAATTTGCCTAGCCTGGACCCAGGCGGCTGCTTTTTAAAGGACACTCTGAGGTACCACCTAATGTGCCATCCATTAGACTCATCTGCTTAATAAAGATAAAAAGTCATCCAGCCGTCCCTGAGTAATGATCGATTCTTTGCCTCTTTTCGATGATTTAGCTTGCACTCTTTACAAGCCAAATGTGCATTTTGATCTTTTTTTAAAGGCTAATGGCTGTATTAGGGTTTTTCTTAAATAGAACATCAGTCTCAAGCCAAAAAATGTTCTCATTAATTGCCTTATGAAACTTAAGCCATAATTGCTTTTGACTGGTTAGATCCATGCTAGCTCACAAAAGGGGAGACTTCTCTCAGTTGCAGTGCTGAAACAGCATTTAGGTATTTTAAAATTTCTCAAACAGCTTTTAAGTGTTTTAAAGAAACATACTGACTTGGGACTCTCCGCTCTGTATAGTAACGGTTCTGATAAATCCATCAGTCATTTCGCAAGCGTAAGTGTGACCCTCCGTCCTGGAAAGCATGTGATGAACACAGCTGCTCATTCTGCTGCATTAAGCTATTAACTCATCACCGCCTCGTCTCGTGACCCCGCAATGTAATTAAACCGTGGCGGATGTGAGAATCCAGAGCAGAGGGGGAATTTGCATGGTTCTGTTTTCCGCGCTTCGTTTGCTCACAGAAATATTCAGACTGTGTGTCCGCCTACAATCTGACCCACGCACTCGTGATCACTCACTGCTGGACAGACTTCATCAGCTGATCCTTCTTCAGTATTATTACTGTGTTATTATTATGCAAAAGTAGTCATGTAATATACTGTGCTCCATTTGGTTCGGAAGTGGAAAATCAGTGTTTGGTATAACTCCACCTGCCGAGTGGGTAAAACATGGATGCCTCCATGACAGCAGAACTGTTAGAAACAAGCTAGCCAGCTGATGAAAGCAATATTAATGATAAACTTTTATATTTTATTGACCATTTCAAACAGCAAACTTTACGGCTTATCAATTGTTATGCCTTTAACCAGGTACTGTCTGTATGTTGATTGATCTAAAAGTGGCGCTTTATTGCTGTTTGACGGTATGAGCAGCCATGTTCATATGACCTCATATACTGAGCTCCATCCTGACTGTCTGAGTAGGAATTCACAGTTAAGAGGGAGTGTCTGATTTACACTAGTCTCGAGTTACTCTAGACAAATGCAATGTATAATGAATTAGAATGACATTTAATTCATGTTATTATCAAGGCTGCTCCCTTGACTTTGTTTCAGTTGGATTAAATAATGAAAAGGAAGCAAAAACAGTTTTTATTTCTGCGTAACAGAACCATTGACGGCAGTAACTGGTGATGATTTTATAACTTACAGAGACAACAGTGGAATAAATGTGAACTAACCAGAAATAGTTTCTGTGCTGTTCTTCAGAAAATATCACAGTGGAATTTCATCATGACTTTGTCACTCTGGAGACTCTGCCTGCCTGTATATACCTGATTCAGAGTGGATCTTTGGATCTCACTGATGTCCTAATCTGCTCTGTGTACCGTGTCTGTGTGTGTCTTGAGCCATGGTATGGACAGTGGGGCCTGCAGCTGGGCCTGGAGGCATTTTGACGTGTGTATTCGGGTGACAGAGTGGCCCATATGCTGGCCTCCGTGTGCAGCCCGGCACAATGCCTCTCCTGGCGCATATTAGAGCCTCAATACTGAGAATCATCATTTCTTTTGTGTCAGCACCCCCTGAGGCAGCAAGTGTTGAGAGGAAGCTAAGCACAACCATGAAAATGCACACAAGGAAACACATACACATACACAAGCACACACACACATACACATATGCACGCACACACAAACACACATATACTGTAAATATGCCTAAGCAGCACATGCAGATACTGAAGTTGCTTTAAGGCCTACGGCTGTCTTTTCCTCTCTGATGGGATAAGCCCCCTTGCCTAACTGTATTTAGCAAGCACCCAGGACATTAGAGCAGAGGGAGGATGCTGCCTTGCACTTTTTATAGGCCTAGAATCATTATACACAACAGTGGGAGGAGGACAGACCTAGGGTTTATACATCTACAAATATATTGGGGGGGAAAGAGAAATTGACTTCTGTGTTAAAAAGAGTAACTGTTATAAAAATTAGGACTGATAACAGGGCTGAAATGAAGTGAACATTAATGAGTTGAGCATAACAGTATTAGAATTGTGACCTAATACTGATAGCGGGTATTTTTCCTGTGCATAGTTGCAGCTGATTTATAAAACACAAGAAAGCGTAGAGGCATTATCAAGAAATGCTGTTTGTATTTGATATTTTCTTTGGGTTTGTCAAGGCCTTTTTACTTCACATATATAAACTCTGTGCAGTTTTTGAGATCCTGCTTGTGGATACTAATGGCAGTTTCCTCCCTTTCAATTGCCTATTTTGCACTTTAGGCTGAATGGTTCTGAGTGCAAAGCCATGAAGACATGTCTTCTTTGTAATTTCATAATGATGTAGGGAGGGTTTTACATTTGGGTCACTTTTCACTTTTGCGTTGTGTCTCATTTAGCGTTTAAAAAAGATCAAACTCAGTTCAAGCTCTATATCAAATAAAGTGTTTTGCATCAGTGACATTGTGTGTCCTTGTTAATGACGCCTCTGTTAAAGGGAAAGAATTAAGCTGAATTAAGCTGCTTTGTTTCTGACTTTTGCATTTTGCAAATGCATCAAAAAGACAGTATAGCAGCAGCATAATGTTTT
>JBBMFX010000141.1:4723402-4740972 GCA_037832545.1 Rhabdalestes septentrionalis
GCAATATAGGGCATGATAATTATTTACTTTGATGTGGACACAATCAAAAACAACTTAAAATGCAATTTAAGGTATTATTGCTTCTTATTTTGAACATGGAGAATGAAATAAAAACCACATCACTTTACATCCACATCATCAACAAATAAGAAAGAAAGCAAAGCAGATGCCTACAACTTAATTTTTTTTAAACAGACGAGGATGTCTACATTTTCTGGGGAGACTCTCACAAAGGGGGCGTGTCTGCAGTACAGGTCTTCGTATCTCCCAGTTCACTGTGATGTAAAGAGCGGTCCCGGTCACGTAGCTTTCCGTTGCCCCCTTCACATTTCATAATTATTTGTTTGGACTTCCCCCCACATTTAACATTAATAACACTGTTGAATCTTGAGTCTTTCGCGAAAGAATTCACTCCACTAAACCGAAGAACACACGCCACTGGAAATCCCAGCAGCCTCTCTCTGCACTGATGTGTGAGTTGGAGGAAAACTTGTGTGTTCTTCTGTAGATTAAGTGTAGTGGATTCTTTTAGGAAAGATTCAAGATTTAACAGGGTTTTCCCCCTTAAAGGAGGAGATTTGCACGCACACAGCAGCTCCGTCACCACTCAAACCCCGCCCCCACATGCAGAAACCCCGCCCCCACACAAACTTCGCCCCATGCGTCCCCCTCACATAACAAATGGTTCTGACACACCAGGATGATGTCATTTCAAATGAGCGGCCATGCCTGAAGTGTTGCCCAGTCTCATACGGCTTCCTCATGTCACACTGTCCACAAACTGTGGTGGTTTTATCCACCAGTTATCCACAACCCTTTTCCCATCAATATATTTAAGGGTGAAGCCAAAATGCTACCATGAGATCTTTGTGATGCTGGAGGTTTCTCAAGCTCCTCTGCTACTGCACTTGGACCGCTATCATTTGACACACTGAGACGCGCACCAAACAATGGAACTAGGGGTGTGCAGAGCGGCCGCTATTTGTATCTGTATTTGTATTTGTTAAAAGGGAAAATTATTCGTATTTGTATTTGGGTAAAATTCATAATGCAGCGTGCAAACAACGTCGGAATCTCCTCCTGAACATGAGCGTGTGATGGGGGCAGGGGCGGGAATATCTAACAGTGAAAGTAATCAATCGGTCACACGTGAACACACCACTGCACACAGTGGGAACAGCATGAAATTCCTCCTCTGCACACAAATATTTTTAAAGTATTTGTTCGAATAAGGTATTCGTAAAAAAAACATGGTATTTGTGCCAATTCGAATACCATATGTGTATTTGTCTCCACCCCTAAATGGAACTTTTTTTAAAAATTCCAGTTAAACATGCAGATTTGCAGATGCCGTAAAAATAAACATTACTTCTTGCAAGGGATCACGGAGCGTTTGATAATGAAAGAATTTCACTTGCTGGCTTGTTTATCCTGCATTTTTGCAGTATTCGGGTTGTTAAAGAATATAGACTGAAGGTGGATTTTAAAGAGTGGCTTTTAGTGTTTTGCTGTGTTATAATCTTCAGATTGCCAATCATAACCATGTGTGTGCATCCGCATTTGTTATCTTTCCCAGGTACTGAGGGTCAGCTGACAGGGCTGTAAGTAGCTCAGGAGGTGGATCAGCGTGGGCCAGTGAATGCTTGCTGTAATGGTTTCCATTAGTTGGCCATTACTAAAAAGACTAAAAAGGTTTTTTGATGCAAGCATTGCTTTATATAACTTTAGATTACAAAGAGAGATATAATGTATGGCCCCTCTGCTGATCCTGATTCTATTCACCACTCAACAGAAACCTTACACTATTAAAAAAAGGACATCTTGATCCCTTTGTCCTTCTGTCTTAGCCATAGAAACATTCACCCACATCTCCTCTGTGAACGAAAGGAAGACATTTTTGCCGGTATTAACACAATACTGCTTTCTTGCTCTCAATTAGATGCAGGGGCCTGTTCTTAAGGACAATGCTGAGGAGGAGACAGGACACATTTCCTTGCGGGAGTTATTACTTGCTTCCCACACAGTAGATGATATGACTGACGTTTCATGACTTTTCTCACTTGTTATTATCCCTGTTTTCTCACTGTCCACTTTTTTCTGCATAAAGGGCACTGGTAAATTCTCACTCAGAGTGCCAGAGCACAGTCTGGTCATTTTTAAATGGAGAGTGCTGACAGAATAGTCATGGGGAAATTCAGAGTGATATGAGCGTCTGGCTGAGTAGGTGGATAGCAAGTGGAAATAGAAACAGTCACAGAGAAGATTTCTGCCTCTGTCACTTTGCGGATGTTGTTAGTCTTGGTTTGTGTGATAGAATTAATGAAAGGAACCATTAAAGCAATTAAAGTGAACTGCATGGGCCCTCTCATTTCCAACATTCCAAAATCTCATGAAGTGTGAGAGCTGTAGTCAAATAAGACTACCTTGATTAGGCTTTTTGATTGCACCATTACAGCCTTCTGAAAATGTTTGCCATTTAATTTGGTGTTGCTTCATGACTGCAGTAGCAGTTACTGTTTAGTGTAGACATAAATAGCATGGATTCATAAAGTAGGCTACTATTTGAGAAGAGCTAAGGAGACATTGAGTCTAAAGAGAGTTCTTTCTGTCATATCAGGTAATTTTTTTTTCCTGCTCTAACACACCTGCAGTCTTAAAAATAGGCACCAGAAAGAGTTCTTTATGTGATGCAATATAAGAACTGCTTTCGTTTCCGTGTTTGGCACCCCGATTTTATTTAATAAAAATAGAATATTTTGGCAAGGTAAGCCCTTGTGACTCATCAAATTCAAGCAAATGAGCTTTTAAGAGTTTTTTGTCTGAATACTTTGGAACTTTGGCATGAGCCAAAATCTTAAACTCACCTCTGGCACTTGAATTAGGGCTGGAAATGATGGCAAAAGTACTGCATTGCCATTCCTGAAGACTTTTTCACAACACATGATAAGTACCCCGGAACGTCATTTTTTGAGGTTTAATAAATTGGTGCAGAGGATACAGCTGGTCCCAGAAGTGTCACATTAAATCATGCTTTTAAAAATAGTACAGAGATTTTAATTAAACTCTTTACAACCTGTACTGCACAAGATACAGATAACAGCTGCTCAGACCTACAGGCCAGTCTTCTTTAAGACCTAACAATCTATATGACAACCTCCGAAAAAAATTCAACTGACTAACTTTAACACAATAACTATAAACTGTCATCATGTTGCCAGCCCCTAGCTTAAATAATGTGTCTAATATTGAAAGATATGGATTGTTTTTACACTAGAACAAGTTTGAATCCTTCCATATATTTAAACTGATTGAGACTTTGAAGAAACCGAAACTGTAATTGTAAGGTGTCCAACATGGAAAAACAATCAAGTAAACACATTAAATATCATAGATCCCGTAGTCCATATATTCTTGCAAGTAGCTCACACTGGCATGACACCTTGCAAAGATCGCTGATCTGTGTATTAATTTCTCTTACTCTCTGTTGTCCTTGTCGTACAAAAATATCCTGTGAAGCTAGGTGACATAGTAACATGGAGCGAGCCACTGTGGGAGCTTTTTGTTTTTCTGCTGTTTACTCCTGACACAGCTTGAACTGGGGGGCAGGTGAACATACTGTGATGTTCTGTACTATGTGTTTATCTGTATTGTGGGTTCTACGATTAATACCAAACTACAAGTAGTCCTGCCCACAAGAGATTTTAAATATGAATTTAAGGTATATATTGAAATTGTAATTTTAAATTATACACAGTATTTGGATGCTTTTTTATGCAGATTTAGCTGAACTCTGCATACACTACTTTGCGAAACATGACATTAAGTACAAGCTATTGATTATAAGTATAAATCAAATTGATCTGTATGTAATCGGTGTTGCTTTCGTCAACAAAATTTATTATAAATATCCTCGTCAATGAACATTTATCACACGACAAGCCAAAGCAGATGCAACATAAATGTTGGTAATGTGACGATAACGAAAATAATAATGAAATATTGTTTAGGATTAACAACAAGACTACATGTGGTTTACAAAAAAGACTATGCTAAAATGTCTCTTCATTTTCTTTGACTTTATACTAATACTACTATACTTTATACTACTACTACTACTACTACTACTACTACAGCTACTACTACTAATAATAATAGTAAAACATCTTATTATTATTCTTTTCCAGTATTTCTATTTCCTGTTTCCCCACACACAGAATTTTGAAAAGCAGCCTTTCACATATCCATGCAAAAAAGCTGATCCTAAAAGGTTCTCATTTGGTTGTGTAGACAGTTTTTCAGGACAGTTTTACAAATGTGGGTTTCATGGCAATAGACACACACCTTTTCGTTTTATTTGCACTTTATAGTGATGTGATGTTATTAATGTTATTTTTTATTTAAATTTATGTGTGTGTACTTCTAAATTCTAACATGTTTGGTGGGCAAACTAAATGTCATAAATTCAAGTCAGAGCGCCTTTTATGTCTGTAAAGGATGTACAGTATTCTTGAGTCTATACGGCATCAATAATATAAGAATAAGTTAACCTTGTTTAAATTGTGAAATAGGTTTGACTAAAAGAATAATTTGATTTTGTCTATTCTACTAGGTACTTAAACTATACTTACTGGGTTAAAAAAGAGACTAAAATACAACTCTCACTGACAAAAACTAGACTAAAATTTCATCGGTTTTCATTGACTAAAGTTAGATCAAAATAGTCATGGATAATTCTGACTAAAATAAGACTAAAATGCTCAGATTTTAGTCGACTGACTTGACTAGATGAACACATTATGGATGGAACTAAGACAAAGAAAAACTAAAATGACAGCTTGATGCAAAGTCTAGACTAAAACTAAAATAAAGACGGGCCACCTAAAACAACACTAGTATACTCTTGACCTTTGGGCACTAAACAGTTACATCTGTGTCCTCACAAAAGCTGCATCCAAATGTATCACTGACATTGTATTACCTTTCAAAGACGCTCATATAAGCATATAAGCCCACACATACTTCAGCTGCCTCAAACATTTTTTTTTCTCATGAACATCTGCAATATCTAAAGGACATATTGCTAATAATATTTGCAAATAATGCAGGGGAAAGTCAAAGTGAATGAGTGAAAAACAATGAGTTTCCAAATCTCAATGTATTAAAGGAGAGAAAATAGGACTCTTAACAAAGTAAGACCTGGTGTACTGAACTCTCCCCATCAGATCACTTCATCTTTCAAAGAGAGGAGAAATTCAAGCCCCACTCGTATTTCAGATCAGAAAATTGTGTTTGTGCTACCCACCAGTGTGAAGAGATGACTCAAAGTTGTGGGATGGGATTGAAAGGGTGTGTAGCTGTTAAGAATCTGTTACTGAAAAAAGAAAACTAACACAGTTTGCACTAGGACACCAGAACTGAACATCTGAGGCATGGAGGAAGGTTTTATGGACTCAAAATGTCAATTTGTTATTGAGATTTCTTGGACTGTGAGAATCAGTAAATGAAACTGACCTCTACGTCTGAACTTTGGGGATGATTTCAAGATGCAACTATAGTTTTAAGAGTGTCCCTCCAACACCGTCCTGCTTGCCAAACACTAGAATTCTTGGATGACAGTCCTGTAAAAGCATAGTAATAAAAAAGTACATTTTTCGGTGTTTTCATTTCATATTTTCCTCTCTTTTTTTTTGCTCTGAGGCAGCCCCTCTGCAATTTTCTACACAGGACATATCTTGGCTTATTGTGTCAGTAAGGTGTGTCACTGTGGGGGATGCATCCAGATGACGGGGTATGGCGAGCTCTACATGTCAGTGTAATTTGCTTGTGCCTCAACATGAGTGAAGCTGCTCTTATGAAAATGAAGGCATCCTGGAGCGCTCATACACTTTCCCCGATTATTCACTCAGAAAGGCACCTTGGAAGCTTGGAAAAAGACGCTGCTCCAGCATTAATATACTGAACGGCTCTCAATCTCCATAGTGATGGCTGAGCATACATAACCTTTCTCTGCGTTCGGTTTTGGAGACAGGTTGTAATTACCTTTGAATTCAGTCACTAGCTGAAGAAGAGATCACTTTTCCAATAAATGTCTCATTATGGCATTTGTTCCAGCGTGTGTGTGGTTGTGAAAGCCTGTGTGTGTCTTCATGGTGTAGAAGTGAATGTGCCCTTTGTGCTGTATTTAATGCCAAGTTCCTAATATGGCAGCTGACTAACAGCTAACTCCATATTAAACACCCACTGCCACATTTATTTAGCCACATTATGTTGCCTGACCGCTGTCTTCATTGTATAGACAATGCTTGACCAAAACAGTGTCCTTTTCCAACTGCTACAGCAGTAATTGCTGTGCTGTGTATCATAATAAGATTAACATGCAGAATGGCAGATATACCTATATATATCTGTTAATAAACCAGTACATAATATATTTTATCATTTAATTGGCATTATTATTGTTTCAGAAAATACTGAGTATAATACATAATATCTTCAGGGAGCAACAGATACAATCTTAAAATTACTTTGTTATAAAAGTATATCATTTAATTATTTTCACCTATTGCACCAACACAAAGTACGCCTAGGCCAAGCCACGAAAGTACTTGCAATGCAACGTGCAAAATCTGCTTGTACTTTGTTTGCTATCTTGCCAATTCATGCAAACAAATGAAAATTTTGAACTTCATGGTCAAACTCACTCACAACTCCGTACAGACCTTTCACACTTATCAAAACCATACATTTACATATGTCTACATGTATAGTGCATGTAGTCAATCAGCCAAGACATGCTGGAACTCCAAGGTTCTGGAACTGGAACCAAGAGACCAATATGGCTAACAAAAACATCAGTAGTTAACCAATTCTTTTGTATTACTGTGATTTACCGTGGCCTGTAAATCTAAACAGAATTTCACAGTCGAGTCAAATTCTGCAACTGTCCACAACAGGGTCTGTTCCACAAACCTCCTCAGGAGTATGAGTGCGGATCTAGAATTCAATTTTGTGACAGTGATTTTCAAGATCACTCCTCTTTACAACTGCAACAGTGTAATATTGTTCAGCAGCTGGATGTGGTTAAGAGGTATGTACAGCTATATTAGTGGTCAAGTAAAAATTGGTAAACCTAAAAGCGGAAAGTGCAAAATAGTGTCAATTAGATTTTTTGCTAATTACTGAATAAATTGTCAATTGTTAAAAAATTAAAAATATTTTCCAAAAGGTGGTTAAAATACAACCATGAAAAATATGTTACAGTAGTTATTAGAGTGCATATCAGAATCCCTTATAATACACAGGTCTTAACTACTTTCCGCACTCACACACACACACGTACACACACACACACACACACACACACACACAGAGACATTACTTCCTCCCCCCAGGACTTGTGCACATGCATACAAATGTCGTGCTTGCACCGTTGCTTTTGTGCCTCGGAGCACTACTTAATTGCTTCTTTTCATTCATATCTGCAAGTGCTCTTGGACAGCCATGAAGTATGCAACAGGGAGAAAAAGCGCAGTGTTATCAAGCAGGCACACACACACACTCTTTCACAAACTTAACATTGTCCATAGTCTATGTTTTACAAGCAGTCGATTATGCATGGAGTCGCTCGTGTGAAAACAACATCGCGTCTGAATACCAAATACATTGATAAATCAGGCCTTGGAGGATTATTGATTAGAACAGGGGAGTTTTTGTGTAAAATGAGAATTTTGCGGCAGGCAGAGCTGCTTGCCCACCGCCTCACCTCCAAAATCAAACCTTTGTTAGATGTCATATTGACTGCGTCACTTTGATGAATGGAATTCCTGGTGAAAAAAATGGAGGGATGCGGATTTAAAGGATGTGATTCAAATTATGTCGAGCACACAAAAGTAAACATCAATAGGCTTTTGTGCACTTCACAGCCTTCGAGAAACAGGAAGACATGAGAGAAGACGTTAATTTGTGTCGTCTGAGTGTGGGGAAAACATGGTGTCGTTGGTGTCATAATAACTCTTATTACCGACTGATTACCTGTATTTTTTATACATGTGATGATGGGGAAGTGTCTTTTATCCACAAGCAGCCGTAAAGGACTACTACACAAATAACGAAAGCGGCTCACAAGAAAGCAATTAGTTTTATCTTTGTTTCTCATATTGGCTTGAAGTTGCCTTTGACTTTGTTTTAAGGCTTGTCACTCAAGTCTGTGTGGCCGTCCGTGTGTGGAAAGGTCCTGGTCCATTGACTGGCAGGCTTCAGGTCAGCACTGATAGCTGATCGATCGGGCGAACGATCGGCGGTTCTTATCTTGTCACGGTGGACCTGGAGCAGGCCCGGGCCACTCTCTGCGCTATTGGCACCCGTTCACCACACATCGAGCTCCATTGTCAGAGACTGTCCTGATGAGCCTGTGTGATAAGGCTTAGCCCTGATCAAACAAGCTGCCTTGCAGGGATCTCATTGACATTTACCCAAACTCTTCACTACATTACTCTTCCCGGGTTTCTTATTCACACACGTTTTTGCTTTACAAAGTGATTTAAACACAATAACAATTACACAAGGAAATATGAAGCTGCAGAATTGTGTTTACAATCTGCATATACAGGCTGGAGCCTGCACCTCTGCAATAGTTGACAAACACATGACAAATTTTTGAGCAAAAATATGCCTTTTAAAAATTTATAAATCCTTCTTTTATTAGTTAATTCTTGACCTTTTTTAATAATCTCACAAGGTAGAAGTAAATGATTCCACAGTCATTCCTTGTAATCTGTTAAAATAAAAAATATATATTATTTTACAACATTTAATTTTAGAGAATGTGTATTTAACCATGGCACAAATGCATTAAACCATCTCAGAAACAATATGTAATTTTTACAAGTTTTCTTTGATTGACATTGGGTAACTAGAATGAATTTGGGTAACTAGAATGAAATTTAGCTAATTCAGAAACTTCCATCCAAGCTAATAGCACAAGGATATTAAAGGACTAATGCTTCAGTGAAAAGGCATTTCTAATTTACTTCCAGTCTATAATTTTGTTTATTGGGTTGTACTCTCAAAGTGACCTTGTCGGTTTCACAGTGTAATTGAAAATAAAAGGGAAAAAAGCAATAAGAGGTTTATTTTCTTCTTCCCATTATCTTCAGGGAATTAGAACGATGAAGTCGCCTGTTAAACGTGTTATGAAATATTCCAGATAGTTCATAGTGACGAATGTGTTTGGGAACAGGGTTGAATGTGTGTTGTGGGACATGATAAACAAATACATTTTCATGATCTATAATAGAACACCTAACAAAAATGTTGTCTGAAAAAAATTGATTTTAAATGGACTGGCACATTAATTCAGAAAGTATAAGATTTGAGCCTGTTCTGAGAAGTCTAGATACAGACACAACACCTGGTCTGGCTAACTTCCCTTCTTTAGAAGTCCTGGATTGTCTGGTGCGTCAGGTTAGGAGAAGGGGACAGCTTGTTAGATGCAGGTGGGAAGTAAACACTGCAGGATCACTGTAGGAAGAAGATCAACAGGAGGGGTGGGGTGGTGACCATTGGGTTAAAGGTTTAAACAATGTAGTTAATTTGGAAGAAGTTTAATGTTTTTTATGGCACATAACAGTTATTTGTGACTTGTAACTACATTTCTAAAACAGCAAACTTTTAAACAAATCAGGTTTCAAATTTGAACACACTAGTACATTTACATTTGTATTAGAGTTTGAGAAATAAAAGCGCACTTATGTCTGGAATAAATTCTAAGATACATCTTTGAAGGTGATGTTTAATGACCCTGATGACACACATTGGCGCTGTCGGTGCTATGATGAGCGACTGAAGCGTACTAGTCCTGCACATTCTGGCATCAGCATTTGGAGAATGCTAAACTCTCTGGGAAAAGAAGGCTTTACGTTGTGCAGGAAAGCTGTTTTGCCTGCTACCTTTACATCAAGGTCAGCATGATGAAATGCTGTGCACTACATTGTGTAATTTTGTTGTATTGAGACTTTGCCGACTGTGAAAGGATATCATCTGCCTTTAATGTTTTGAATCTAATGTAGTGTAGAAGCGGTGTGTAAGCAAAGAGATAAGTGTTGTGTGTGTTTCTGTGTTACAGTTTAATTTTGTGGGCCGGATCCTGGGCCCGCGGGGACTCACCGCCAAACAGCTGGAGGCTGAAACAGGATGTAAGATCATGGTGAGAGGCAAAGGCTCAATGAGAGACAAGAAAAAGGTAAACCATCAAACAGATATGCACAAACATAAACAATACACAGATGGTCCCAAATAAAACTGAGAGAAAATAGTGCAGATATTTTGGAGCACTACACTACACAGGTTGGATAGACTTTCCAGTTTATATATACAATATTTTTATACAAATTAGCATTAAAAAATTTCAACTTTGATATATATATCAAATATACCTATTTTCCATTTACCTCAGATGTTTGGTGTCTGAACTTTATTTTCCTTAATTTTTCTGAGCCTACATGGCAGATTTTCCTAATAATATTAGAGGTCAGTAGTCATTAGACTAGTGTCGTTCAAACCACATCCAGCTCTTCATAAAGGTGGGCTCTTCGGTGTGATTTCAGACATAAGATTACTTACTGTGAGCTATAAACAATTATACAAAATTCCACCGCTACAGGGAGCCATTTCAGAGCTTGTATTCTCAAAGCAGTTATAAAGAGCACTGATCTTGGAAGGGTTTCTTCTGTATTTATGACTGTCATTTTCTCAAAATCAGATTCTAAATCAGAACTCCTACTCTTGAGGTCTTTCGTGAAAACAGACCCTGTTGTCTAAAATGGCTATACACAGGTTTTAGCTGCACAAAGTTGTTGTGACTCACACTTAGTCCCAGCATGTACAAAAGCATGCAACTGGATGAATACGGTTTGAGCTGATTGAGTGACTTTTGGATTATGGATCTTTCTGAAGATTTGGGTGACTACTGACATCTGTTAGACATTAGAATCAAAACCCAATTATGCTTTAATGGGTAGAAAAGTTAATGTTGCCAAAGTTCAACGAATAGGTTCAGTGAACGTGAATTAAAAGTAGTTATCACTGTGTAAAAGGGTTCATGGTAGTACTAGCTTCTATTAGAAAAGAATCTGACATTTCTGAACCAGGTCCAGTCTGTGCCGGGCTATTTGTGGGCCTAGATGAAATGTTCGGCTTTCCTGACAGCAGGGAATAACAAGCCCTCCCCAAACTGCAGTTTTGCTCCTGAGAGCTTTGGGCAGGTGTTCAAACATTGTCCTTGGCCTCCGATTGCATGGGGCCCGGCTCCAGTGGCCCCGCCAGGGCTGCTGTCCCAGTCAAAGCTTGAGTCTGAGCACAGCATGCTGGGTCTGTATCTCACCAGGTCAGGGGGAGTATGGGAGGATCTGATACTAAGGGTTATGTCCATAGTCCATTACCACAGTCTGTGAACACTTGGATAAACATACACACTCTCAGTCCTTCATGAAGGAGTAGATGTACTTGAAGTTATTTAACTGATGACTTGCTTATGGAACGAATGCATGTTGCATATTAGAATAAATATGCAAAAGACTTGAGCCACACCTAATTCCTTTGTTTGCTTTAAATCACCATGGTGGTGTAAAAATACTCCTTTATGCCTGTCAAATTGTCTAATATTTGGCATATTTAATAGATTCAATGAAAGAATTGGGAATAAATGTTTTATTGCAACAGGCTGCATAGTGCATAATGTTACAATGTACCTACATAATGGTTTTCCAACCACACAACATTCAGCATCACCAGTAGATTAATTACTAGTAAACTAATCCCCCCAATCACCTGACCATCTGTAATCAACTGTCGCTTTTTCTTCCCTTGTGCACGCTTTAAGGACAACAGCTTTGTTATGCTTGAATGGTTCATAACTAAGTACCAGCTTGGCTTAACAAATTAAAAACCCGTCTCTGAAAATCCAGTCAGGGACTGGACTGAAAATGAGAATGATAGTCCTCCAGGAAGACTGGAGACTACATCAAAACATACAAGAAAGCCTAGCTGTTTGAAAGCAAAAAATGAGGGGTGGCTCAAGACTTTTGCAAAGTACTGTATCATTTTAAAGAGCTTGAATTACGTATGTTTGGCCAAAGTCTTGATACTGCTGATATTTTCGTGGTGGCACAGTCAAATGCAACCACTGCTTTTCTCACACTCCCTCCAGGTGCACATGTTTTTGTGATGGGGTTCTAAGAAGGACGTGAATTTGTGTTTCCATCAGCAGGGTCAGCCATGTATTTGGACAAGTGACTGTAGCAGAGATAGTTATCGGAGGGCGTCCCGTTTGGTGGTGAGGGGGAGAGAGGGAGAAAAACAAAACAAGTGCTTTGTGAAAAGCGCCGTTGTCATCTCACACTATGTTCCCACATCTGGATTAGTTCTGTGTTTTGTTGGAGCACAGCTGGCCATCAGCATATCATATCTCAGCCCCTGCATGTGCATCCGCATGTGTGTTTGTGTGTGTCCATGTGTGGGTATATGTGTATTTGCACAGTCCATCTGACATTGATGGGGTCATCTGAAGTCTGATCATTCAAGCCACGTTTTAGTTATGTATTTTTCTCAAGACACATTCAACAACCAAAACCTCCCTGTTACTGTTACAGCGCCTCCTGGTGTTCTGGTTATGGAGAAGACCACCCTTTAGCAGTTAATTCAGGCATCGCTGCTCATGCCGTTCATCTCCTGATGTTAGTTTCTCTTCATGAGTTTGATTTTAATTTGGTAGCATACTCTGAATGAGCCAGTTATCTCAAATAATTTGGTTTAGTTCACCTTTTTTTCATTGTCTTGCTACAGCACACTGTTTAAACACATTTCGTTTATGACACTGATGACACAGGATGCTATTCGTAACAGGCTCTCCTGGTAAACGTTGGTTGTGTTGTTAAAAATTGTACTTTTTTTGTAGATAGAACATAAAAATGAGGACAAATGCCACAAGTGATTACTGTTCTCCATTTGATCTCATTTTGCCAATAGAGTGATCACCCTAGAGCATATATACAGTACTGAGCAAAGGTCTCAGGCACCTGAGAATGTAATGCTTTAAAGCTGTTTACTGCTGGGCAGTGGTGTTTAAATACTAACATTACAACAAACACAAACAATATTAATGATGGTTTTATGTATGGCAATAAGTCCTCTTTCCTCATGGGTGCCCATTTTTACTTGCAGCTCCATCAAATACCTGGTTTGGCTCTTTTTAATTCAGTAGATAAAATCTGGTGTGTTGCTTATGTATTTTCATTAATTCACCCAATGTTTGGAGGCACTGAGCAGAAACCTGGAACCGAACCTGTGTTCTTGTAACCAGCTCACAAAATATTGGCTACTTTTTGGAAAAAAAGAATGATTGATTTTACTGCTTTTTGTTTGTTTGCATTTATTCTAAAATTCAGCTGTGCTTTTGCGAGCAGAAAGCAGCCCACAGCTCATATAAAAGACTTCTAACAATTTGCACAGATGTCTAATACTTTTGCACAATACCGTATGTACTTATAAGGTACATATTTCTTGACAAAAGTAAGAAAACCTAGTTTTTCACTGCACCATAAATATCTTAATACTTATGTGAAAGCATAGCAATCCCAATGTGCTTACACACATCTGGCAATATTCTGTTTTCAAATCTGTTTCCAACATAAACCTATATTTCATATTTGAAGTAAGCCAACTAAGTCTACTTACATCTATTGCTTTCATCTATTGTTAACTTTAGATCCCATCTGAATACATGCAGCAAGTGTTAATAAGGCAGTATCTAAAAATTCAGTCCTTCGTTTGAACACACACTGGTCGTACACACCTTAAATACACAACTCCTATATACACTTCCACAAAACAAGATCAAAAACCATCAAAAAATCTTAAATGTTAAACATTGCAAGGAGAATGAGGCTATTTCTTGAAACCTGAAGAATAATATTAAAAGAAAATTAAACTAACTTGCTTCACTGGTTTTTGCAGTGAAACTAAATACCAACTTGTCACCTCATCGTCCGGTCATTAGCAGCACACAAGATATCACGGCCCAGCCTTTCCACTTTTTGTTTTTTTTTGTAGCACCTTTGTGACAAACATTATGTTACCTAAGCACAGCAGTGTATGGTTGGTTGTTTTACACCTTCCTATTTAGTAGGCAGTTTTTGGGCACATTGAGTGATGAAACTGAGCACACCCAGAAGTCTGCTCTTCACAACAACAGGAAATGTAGATAGCCACACAGCTAGGTACTGAGATTTTTTTTTCTTTTGCTGAAAGATGAATTGGTTTGTGTTGTACAGGTGGTGTTTTTTGTGCTTGGCATCTTTGCCTGCTGCACCTCCACGGTGCACACTGATTCAGCTGCTGGGTCATCAGCTGGAGCCACCGTTCACTGATGTTTTGCCCCCACGTCCAATACATCTCCCAGTGGGGGGGCAGGGGCAATTTGGGGGAATCTCCCCTGCAGCGCTTCTAAGGGGATAGTAGGTTAGCAGGTTAGCTCTGGTCATATTAGCAGCATGAAGATATAGCTGAATTTCAAGTAGTAATTCACATGTTAACTATGTGGCTTTGAAGCACATGTACCCATCTCTAGTTAGCAACATGTTCAGCTAAACATCAAAGACTGTCATTGTAGATCTTCTTTGACCTTCGTTTTCTTTCCTTTTGCCTGCTTCACCCTTTCTTTTCCAGCTACATGGAGCTGTGTTTTTGTCACAGGGTATAAGCTTATTCTACCTGCACACATTTGATTAGATTACTCTCCACTTGGGCAAGTGTCCTTGTCCTCTGTGTCATATTTCATGGCTCTCATCCACACACAAAAACACACACACACACACACACACACACAAACACACCGTCATAGACGCACACACACAAATACACACCATGCTTAAGTGAAACAAATGCCAGCTGACACTGCTTGTGTTCATGGAATGCAGAATGCCCCACCAGTAGCCCGAGTAGATAAGAATAGAAGTGTAACATCTAGAAGCAGAAAGTGCTGCAAGGAAGAGTTGCAAGGAAGGCATCTATGCATACTATTGCCCTGCTATTGCGAAAAAATTGCTCAGTTTAATGTAATGCGCTTTCTTTTTTGAATAAGCTTCTTAAAATCTCAGCTAAAGTTAATTATGAGAGCGAACGCTCAGGCCTGTTCACTCAGCGACGTGTTTCCGCAGACGATTTTCAATAGTCTTGTGGAGCTTTAATGAAACATCATCATTTGGATATAAGCAGACAATAGTGAACTTATCAAAGCTCTCTAAGCGGAATTGAGTTTCTTTTGTCTCACCTCAGCCTTAAGCTTGACTTTAATGCAAGCGGAGATTTCATCTGTCAGCAGGATCATTTTCTGCTAATACTCAAGGGACAGCTCTCTGCAACCTGCATATCTCTCCAGGTCCCGTTTACAGACATCTCAGGCAGCAGCAGAAATAATCAGCAAAACACTCTTTCGTTCTTTCTGCCCAAATAATACTGAGTGATTAACACTCTCCAAAAGTACACACTCATACACACATGTACAGACAATCAGAGAGAATTATGCACACCAGATATTGGTCCCAATATATCCATCAAAGGTATATATCCATCAAAACACACACACACACACACACACACACACACATCTTGGGGGAGTTTTTTGGCTGGGAATTGATGCTGCCTTCATGAAATTATTTCAAGCTATTAGACAGGTTGATTTGAGTTTTATTTAGAAACATCAGAAACAGTTTTTGAGCAATTTTGGATTTCAGATAACATTACCGGTCTTTACCATTTCTTAATTTCAGTGAAAGCACTTTATTTTATTCAGTGCAATTTCCTTTCAGCAGTCACAGATTAGACCTAAGACATTTGGTACATCTGTAGCAGTTTGCTACATGCAGCATTAACTGAGTATACTGACAGCCAACATGTGAAACAATTATTATTATGATCTGGTGTTACAATACATTTAATCATTCAGTGTTTTTTTTTTGAGTTCACACACAGGCTGAAATGTGAATATTTAGTTCTGTGGTTTTCAGCTCATTGAAATGGACAGTGTTGTGAATCACACTACAGCTGCAAGCAGTAATTCAGTAGAACACTACTGAATATGTCTGATATATACTAATATGCTAATATTTTTCTTGAATACTAGAAGCTTTTTAGAGTTCCATAGAACCATTTCAAGGGTTAAAAAGTATATGCAACTTTATCCTTCATAGAAAAAAAACTATTTAAGTGTGCAAATAAACATATTAATATTTAGGCCATAATAATACGTTTTTGAAGTGTGACTGTCCTATATAACGAGTACCTTAAGAGCTTCTAAGGCACTGTATTTAGCTAATTTAGCTAATACAGTTCCTTATATGTTCGTAACACACTAAAATTAGAACATTATTAGACATTAGAACATTAGTGTAATTAATGATCATGCCAATGGTCTTATGTCTGATTTAGTTGTGTTATGTAAAATAAACCATATATTAAACTCTCTAAAGTTCATATAGGGGTTATATATTGAATTTTATAGCAAAAGGCAGTGAAAACTCTGTTTTAAAAAATCTGCGTTGTCAGTGTCAGACAGAACATGCTTTTACCCGATTTTGTTATTTGCCCAGAATCTTCATATGATTGTAGCCCTAATTGGATTGTGTACAAGTTTATAGTGTTGGACTTTTTTGTAATGATGCCATTGTACTGTATTTGAGGATTATTTTGGATCATCTGTACTTTACTTGAACTTTGTTGAATTTGAATTTGAGTTAGACTTCCAGGAGAAAACATTTTTATTTCTTATTTCTCATTATAAATCTCAAAGCAGCACCGATTTCATTTCTTTTCTCTTTTGCCAGTCAAGTACCAGCACCTAATTCATATCAGTGTAAAATGAAGCTGCTCTTAATTATGCTAGTTAATCTTTGTGAAAGGACAAGTACCAGATATTCATCGCACCACTCACAAGGTGCTGAAAAGGCTTAAGACGAGGCCAATTTGTGATTCTAGGTCACACAGGGTGTGATCAACGCATCCTCAGTGTGTGACTGGACACTTGATTTTTTTAAAAATGCTAATACCTTTTAAATTGACTTTTGCATTCATGGCCCTGCACTTCCAAGGAAGCTACCAGAATAGATCAGGCTAGCTAACCAACTGACCATGTTTCTTACTTAAATAGAAACCTTGTAATTACAACTTTACAAGTGAGAAATAGAAGCTTCTGTGGAAGTATGTGAGGGCAGCATATGGAGATTGTTACTGCGCCTGTGTTGTGGTCCTGCTGTCAGCTGAAGCCGCTATTTTTCAGACTAGACCTGTCAAAGAGGCTCTGCTCCAGTGTTCAGCCTGCAAGCAATTACTGTTATTAGGCATGTCACCATCACTTTGATACCTCCTAGTCATACTACAGCCACCAAGCAGAAGCAGTGCCTGAGATTTCGTGTGTGTGTGTGTGTATATGTGTGTGTGTGTGTGTGTGTGTGTGTGTGTGTTTGCGCATTCATTGCTGCATTCAGAGTGTTTATTTTTATTTAGAACCTCCTTCACCC
>JBBMFX010000141.1:4741799-4755901 GCA_037832545.1 Rhabdalestes septentrionalis
TCGCCCAAGGCTCATTGTTCAGAAATGAGGAAACCCTTGGTGTCCACATTGACATAAATGGGTGTGTATGTGTGTGGCAGCGATCGTTATCGCAGAGAGAATATTGGAATGTTTCAATTGGGAGTTCTCTATCAAAGAACATAACCCTGGAGTTCTCTGTTCTCTAAATCCTGTAACAAGGAGCTTTGATGTGCTGGGGGGTTTTACACAATCACAGAGTCGTCTGGATTTCAGAGCCCAGCCCTCGCTCATTCTCTAGCCCCTCTCTCTTCAACCTGAAATCCTCCCCTGGGAGAGACAGAGAGTGTGTGAGTTTGAGAGGGGCGGAGTCTGGTGTTTTCTGACAGTCTTTCATTATCCATCCCAGTGCAGCACTCAATGGGATGGATAAATGGGGTTCACACAAATGAAAATTTAGACACTAGTCATCACAGGGCAGAGACAGATTAAATCAAATTAAATCCCAGTCAGGAAAGATACTTACAGGCAATACATACTCTCCAGTTAGAACAGGTTTATTTCCCAAAAGCAGGGCTCTGTTGAAATAAAAAAAAATCAATTTGAGCAGAACCAATATTTTAATTTGCATTCCTGCTTTCCAACCCTAGCATAGCATTTTAAAGAATAACAGTGTAGAACATAATTAAGAGATAAATTGCTTGTACATGGGCTGTGTGTAGGCCTAAGGTAATGAAATAGTAGGTTTTGATCAGACCTGACAGTTGTATATGTGGGGACAAGGGATGGAATTTTTATTTGGATCAGTTAGTTTCCTCCCAAGCACAGGTGTCAAATTGTTGCAGTGCAGTCATCAGGCTCTCTGTGTTATGCCATAACATAACAAACCACAAACCGGCCTGGTTGTCTAAGTAAAGCATGTTATATTGTGACGAGAGTTTTAGAGTAAGCTCAGTTTACCTTGGTTCAGAATGGCAGGAGATAAAACTACTTCCTTCAGGCATTAACTGTCAGCTCTGAAGATGCTGCACAGCACACGTTAAAATCCGACAAAGATGTTGAAGAGTTTGGATGTAGGCGTAAATAAGTTGACATTCTTGGTTAGCTAAAAAAACTTTGCTGTTCTGGAATATTATGATTCCATATTTAGTTCTATGGCTTATTTTTTTTTGCTCCTGGCATAAAATCATTCCAATTTTATTTTTTTTATTGTTCCATCAACCACTTTAGATTCCTGTCCAAAACGAAACTGTCAGATCCAAAGACGTATTAAAAAACACTGTCGGAACCAATGACATGTTTACTGTTTTACGCAGCCAGTAGAAACAGACTAAATTGCATCATCTTATTTTTATAACTGTACACACAACATTTTATTTACTCATTACATTCTTAAATCAATACTTGAGCAAAAAACCTGAATTACGCACATTTCAGCCAAACATAGTTGATTGGATATGACATATTTGAAAGTCTGCATCATATGCATGTAAACAATGAAGGTCATATAACTGTGGTGTAAGCCATGGAAACATGCAACTCACCAGATAGAACTTTAAAAGCTGCATGCCAAAATCATCACACACTTGTCTCAAGTCAGGTAATCACAAATAGACTTGCTTGTGCAGTTACTGAGCCTGTATGCCATTGTATCTGTACAAAAAAATCAAATAAATACAGATTAAATTCAGCTTTTAAGAGCCCTGTTTTTTTCGCATGCATTGTACTTCCATCCTTTTCTATAGAAATTGTAGTTTAATTAGTTTCCATAGAAACATTAGTAGTAACTTTCTGCAATTATGTTATGAATGACAGGAGTGATATGCAGTGTTTAGGGAGCCATTTCCATTAGTACCAGATGGCCTGAAGGATGTGAATATGCCTAGTGACTACATTTTAACTCTGACAGGAGAATATTAGATCTGACTTGGTCAGATGACTACCATAAGATCCAGTCAGATTCCACTTTAAATATTGTCAGGTGAAAATCTTGTGTATACGACCTTTCGTTAGCTTTATGAGAGAGAATGCATTTGAAGTTTAAAGATATGCCAGATTCATTCCACCTTGTTTTATGAACAGACCTTTTGTGGTTATGATTTGCCAGAAAAATGTCAGACATCCCTGATGAAGGAGAGCTCGTACCACAACAGTGGCTCTACAACTCCCTAATTAGTTCACCATGCAGCTTTTTAAATATTGGCTCCTTCGCCCAAACAGTGCACAATATGCCTAGCTTGTAGCCATTTGGGATTCAGCCATGTGTGCATAATTCGCTTCCAGACACAAAGTGAACCGTGTGGGTGGTAGCCAAATTTTCATGACTTCTAAAGCGCTCTGTACCAGACGTAGAGCATAATTTGTGATTTAGGCGATTCCACCAGGTGAGGTCACCTGGAATTTGAGGCTGAGAAAAAACTGACAGAGATTTGTTTAGTTTTAAAAAGCTAGTCAACAATGCCAGCTTCATTACACTCAAGGCTTTACCCCTTTTCATTCTATTCTTCCCACTTCTCTCTTTCTCTTTCCCCTGCATGTTCCTCAGCCAATTAAGCTCAGTCCCCCTCCTCCTGCGCGAGCCATGATTTTAGTTCCCAGCAGCCTTGGCAGTAGGGCCAGCTTTGCTTCAGGGCAGTGTTATTGCCTCTGTGAGGATAACAAAGGAGCTGGACAATAGATTTATGGACATTGATTATGCTACTGCTCAGCTACTGGATGTCCAGCTAGAGAGAAAGAGACAAAAGGAGGGAGGGAAGGGTAGACGGGGACAGAGAGAAGAGGTGTAAACAAAGGGCTGCACAGCTGGACATGTTTCCTCTGTGGAGCGTTGAGGGACTGTCACCTTGACTACCAGCCTGTCACCGAGCGCCCTACAGGGCCTGGAGTGGACGCAATGTGAGACAAGCTGACCGGACCATCAGAGAAAGCGGCCTTTTCTCACAGCTCAGTGCTTACACACGTTAAGACACACATATACCAAAGACGCAGACAGACAGGCCTACCATTAACCCCCAAGCTAAAAAAGCACACACTCTTGCACCCTCCTGGCCGCCTTTGCCTGGCATTTACTCGAGTGTTATTGACTGGGTGGTCGTGGGTGGGCTGCTGGGCTGCGACAGCCAGGCACAGAGGATCAATTTTTAGCGCTTGTCAAAACCAAGGAAGGCCAAGTAAATCAGCTGAGCAAAAAGGAGGAAAAAAAAGAGACGAGCAAAGAAAAAGAAGGAAGTGACCTAATATGAGCATGCCGTCTCAATGTCAGATGATAAATCATATTGAGCGCGTCTGATGATGCTAATGCTGCAATATTTTCCCCAGCAGCAGCATGCAAAAAAAAGGTGGAGAGCAACAATGGAGCCCTAATGAAAATCAGCAGGCAGAAAAACGCAGCAACACAGACGGCGACGCTGATTGCCATCAATTTCCCATTTGCTGGCACAAGGATAAAAATGAGAACTGTTTGCATATCTGATTATTGCATAAATCAAATCTTGATTTTTATTTTTCTTTGGGAAATCGTATATAAAAAATGATGAGGACTGAAGCAAAGCCGGATGGAGGCAAACAGCCCCAGCTTGAAACGTCTTCAGCTGTAGAGTTGCAGTTTCCTTGTTCTTAGAATGTTTGTCTCTAAAAAACATCTCAGAGCAGTGTTGAGTTTCAGAATCAGTTGTGTGTTGCAGATCTGATTGAGTTTTGTGGCGGAGGCCTGTGAAAACCCCTGCCACTGCCTGTCTGGAGCTTTTGTTTGCTGCTTCACGATGCTTCTTTTATAAATCAGTACATTACTCCATGGCATGTGCACGACATCTTTGGCTGGAGATCAAAGTCCCGGCATTTCTTTCTGTTTCGTTTTATGTTTATTTCCTCAGTCTCTCCTGTTGTGCCCTTGTTGGTTCAGTTCTTTGTTGAAGAAGTAAAAACATTGCATATTGTTTTGGTCCCATCAAGGTATTTGAACAGTGAGACCTAGAGGTAAACTCAAATTCTCAATTCCAAAGTTTTGAAAACAAGGATTTCACACTTAAACTTAAGCTCTGAGACTTTTGATCCACACGGAGTACCGAGGATCCACTTTTCCTCATTCACGTTACCAGAGAATTAGGTCAAACTCATTCCAAATCACTGGCAAAATAGGTCAACGCAAATGAATGAAAATTCAATATTTTCTCAACTTTTGTTTCTGAGTGGTAATTGATCTGTTAGAAAAATGAAAGATTAATAATAATAGTTTAAAAGTAATTATGTTTTTTGGTCCTGTTTTGGTCTTGTTTTTATTGTCTGCATTCCATCACATTGTAAATAATTCTTTCAGTCCCTCAGTCGCTGTTCAACATTCTTGAATCTTGGTGATATTTGATGCTGTTTTATGTTAGACTACACTCTTAGTCAGTCACAGTCTCAAACCAATGCTTAATTAGTAGAGAAGAGAAACAATACTCATAAGAACAAACTTGTGATAAAAATATCCTGTAAATTAGTTTTATTGGATTAGGAGAGGTTTAAGGTGTTGTTGAGAAATTCAAACACACTCAAATATCTGCTGCACATGTCGTGTAGTTCCGGTGCTAGTTCACCTGATGCTTCTGTTGCTCAGATTTCCAAGTTAGACATGAAAAGCTTCCCCAAACCCTGGACGATTTTCCTGGTTTAATTAATATAAACATTTCAAAAGTCTGTTTTTGTTGTACACTGACCTACTTTTTCCTGTCAATTATCTGTAACCTAAGTTTGACAGACATAGCAACAGTAACTTAGGGAGATGGAACCTTTTCTTTTATTTATTTTCCCAGGAGGAGCAGAACCGAGGCAAACCAAACTGGGAGCACCTGAATGAGGACCTGCATGTCCTGATCACGGTTGAAGACGCTCAGAACCGTGCCGAGATCAAGCTGAAGCGAGCTGTAGAGGAGGTCAATAAGCTACTGGTTCCTGCGGTGAGTGAAGGCCACAATTCGTATTACTTCTTGCAAAAGCTCGTGACCCTCCTCTTCCACTAAAACCTCTTTTCACACAGCATGGCTACTTTTACCACAGAAATTGATGTCATGCATGTCAAAGTGACAGTGAAGTGTACATCATGAGACCAAATGGGGAAAAAATGATACTGTTGTATTATGTTGGAGATAATAGGCGATTATTACTATAAGTGGAAACAATTTTGCATGCAGGGAACGATTTCAAAGAGTGGTATGTGAGGGATCATGCGTTTCATGCATCAGTGCATTTCTGTGTGTCTGTGTGTGTGTGTGTGTGTGTGTGTGGGTGTGATATTCTTGCACTTTTGACCCATGAGTTTACCTTGCAATTTCTCCAAGCCATTTCATGTAGCATTGGCTTCTTATTAGAGTATTCATTTCACTCAGTGTGGCATCATAAAATCAACAAAGTGTTTGCCCTTTAAAACCAATTATCTCTGGATGCATGGTCTGGCAGTCCATTGTGCACTTCAGCAGAGTAGTCTATAATCTCTCATGTCTCACTTATCCCAGTTTTTAGACACCTTTTTTAATTCTAGGTTAAACTGTGTATATTTAATTGTGTGTAAGTGTATGTATGCGCTTGTATTCACTCTCATTTCAGCCAGTACATGTTTCCCCCTTTCATTTCCATTAATTGTCATGTCACTTGACGAGTAGGAAGTGAAATCTTCTCCCATTTATCCCGAGAAAGAGGAAGAGCTGTTTTAGGGCCTCTGCAATTGTGTAATCTGTTTTAAATCGCTGACATTTTCACACTTTTCACGTTCAAACTTTTCCAGCTGAGCTCATATGAAGGTATGTGAAATTGAAAGGCCAGGGCAGTGACCACAGTCCTGGTCTAGATCCAGAGTGAATTGAGTCAGTGTGAGCAGTACCTTGTAGTGCAAGTGTGCGTGAGAGAGCACACTGGTAAAAAGACATGGGGGATTGCACAATATACTGACAATTCAAAGCCACTGAAATAACAAATGCAGACAAAACCTCATGAGATAACTTCTTTCTTGGTTTTAATTTTTTATATCATTTGAATGTTCCAGGTATCCTTAACACTGTACTCTATACATTTCCTGATGGATGGACTAACAGATACTTCCCATCATTACTTAGAATAACAGAATAACATGTGGACCTTGTAATTTTTGTTACAAGGTCCACATCCTGCATCTTGTATTTTGTGTTTGTATCCAAGGTTCCTTTGTTAATGTGGGTTTAAGTGCCAAAAAACATTCATAATGATTCTAAGCTTTATATTTTAAACTTACTTTTTTAAAATCAGCCACAGTATCAAATCCACTGACAGGGAAACTGAACAACATAGATTATCTCGTTACCTAACAATGGAATTGAGTGTTTTAGACAGTAAGTAAACATTTACTTCTAGGAAAACTGGGCAAGACGATGGCTAGACGATGGATCATGTCAGAGCATCAAACTGGCAGGTATTTCCAGAGGTTCCTAGAGTTTCTGTGGGACTGGACTAGACCAGTGAAGGTTTGCTGGTCCTAGTCGAGTCCCACAGAACTGTAGTACAAATGGCAGTGAGGCTTTACATGATAGAAGGACTTCCGAATACCCCAAAATAACCCAAAACCTAACCCATATCCCAAACACAACATGGTAGCTCCAGAGAGTTTATTTACAATTGCATAATTTACAGAGGACTCTCAGAATAAAACATGACCAATTTTACATTATTCCTTCTCTTGAGACATTCTTAAGAAGCAATGATTATAGAGTGAAATTGCTTGTTTTTCTAAAATTAAAACTGTTTTTATACATTCAGTCCAGAAAGCGCAGATACACCTGTTTGGAGTAGATGTCTAAAATTATTTGGCTCAGTGTAGTTTTATTAGGTCACATGATACCTTAGATGGAGATCATGTGATATGCAAGTAGCTTCATGGAGGTCATGGTTATTGGATTATGTGAGCCACCATTGACGATTTCAAAGCTACTGGGAGTCTGCTAACAGCTAGGGCATGACCGGTGAGGCCCGCCTCATTGATTTCATTAGCCGCTGGGCATTAATGAAGAACACAAGACTGCAGGGTCAGCCTCTGGAGAACCTGGTTGCAACTGAAGTAGGCACTGTGTGTATTAGCACTATTAGCATGGAGATCTACATTCATTACTAGGAGCTACAAGTGTGATTGCACGTGACACTTGTTTGTGTCTGTGTGTGTGAGAGAGAGACAGAGACAGAGAGAGAGAGAAACAGAGAGAGAGAGAGTGGGAGTGAAAAGAACTGTAGCCGTGTTCTGAGCAGTTCTTTTCATGATTCCCCACTGTAAAAGAGTTCTCTGGCACTAGAACGTATTCAGCCAAAGCAATAATATAAAAATATTTTTCTCATAATTTTCATGTCCAAGTTAAAATGTAAATTGAGAAGAAAAATTACTCATCAACTGTGTTATTAATTTGTTTCCTGGAATGCAGTACTTAATTGCTGTGCTGGGGGTATTTGACAAAGTCAATAAAATACTCCAAACAGAACAGGGCATATATGGTAAGTAATTTTGGCAGAGTTATGCTTCTTGTTAAGAAATCCTGCTTTATGAAATAGCCTCCTTGGAGTACAATGGCCCTGCATCTTTTGGTGTTTTCCAGCTCTAATACACCTAATCCAAGTAATCAGCTAATTAAGAATCCCTTCTTGAATTTAATCAGGTGTGTTAGAACAGAGAAAATATTAAAATATGCAGAACAGGGGCACTCCTGGTCCAGGGTGGAGAACCTCTGCAGTAGAATAACAGGATGCAATATGAAGTTTCTAATGATACCATTCAATTCCCAGTCTATGTGGTCCATATATGCAAACATAAGTTCATACATATATCCACCTTTATGGCCTACAACCCTTTAGTCCTGCGATTTCACCCTGAAGTGATAAGGAGTGTAGAACTGGCAGCCAAACGGAACAAAGGTCACTTGTACAGTATAGATAAGTCTTAGAAAGGCAGCAATAAAAAACCAGCATGTGAAATCGAATGAATATTGAAAGAATGGGAAATGGTCATTTAAAAATACATACAGCAGTGGACCTTGAAGAAAACAAAACATGAAATACTAAAGCAATGTGACTTATGGAGCTTTTAATCAAGTGAAAGAATTTGTGTTGGCTAGTTTCGAAATTACTACTATGGTCTATGAAACGCACAGCAAATGACCTACATTGTAAGGTTTTCTGTTTATATTGCTCAAAATAAAAGTCAACACTGTTGTTTTGGTATATCAGTATAGCTAACTGCTATCACTAGGTATTACTCAGGGATATCATAGCAACAAGTTATTTTGCATCCTCTAGTTGTCAGTCTCTGCCAGTGAATCTTTGCCGTATTAATGGCCCTGCCGTGCTGCTACAACAGTAACATCATCATGAACTGTGACCTCTTGCCCAACAGGACTAACCTGTGGTTATGCATAGGCCCACAGACTGAGAGGTCCCTGTGGCTTCATTAACCTAACTCTGCACTGTAGTGTGAGGTTTCAGAGGAACCCGCTCCTGGGTCCCAATGTAAAATCCATTAACGCCTCTAAGTTTGCATTTAGGGGCGAGTCTCAGACAAAGCGAACAAGAGAGGGTCTGTTTTTTTTTCCTTTTGGACTAAGATCAGGGCCGTCAGTGGTGTTCTGCAACACATCGAGGGCTGCCTAATCCTCTGCAAAATTTACATACAAATTGAAGACGCCCCATGGCATTTGAACTGCCAGCCCCGTTCCCTGCTGGGTGGGTAGGGCAGCCAAGAGACCAAGAGACTTGTGGGAAATGCTGCGTTTTTAATGGCATGTTTTTGCAGAGTTCTCATCACTCCAGGACTTGCAATGCCTTTTGTCGCAGGGAGGCTTTCTTTAAAGTGCCACTCATGGACTGGAAGGAGAGGTGTTTCTATCTGATCTCCAGGATATCAGTAGTAGAGCTTTAAATTGACCTTATATTTTAAGCCCAAAAGTTGGACAAAATGTGAAATTATGATACTTGTAGGTTCTTAATGATGGGTAATATCTATTAAATTTTTTGTCTTTTCAGTTTTCTAACATGGAACTATGCTTAATTAGTCCAGATTAGACAAACCCATAGCACCATGGAGCACCATGGTTTTAAATTCCTCCTCGACCGAGTATAAGATGACAACATATGTTGTGGCAACAATTACAGCTGCATATCAAGTCCAAATGTCAATATATTTGTAATAAATGGGAGCTATAAGATCAAATAAAGTTTGGACGGGGACCATGACTTAAGCTCCACCTCCTTTCAGTCTGACATCATCAAACAACTTCACCTGAGCAGCCTTTACAAGGGGCAAATGTTTATGACTGGACATTTGCCCCATGAAACACCAGGTCTGAACTCTGACATGAGTAGTTGGGTCACGTATGGTTTGGACAAAAATGTCAAGCTCCAGTGAGTAGATATTACCTCAATCAGGGCTGAAGGTGATGGTATCCAGTCTAACCATTATTACCATCATCATAGTCACTCTCATAATCAGCATTCTCAGCAGTGGCTGGCTTGGCATTGGCTGGGACCCGGCAACCAGCGGGACGCTAGTAACACAGTCAAAAGCAATTATCATCAATGGCTTTGTGGCAAAAATAAAAGCGCCTTACTGCAGACAATCGCACCTGATTGTGCTGACAGAGGCAAGCACACCCCCATGCAGGCACACCCCCAGCGCAACTCGCACACCTACTGCACACCGCACTGACACACACACTGTGCTGCCTTGTGTCAGCGACATTCAGCCTTCCCCCACTGCCTGGCACTGCAATACTTTGAAGTTGGAAAGAAGCAAGGTAATATTGCTTTAGCTCTTAGTTTAGCCTTATTTTTCTTTCTCTTTTTATGCAGTTTCTTCGCAGACCAAATATTCCTCATATCTTTGGAAAAGTAGAAAGGCCTCAAGTCTACAAAAGTTCTTGCAGTTACTTTTTTTGGCCGCTGTGCTTCTTTTTGAAGTTTTCTCATCTCGTATAAAGCTCCTGATGATTCATTCTTCTTCCTAAACATGGCTAATGTCACGCATTCAGTGACTCTGACTCTTGCAGCACCATCTTTGGGAATCTCTTTCCAGAAATATATAAATTAATGGCTGCATTGAGAATATAAGCCAGGAACCTGTTTTTCAACCTCAGTAAAGCAAAGCTCTGCAGGGCATTAGCCACGCTAGCCGAAGCTGGGAATGAACGTCCATTCCTGAAGGGACCACTTTAATTAAAGTCCTGTCTGTCAGCCTCCTCACAGTGGCTTCCAGCCACAGTCGGGACAGATAAAGACAGGTTTAATTGTCAGGGCCAGAGATAAAGCGGAATTTAAAGTGGAGGATTGGGCAGGTGCTATACACACGTACACCGAGCTCGCATGCTAGCTGTGCCTGACCAGCAGTGTTGATGGAGAAGCCAAATAAACAATGAGGGCCTCAGGAGCTACATATTCTCCACCAGTTCGACCTGTCAGTCACACACCCCTGGCTCCTTCAGTTGTACAGTCTGTGCTCAGCAATTTTGTTAACGTCTGTGGCCTCAAGGGAAGCAGAGGATGTTGCACCCTGTGTTCTCAATCTGGTCATTGCGTCAGTCTCAGTATAACACTGCCTCTACTCTACAGACCTCTCTATGGTATGGAGGCATGCTGTGATTTTTTAGGTTTTTTTGTTAATCAATTTGTCAATGAACAGCAAATATATAACAGTTATGGTCAGAATTATTATTTCCCCCCCCCAAAAAAAATTAAAAATCACACAAAATCCTTAATATTTCATGGAATCGACCATAACAAAGACTTGTATTGCTTACAAAAGCACAAAGAAAAAATATCCACCTAGTTTGATTTAGGTATGTTATTGATGTGCTGAAGTTTAACAAGAAAATTAAAAATGACAAACCTGGCCATTCTGTTGGCTTCAAAAGCACACCTGAACAATCAATTAGTGTTAACACCACACCTGAGTAATCAGCAATGACATAACGAACTCTGGTAAACAGGGCCAGTTCACTTGGACTACTCTGACCATTTTGGTAAGAAGCAATTTGCCAATCATCATGCCAAAAAATAAAAGAGATTAGTCTGAACCTCAGGAAGAGGATAGTAGATTCCCATTGTGAGGATGAAGGCTACACTGCCATTTCCAAAGGTTTCACAGTGTGTAGAACAGCTGTATGATGCATCATTGCAAAGCACCAGGAGACAAAATCTGTTACAAACAAATGTGGGCGTGATCAAAAGCACAACATTTCACAAACATTGGAGAGAGGACAGGAATGTTGCTTTTGTTTGGAGAAAAAAGGGAGAGGTTTCAACCCTAAAAACACAGTTCCCACTATTATATAAGGTGGAGGGAGCATCATGTTAGGGGGATGTTTTGCTGCCTCAGGCACTGGGAAACTTGTTTGTGTGCATGGAGTCATGAAAAAAGAAGTATGTTGACAGTTTGAAGAATAATTTAAAGAAATCTGCAGTAAGTCTCACTTTAGATCACCACTAGGTTTTTCAGCAAGATAATGATCCAAAGCATACCTCCAAGTTGGCCATAAACCTTTTGAAGGGCAGCAAAATCAGGGTCCTGTAGTGGCTCTTACAGAGCCCAGATCTCAGTCCCATTGAGAATCTGTGGCGGGTGCTGAGGGTCAATATCCATGCCTGAAAAACACACAATCTGGATGAGCTGGAACAATTTTCCATGGAAGAGTAGGCTTGTATACCTCAAGAGACATGTGCCAACCTAGTTAAGAACTACAGAGAGAGGTTGTTGTCAGCTGTAAGACAGAGAGGCCACACAATTGACCATTAAATGTCAGAGGGTCTAATAATGTAAGTTTTCTTGTAAAATTTCCATAAAATTACTTGATCAAACTTTGTGGAGATTTTTATCTTTGATCTTTTGGAAGAAATACAAGCATTAACCTTTTTTTTTTTGGTCTTTTCCAAGAAATATTAAGGACTTGTGTGATATCTTTAGTGGGGGGGTTATAATTCTGACCTTAACTGTATATCTATTTTGCATAAGGATAGAGACACCAGATAAATATTATTTACAAGGAAAAAGAATCACTTAATTTTACTGATATTTTTACTCAGATTTTTCGGCCAGTATTTTTCACACTCTTGTCTATAAGTCACAGTGTCTTTAGTGTTTACAAACTCTTAACATAAGATAAAAAGGGCATGTGTAGCATTTACACATTTCTGAAAATATAAAAACGTGGACCAGTTTGAGAACCACTGGCCTACGTGGCTATTCAGGCAGGATTGTGTGTAAAGGTATACTGTACATCGATGTACATAATGTTATTATTACCAATGTTTCTCTGTGATTAGTACAATTATTGTTGGTCATTTTTAGGAACTGTAATAGTAATCTCTGGTGATGCTAATATTTTATATGAACTGTGAATAAAGTGTGTAAACCCAGTAGCCACATACTGAGATTTCTTAATGTCTACAAAATGGTCACAAACATTTCAGGCCTCATGTGGGTAAGATTAAAATAACCCCAACTCTCCATCGAAAACTGATCCCATTCGAATAGACAAACTCTTTTAATTCTATGTTAACAGGCTACTAAACATGTTACAGTCTGTTATCTTTTTTCTGAAATTTGAAACCATACAAAAACTGATGACCCCTGCCTCATCTCTTTCTCTAAATCTTGCTCTCTTTTTCAGATAGTAATTTAGATAGTTTTAGTTTTTCTGGCTCTCTGTTGCTATAACATTCATTTTGCTCTCTATGGGTTCAGAGTAGGGTGTGAACCTCAAAGCTGCTCTCTTCTTTGAGGGTGTGTGTGTATGTGTGTGTGGGTGTGAGGGTGGGGAGCTCTGGACGTTCAGTTTGGGAATTCCCATCCCAAGATTAGTCTCTAACACTGAGCTTTAACGGACACAAGCTCATGTCTCTAAAAGAGAAACCTTATGTAGACGCGAAAGCTGAAGAGTCCCCATAGGCTATTTGTGTGTGTTTGTGTGTGTGTGTGTGTGTGTGTGTGTGTGTTTATGAGTGCAATTGAATAGTGGAATAAAAGACGCAGTGGTTTGTGGGAGTTCCCATCTGTTCACCACACTGCACAATAGGCTTCCTCTTGCATGACATGTTTTTGTGCCGCTCGCTGGTTCTCTGAGTGGCTCAGCCTAGACAGGGAGTCTGTCTCTCTCTCTCTCTCGCTCTCTCTCGCTCTCTCTCGCTCTCTCTCTCTCTCTGTTTCTCTGTGTCTCCCTCTCCCTCTCTCTCAGCCTCTCTCTATCTCTCTGTGTTCCATCTTTCTCTTTCTATCTCTCTCTTAACACAGACCTTCCTTTTCTGTGCAGGAATGAGTTTGTGTGTGTGTATGTGTGTGTTGGTATGCTGTCTTTCACAGTTTTGTGGACACTTTCAGTAGTGTCTCATTTCCAATGTTACTTATAAATGAAGTGAAATCTCATAGGAAAGAAATAAAAGTGAAGTCTTAATCTCTGTAGTTTCTTCTGGGAAACACTGAGATCACATGGAATTGCAATATGACCTCAACTGTTTTACATCTCAGACTCTCTATTCAGGTCCTGTGAGTAACTCTAATAATTTGCATTTGTACCAGAGATGTCTTATGGCTCAGTTTTGTCTAATATTAGTTATAGTTATTAACTGAAATGATTCTGAAGTATTGATACAGTCAACCCTAGTTTGGTTTTATTCCCAAGAAAGCAATATCACAAAGGTATATTTATTAAAATGTTTAAATGTGTAGTGATCTCATCAACACTGCAAACTGGTAAAAAAAAAACAAAGGTTTATTTATACTCAAAAAAATGTTTTTGAAGCTTGATGTCCCAAAACCATTGAAGTGTAAGTGTACTTGAAGGCATGAATTCTGCTGCAAATCTTGCTCCACAGCTGTGAATTTTGCAAAACCATTCCAATTTCTATTTCAATTGTGCACTGGGGAGATGGACCCAAGACCAGCATCATTGTCTGTGTGTGTGAGTGTGTGGCAGTGGTGGATGTGTGAACAGTGAGGACTTCTTCGTTCTGATCACATGATTGAGTAGTCATCCAGGTCTTTGAGGCTGTGGGAGCATCAAAAGGTTCTTTGTTTACAACTGAAGTGTGGAAATCCTGAGCAGAGCTCTCAGCTCCAGCAGGGCCGCATAATGCTCCCAATGGGTCTCTCTCTCTCTTTCTCTCTCTCT
>JBBMFX010000141.1:4761384-4791059 GCA_037832545.1 Rhabdalestes septentrionalis
TGTGTGTGTGTGTGTGTGTGTGTGTGTGTGTGTGTGTGTGTGTGTGTGTGTGTGTGTGTGTGTGTGTGTCTAAGAGAGACAGATAGAAAGAGATGGAGAGACAGAAAGACAAAGAGAAATACACAGGCAGCCCGACAGGCGGTTTTGGAGAGGGCTAGGCAGGCAAGCATTGTGCTCCAAAGGTCATTATGATCCCAGCCTGAATAGATCCAGAGTGATTCCTCTTTATGCAGGCAGGCATAAAAACATTCCACTATGGATGACCTGCATTTTTGCCCCACTGTCTCAGCTCCAATCCCCCACCCCCTCACCCCGCCTGGGCCTGGTGTTAGAGCCTGTACCAAAACACCTTTACATCTCCATTACTTCAGTCCATTTTTACAGGCTCATCAGCTAATATGTACGCTGTCAGCCTTCCAAATGTGTGTGTGCAGCTAGAGTTGGGCACCATGCACTGTTTCCTTATGTTAAAATTACATATATCCAACATCTATTTCTTAAAACTTAAAAATGGCTCTTCTTTGCAGATGGTGTTATATATTACTGCCTTTGGTGGTGTGTTTTAGGGATATTTTTGCTTTTCTATTGGGTTAGGGGGCAGAAGGAAATTTTCCAAAACTTTGCACAATGATAAGGGTCACAGTAAGATTAGAAAGTGTTTGTATTTGTGTGTGTGTGTGTGTGTGTGTGTGTGTGTATGAGAGAGAGAGGGAGATTTGAATGCAGTGCTCATTCTACTAATCATTTTGTCATGATGTTTCCAAATCCAGTATGCTGTGAGCTTTCTGGGTGTTTTGGGTACAGTCTGTATTATCTGTCTTTCGCCTCCACATAAGGGAAAGACAATTGGCCAAAGCCCACGGCGGAAGACTGGGTATGAGATTTAGCGGTTTCGCCATCCTAGAGCATCCTTTATATTAAACTGAGATCGTCCGTATTGATGTTTGCTGGGAGCGCCGGCAGTCTCTACCTCACGCACTCGCATAATCGCGGAAGCCCGAGTGTGGACAGCACAGCTTTGCTCAGCTTTTGTCTGGATGCAGGAAGGGCTTTGGGCAAGTTTGTCACAGAGAGAGTGAGCAGGAAAAAGAGAGGGCGAGGATAAAGGAATGATAACGGAGAAGGAAGAGAGAATTATGGGGCAAGATAGAGGAATGGAGAGGGACAGTGAGGCATCGAGGAGGAAGCAAGTGTGAGTGAGAGATTCAGCAGGCCTGTGATAGATTACTGTGGTGTGAGGTGGAAAACTGAGCACGGCGAAATCACTCACGTTTGGCTAAGGAGAGATGAACAGGGAGATTTAAGAGCAGAGCTACTGAAGAAGAAAACCTTTTTTGATTGGTAGAATAAAGAGGAGTAGACCTGTAGGGGAAAGAAAGGGGCAGACATCAGAGCGTGAATCGGCTGGATTTGCTCCACGGCTCTCTCTGATTCGGACTGGTTTTGGTGGGGAGCTCAGATTCCTGCAAAAAGTGTAATTCACCGGGAGAGAGAGAGATAGTGAGAGAGGCAGTTTGGGTGCAGTTACCATTCATCGGTGTGTGTAGTTGTAATTGTATTGGCAAAAAGCTATAATGACAACACAGCACCTCTCACTGGTCCCTACCTGATATTGCACCATATCGACCAAGGCCTCATTTTACAATACAATGCTTCCTCATCCTTCACCAAACAAATAAAATAAAGGATATTTCATTGTTTATCAGTGTTTTACGGATGGGAGCATCCATATGAATGAATCTGAGAGATAATCACTCAAATATTTTCAGCAAATTTCTGCTGTTTGAAAGTTTCTATACAGAAACTTCATCCTTATATAGGCCGCTGGAAGAGAGTTGATAAACTTTTTCACCTCCTTTTCAGACCTTTGCGAGGCTGCGTATGACAGTGGTCCGCAGAAGCGCAGCCCCCCGTGGCTCTATCTGAGATTCTCTCTCAAGGACAGAGCACATTTGGCTGATTACATAAAGACAGAGAGTGATTTATAACAGCTCTCCTTCCTCCCTCCCACACGATTCATCACCAGCCTCTTGACTTAATAAAGTATTGATATTTAGACGCAGCAGGAGCAGGGGAGTGCACCAGCGGTGCGGCGGGGGAGGGCACCGGAGTGCACTGCGACAGGCCGCAAAACACGCCTCTCCTTCCGCGTCTCGTCTCCAGACGCCTCAGACAAATCAAAAGACGAGGACAGAGTGAAATCTTGATAGCGTTACACTTGGCAAGTTAATTGCTGCTGCGGGCCTGCAAGTGATCAAAAGGGCCTGTGATGTGGGTGAGGGGGAGAATAATGAATCGGAGCTTTGTTATTTTTATGCCATCGTGCCAGCCTCACAGATTACAGACAACGTAAGTATAAGAGATTTTGCTTTGATTAGATTTCAACTGCTGTACCGTTTGACTCCAAATAAGCGAGGTTCAAAAGATTGATGTAGCATTTCCTGTTGTTTCCTGTCATGTGAGATACTGAGAGGTGGGCTGATTTTTGCATTCATATAACTTTCACAGTGCTGCTTTACAAGACTCGTTTGGCAAAAGTTCTCATTCATCCAGTTTTCCACTTCACAGAGTTTACTCTCTCCGTCAAGGCAGGTTCAGTCTTCAGATTTTGCGTCTTTACTTGAGTTCTGAAACTATAAAGTTCACATCACTTTTAAACACGAGTCAAAAATCATTCAAATTTTCGACAAGCCCATACTACCATACTGAAGACCTAGGCATGGTTGAACAGTGTTCATATTTGTGTATGATAAAAATTTTTCTAAACTTTTCCGTAATGTTTTTTTTTCAGGCCGAAGGAGAGGACAGTCTGAAGAAGATGCAGCTGATGGAATTGGCTATTCTAAACGGCACCTACAGGGACGCTAACATTAAATCTCGTAAGTGCCTCTTGTCTACGGGGGGTTAATTTGAAGCAACACTGTTGGCATTGTTAAAGTGCTGTGTGATCCTGACTTTTACCAACGCTCAACACTGCGCTCTCAGGTAACCCTGATTTGCAGATAAGAGCACTCCCAAACAGCTCAGTGCTTTGATTCTAAATTGCCACAGAGAGCTTGCAAACTGTCGAAAAAGGAGGGGGTGAAAAAGGCCTGTTTTATGCTGTGCCATTCCCCTCTTCACTTCACTGCTTTTGCAAACGTCGCTGCAGATGAAGTGCCACCCTGTGGAGTTTTATATTAACGGAGGTATAAGTACTGTTGGATTGGCTTCTCCTCTCCCTAACTAATGTCTGGCTGCTCTCCCTTCGCTGACATGCTTTATATGCCGTATACAGCTCATGCATGGTACTTGTACTAACTCTTGTTTTGTCCCCCTCCCCATTCCTTCCCCTCCTCTCCTTTATCTTCTCCCTCTTTTCCTCACCCCTCCGTGTTCCTCCGCTCACTGCAGCTGCCCTTGCCTTCTCTCTTGCAGCGAGTGCCCAGGCGCCCCGCATCATCGCTGGCCCTGCCCCCGTCCTGCCGCCAGCCGCCCTGCGCACCCCCACGCCCGCCGGACCCACCATCATGCCTCTCATCCGACAGATCCAAACTGTCATGCCCAACGGCTCGGCCCACCCGGCTGCTGCCGCTACTCTGGTGCCACCCGGCCCGGAATCAGCGGGCCTGATTTACGCTGCGCCCTATGAGTACCCCTACACACTGGCACCCGCCACGTCTATCCTGGAGTACCCCATCGACTCCAGCGGGGTGTTAGGTAAGCACAGCTGCACACACTGCCACAAATCCACCATCTCTCCCACCCACTCTGGCAGCACCCATCCTGATCCTGCAATCTTCTTAGATTCTGCAACTAGTGGTGGGCATTTTTCAAAGGTCCACATTTTGAACAAATACTTTTAAAATATTCCAAATAGAAAATTGTTTACATAGTTGTAAATACCAAACCAAACCATGGAAGGTTTTCCAAGTTTTAACAATTGTTTATTACAAACATCTAGTACAAAGTTGGCCTGATCATTCAGTATATTTTGTGCTTTGTCTTTGTATTTTAGGTACATGTGAGTTAACATTTGATCTACAGAGTGATAACTCCTGCAGTGTTATTTTCTCAAGCTCAATATCACTACGTACGTTCAGAAAACAAAAATCACACACTCAGACCAACTGACAAAGTAATCGACAGCACAGCTTGTATATTATTGATGATTTTTAAAAAGCACAGAGATGAGTATCTGTATAATTTGAATAAGCACGTCCATCCCTAACCCAAACTTTCCCACAAACCGTATCTGCACTTTTCTGATTTCAGTGTAGTTCTACTCCTCCGCAGCCTAAGAACTGCTTTCTTCCACCTCAGCTATCGCAGCGGGACAGTTGAAAAGGCAACACAGTTACAGAAAACAATAACACTTCCAGCCCTTTCCACTTAATCCATTTAGTGTCGCAAACAAAAAAAATCCTTTTAGGAAATGTGTGCATAAATGATTGGGCTGCGAGGTGCTCTGCCGGCTTTATGTGAATAATAAGAGAACGCTCTCTTTTTCTCACTACTCTCTCTCTTTCTCTTATTCTCCCTCTTTCTCTTGGTCTCTTTTTCCTCTTTCTCTCTCACTCCCCCTCTCAAAGGCCCTGTCCTCCCCTCTCCACACAAGCTCTACAGCTTCATTAAGGCACTTGAGAAAAGCCGATTATGAATATCATGTTACAAACAGCATTCTGCCAGTTTAACACAGGCTGCTCCCAGAGGCACAGTGTTAAGTTGAGCTATGACAAAAAATGTGTCCCCGTGCCAAGAGCGGCGTGTCCAATGAGATGAGCTGAAGCAGGGTTTAGCTACTGTCCAATAAGCAGCCTTTATTCAGCCAACTGCTTCAAAGTGTTCCAAGCCCAGTACAGTAGCTTTGTCTTAGAGGCCAGTGTCACTGTGTTTCTGTAGGGGGTGGGGATGGTGTGTGGTAAGGTGCTGGACGGTTTTTGGTGTTCAGGTGACGATGTGGCTGCTTTAGGCCTTGTCCAAACTTATTCAAATATCTCTGAAAACTAGACATGCCTTGAAAATATCCAGGTTTAGCAATCATATTATGCACATCATACAATTTAAGTGTGCCTATAATTATGAAATAAAGAACAATGCTTAAGCAAAGTTCACTTGTTTTTCATTGCAGCATTTCAACCACTTTTGTCCTCCACATGGAAAAAACACCCATGTAAAACAAACAGATAAGAGTTTGCCTACAAATAGTTAGTGCAGTAATTGTACAAAATGAATGGTATCCTATTAATATGTGGTTTAATAAAGTGGTATTTATTAAAGTGGTTTAATGTGGTTTAATAAGTGGTTTAATAAATATCAGGTGCTGTAGTTTTATGTATGAATGTACAAACATATCCACCAATAAAGAGTGGTAACACTGAACTTGAGTTTGTGGAGAAAACTGATTGGGACTTCATCACTAACACTGCATGATTTTTCTCACCATTGTCTCAACACATACAGTAGCTGTGTTTTCAAAAATGTTCTCCACAGAAAGTGAGACAGCTTGAAAAGGGCATCATGAGCATGTTTACTGAATGGTATATAGACCAAATATATGCAAACCCTAAAGATCCAGAGGACGATAACCTGTTCATCAAACAATCTAACGCAAGAAATTGTTTTTACAAGACAGTAATAATCATGTATGAGTTGACAGCAAAACGTAAGTGTTTTCAGAAGACCTTCAAAGGCTTATTGAACCGAAATCAAATTCATGTTGATGGGAGGCCAAAGAACAGAGAAAAAAAAGGTAGTTTTCAGAAATATCTGGAAATGTGTGGACAGGGTATTAGTGAGAGCGAAGGAAGTGAGGAGTGTATGGGAGGGAGGAGAACGGAAGATTTCACCCTGTCTTCTTTCTTGTGTACACCTATACAGCGTCCTCAAAGGCCGAAGAGCTGCCCCTCTACCTGGGCTTTCAGACCTGTCACTTTCCCATCACTGTCCAGCGCGGAGAGCCGACCAGCCGGCCTCCCTTTTAAAGCAGAACCCCCCATCTCCCATCCTTTCTCTTTTCTGAACCCCCACTCACTCTACCAATTCCCTTAACCACCCCACCCCACCCCCAGCCCCCACCCCGCAACTGCCCGTCTTTATTGGACTGACTGGAAAGCGGCTCCCCGGAGGCTCTTTCATTGGTTATCTCTTCTGAAACCACAACTTGTGTCAATTTCTTTTTTTTTTATTATACTGTTTTGTTTTCATTTTTAATGAATGTGCTGTGTTGAAACTGTGTACCGTAATGAGGGAGATAAAAAAAAAAAAAAGCACTGAGCCCCAAACTGCTGCAAACCTTCTCTGGATGCTCCCTCCACTCTCTTAGGGTGGGCTGGTCCGGAGGGGGCATCAGGAGGGGTAACATGATGACGGTGAGGGGACAGTGGGGGTCAGATAGGGGCAGCTTTGAGAAAGAGAGGGTGGTGGGGTTGTTTATGGTTTTAAATAAAGCTCTTTTCACACAGCCGTTTTAGGACAGTTTTTTTTACAGAGCAGTATGAGTAAAGGTAGAAAATACATGACCAAACTGCCTGTGAGAGACCATGTTTTGCAGGTCCTCCGTTATGGACTACCCTAAAACGGCTTTGGTAATGCAGTGTGTGTTGCTTCCCAACGACAGACACTCCTCGCACTAATTTCCCATTCCCTTCCTTTATTCTTTAGGTATGGCTTTCCCCACGAAAGGCTAAAAGCACTTTTGAGGATCCTTACTGAGCCCCTCATCCGATCTGAGTGTTAACACACATGCGCTTTTGTTTCACAGCGGCCTTGTTATATCTTGAGTGTTGATGAACCATGAAAATGAGTCTAGCAGTCAGTCAGACACACTACTGTTTTTGTTTACACTGGCCACTCCTTGCCCAAAGAGGCTCAGCTCATACCGTGTGTGTGGGTGTGTGTGTATGTGTGTGTTTATGTGAGTGTGTACCTGAGTGTGTTTGTTCGTGCATGCGTGTGTGTGCTCCATGCATAAGCAGCAGTATAAAGGTTTTTTTTCCGCAATTTGCAGGACTGTTCTACTGACTGCTACGTTTTTGGTTTAGGAAGAAAGAGTGAACAAACAGAAATCATCGATTATTATCATGCTTTACTAATCACTTAATTCATTGCTGTTGTATTTTCTCTTCTTCCTTTTTTGTTTTTTTTACTACTGCAGACGTGCCTAAATGCTATGATCTCTGTGCCTTTGCTCAGAGAGCAATTGTATCAGTATTATATTTAAGAGTGGGACTGGAGACATGCACTTCCCTGTTGCCCCAGTGCAGAATTATGTGACTAGTAAAGCCTCCCCCTATGTGTGTTTGTGTGTGTATATGTGCTTTTCACTAATGTCTGTCATACTGTATCTAAGCGACGCATAGATCTACTTGGGATGAATGCAATTGTGGGGTGTTTGTTTTTTGTTTGTTTGTTTGTTTGATTTTTTTTTATTACTGGTTTTAAAGATGAACAACAAGTATTATTTGTGCCTTAACTTGTACTTTTTGTTATTTGCAAAACTATGTTAATTTTTAAACATATTTGATCATGCAGATGAATTGCATCTGTCCAGTTTGATCCTAAATTGACATTGTTCATGGGAATTGTTAAGTTTGATTGAACTAATCTGTGTTTCTGGTGATATTATTGCAATCCAAGCAGGTGCAGTGACAACTAAAGTTCGAAGGCACGAAATGCGGGTCCATCCTTACCAAAGGGTAGTGACCACAGACAGAGGTTAGTTTAGCTCACATGCTTCATCAGTAGCCTCTTATTGTTGGTCCTGGTCTGTTTTGCATCATAAAAAAAATCTTATCATTTCTGATTGAAAAAAAAAAAACCTTCACCATCTGTGCGGTCCAAACAGAGCACCTGCACTGCAGAAATTAAGTGGTTGATTTCATTCCATTATTTCGATGACCTTATGAATCTGACATGATGTTGATGACAAATAATGGACCCTCTTGCATGAAATTGTGTTCAGACATCCCTTGATTTCCCATATCTTCACTGACCGTTTGTTGTGAAGTTTTATTATTTATGTTTATTTATTTTCCAGGTCATAAACATTACAAATATTCACTTGATATAAAGCTAAAATGAATGACATTTTAATAATCATGTGACACAGATATAACCTACAGTTAAAAAAATGGTGAAAACTATGCATGTTTACGTATGTAGATAAAAAGGGGCAGGCATTGTTACAGGAGGTACATGTAAGATTTGAAAATGATTTCTTTAGCTTCAAATTCTGCCTTTGTGATTGATGTTGTTTCTTGTGAGAAAAAAAAAAAGCTCAAGCCCTGAATGGCTTTAGTTTGACGAGTCTGGCATATGAGCTTGACTGATTGTATACCAGTTTAGAAACAACTATATAAGCTTTGCTGACACATGTGAGCATATGACGCAATTGCCAGTGTTTGGCTCATGCTACAAATCTTACTTGTCGCTTCTGTAACATTTCAACAAACCAGTATTTTGTTTAGTATTCTCAAGCGCCCCAGCATTTTCTACACATTCCAGAGTCTGAAGTCTTTGTACTTTAATCTCAATCTGTGATCAAGAATTTTCTTCATTGTCAAAATTGATGTTCACTATTGATGGAGGAAGGTGAATTTACAGGTTATTTACAGGTTAATACTGAAAGGTGTAACTTAATTGGATATACTCGTGTATCGCAAAAGATTGCATGTTCCAAATCAACTTCCATTTTCTTGATTTTCTTAGTACACATCCTGTATAGAAAACACATTTTGACGCACACTTCCTGTTTAGTTGCTGAAAAATAAAATTATATAAAATGTGACCTGTGCAAAATTTCTGGCACACTTTGCATTTTATGTTTTAGTTTTAGTTTTATATTAATAGTCGGCAAATAAACAGAAATTGTGCTGGGAATATACTGGATGTGATATGCAGACGTTTAAGAATGTGTCTAAACACATCAGCTCTAACTGAAATGTAAGAGACCACAGGAATAGATTAATTTCTGTAGTAATGTGACATGGATAGAAATTATACACAACTTGACCTCACTTAGGGTCCACAACCCTGCATTCATCCCAGTAGTCCACTGCAACTGACCCTCACTGTGAAATGAAGATACTTTTAATAGTTGGTTTCAAGATAGATTCAAGTTTTATGATTTCTGTTTCCGAGTTTGTGTCCTCTGATTGACATTTAGGGGTCAAGTGGTACTTCTGGCTGACTGAATGCAGGTGAAATAGCTTAGTAAAGCTATACATACATATTAGAAGGAAGAGACAGTTGTTGGTTTTCCATCTTTAGCAGCTACCAGCTATACCAGCAACACGATAGATTCCAAACCGATGTTGTTTTTTCATGTGATTTTTAATTTCTTTCTTTTATTATTATCCTATATTTCTCATATCCTTTTATTGTTTTATACTGGAAATGTTTTATATTATGGTACTACTGCTTTCAAGAGAGTATACTTTTGAGAACCCATTTGCACAGAACTTCCAAATTTCCAATCTGTGCATTCTTACTGGTTTGCCAATCTACATGGAGGCCACACTTTGTTTTTTTTGTATTTTATTTGAGCTACTTTTCACCTGTTTTCATTTCCACCTGTTGTATGTGCCTCATTTGGTACACTGTGTGGCACAGCTCTTTATTTTGCACTGAACGAGTCAGAAGCATTCATCTCCTCCGCTCCGCAAAGAGCGGACATGTTGAAAAAAAAGTGAAAACTACATCAAACCTCAGACGATGGAACTGACCAGAATCTATCGAATACACACATGTGTGATCGAAGCCGCATAGTCTTAAGGTTGACCAGTGTGACCAGTGCGGACAAAAATGTTGTTGAGACCACTTTGTGGATTTGATCTTGTCAGAGTATAAATGCATTTATGAAAAATATTCCACTTGATACATTTTTTTTTACGTTTTACTGTAAGCTTCTTTTTTTTGTTGTTGTTGCAAAGAAAATAGTATTTACTTGTGGCTTCTTAAAATATATATATATAAAAAAAATATATATATATATATATATAAAAAAAATTATAAAGCAGGAATGTATATGAAATGTCAGATTTTACTTGTATTTTGCAAAGAGATAGCAATGATATTATAGAGGGCTATTTGTAGGAAAGAACAATATGCATCCTAGTGGCTTTATAGCACCACCTTAGAGAATTTCCTATATTTTTGGATATATGTTAGGGCTTTATATGAGCGACAGGACTTTTTTCAGTGTTTATATGCAAAAGCATTTTATATTATGTGTCCCGTGAATTGTCAATAGTCTGCATTGCTGAGGGTAATGACTAAAATTCCCACAGCTTGTGTTTCCATGGCTATAATGCTATCTAGAGAATACCTTGTAGTGTTGCTTTGTATCATTAAGGCCATGATTTTTATGTTGTTGTAAATATAAGGAACAAAAAAAAGAATTTGAAAAGGCAATAAACATTTTATTGAGTACAAAAACAACCAACACCTGTTTTGGCCCTAAATTATTTCACCATATAATGTGGACTACTCAAATTCCCTTCTGCCTCTAGTCTTAACAAGAAGACATAATAATCCATCTCCATCATAACTATCAGCTTGCTGCTTGAACCTTTAAAGAGCTCTAGTGCTTAATAGCAGTCAGGTTACAAAACCTGCACTCGCTGCTGTCTGGTCTGTTCTTTCATTTCATTAGAAACTCTCCGTCCATTCACTTGACTGCTACTAACCATTAGACATGTTTTACTGTCCTTGTGTTCTGTTTTCATTTATCAAACGTTCTCTTTTTATTTCCTCCTCTTTTTAACATTTGGCCTACTGGAATTGATGCTCTGTCAGTCATACTGTCAGTAAAATCGTGTCTTGATTTTACTGCTTTGTGTTGATAAAAAGCCAACAGTTTCTTCCAGGGCTCCCCATATTCAGTCAAACCCACTGTTGGAGTTGATCTAAATTATATAAGCGCTTGAATGTGGAGCTTAATTGTGATCAGATTATCATGTCATCCTACCGTCACTAGCTGGAACTAATCTCCTCTCTATCTTTTTTCCTTTCCTCCCTCTTTTGTTTCCCTCCTTTCTTCTTTCCTTCCTGTTTCCCCCCCCCTCTTCCTTTCTGTTTCTCTAACCCACCCAGCCACCACCGGCAACTAACCCCTGACCTTCTGACCTCTCCACTTCACCCAATGATGACCTGCCCATTACCTGCCTGCAGATCACTTCTCTGCTCAAAATTAAAAAAAAGTACCAATGAGTGAAAGAGAGAAAGAAAAAGAGAGAGTGTTAAACAGCCTTCACTTGTCAATGGCAGTGGAGCCGCAGCTTCCCTGCACCCGATGTATGGACGTACACCAATGGCTGGAAGACGCCCTCCAGTTCTGTTCGACGCGGACTGCCCTGCCACTGTAGACCTGCACTCAGTCATTGTAAAGCAATAAGCAATAAAGTTTAGCCCACTCTTCCCCACCAACTTCAACAAACAGAGGCTACACACTCCCTTACAGCCCCTTGGTACACCATACATGACTGTAGACCTACACGGCAACACAGACCCAGCCTTCAGTCAAGGGAAAAGGATACACAACCCTCGTTGGCCATATGTTGGTAACAACTCAAATGTATTGAGTGATGGTGTGGCCTTAGTGCATGCACCCTTCTCTCCCAGTACATTAGCCCTCTCTGCAGCTCCAAAATTCCACTTCAAATTGGAACATTAGAAAGACGCCATCATGTGAGCGCAGACAAACACGGAACGAGATGCGTGTTAAAAAGCATTTCCCTCCCCACAAACAATCGAACACTTTTCAGTGGACGAGTTTATCTGAGGATGTATAAGCCATGCTTGCCTACCTGCTGTACAAAATGTATGAAATTTGTAGATAAAAAAACAATTTGATGATTTGAAGAGAACAAGAAAAACAGTCAAAGAACACATGTACAGAAAAGAAAACTTTTATTATCCTCCAGTGCAGGGGAATAAGAGAACATATATATTTTTACAAATGAGACTTTTATACTCACTAGTATTGTCAAGAAAATTAAAAAAAATAATACCGAACCCTTTATGAAGTGAAAACAATCCAGTTTTCTGTAATTGGATGTAGAAACGGATGACCAAAACAGCCCATTTGTCCTACTGACAAAGGGTTGAAATGGAAATATTTCAAAGTGCCTTATCATTGTTCTCATGGTTTCTTCAACCTGAATGTGTCATAATTGGTGGTGAATGAGTAGGCCAGAGCTCAGTGCACGCAGCTTTCTCTGAGCGAGGAATGAAATCGCACAGTGCGTTGTCATCCTCCCTTGCGCCATCAGTTCAAAAAGGCTTTTGTTGAATCACAATATGTTTGTTGAAGATCAGACCTGAATCTAAACCCAGATTTACTTGGGAGCTACTGTGAAACAAAATGTAGTTATTAGGGTGAGGAATTGAAAAGTTAAAGTCCTAACGGAGATTTTTCTTACATAACATTGTTGAGACTATGGTTTTATCTCCATTATTTCAAATTGCCTTTTGAAAATGCCACCGGTCCTTTGTATTGTGAAAAAAATCCTAACAGGCCAAAAAAAATGACTTAAAATGACTGAAAATAGTAACATTATTGTAAAAGTTACAAATTTGGAGATTAAAGTTTTTGACCAACAAGAAATATTTCCCTGCAACATATTTTACTCTCTGTGTGTAGTTTATTGTCTTTGTTGGAACAAATTCTAGCAGCATTTTTTGTTGTTGTTATAGAACATGTAAAAAGCCAGCTGCCCTTTATACTGTGTGAAATGTTCATGATAAATGCACCATGAAGCTCTTGTATGAATATTGACAATTAGGTCAGTATGAAATAGGAACACCACTGTGCATAAAACGTCTTAATTGGGGCTTTAATATTGTGATCAAGATTCCATACATTACAACTGCTAAATCAAAAGTCCATAATCGTTTGAGCACTGTAATTATTGTTCAGAGTTGTGTCTACCTGTATGGACATTCAAAATTCAGGCATACTGGTTTTATTATGAGTGAAGTGCAAACAAGTGTCTCTGCTGTTGCAGTAATATTTGCTCTCTTCAGTGAAAGCTGTGTGTACTGCCTCGCCAGACTGCACCATACTACTGTGTCACGTGTCCCATCACCCCACTCCCAAATCTTTCTTTACTATGCAACAGAATGGCCTCTGACGTCTTGTGGGGAGTCTCTGTGTCAACATGTCTTCCTGTCCCGTCTTCTCTTCAAAACCATTTTCAGTTCTTATTCTGCAGTGCCATGACAGTTTTATTGTATCTACGACGGTATTATAAATGAGATCCAGTGTGTTCTTTGAAATAAAAAGAAAATAGCCTGTATGTGTATGTCAAAATAACACATTGGTTTTTAATTGCAAAAATTATGAGAAAGGGTCAAATTTGCAATGTTTTATGGAAGAAAAATAATAAACAGTACAGGTGAGAGCTGTCTGTGGGCGAGCCGTACCATAATCAATATCGCATGATATTTTACCCTCAATAGCAATGAAAAGTATCAATCTGGTTTATTTTGCTTTTATAAATGAGATTTCCAGAAATTTTCAGTTTATCGCTGTGAATGTTCTTTGTCATCTGAGTGAATAAGTGTGTAACAGACATGAAGACAGAAGTCTCTGTGTTAGATCCATGCTATGTGTGCACCCCTACCCAAGTATTGCCTATGAGAAAATACGTATGTCTGTATCAACAGCCATTGTTACGAGTTTATACCGTATTTTTCTATCTTATTTTATATGTATGTAATAAACTACATTAAATGCCTTGTCTCCAACCTATGTGTAAATGAAAGGTTCTTCGCTGAGATTTGCTTGCTGTGCTGCCCTCAGCCAATGAGCGAACAGCACGTTTCCTTGGCATTTTATCACCGAGCCTTAATAGCATATGCTGCTCCTGCTGCCAATATCATTAGATTGATAGTTTCAGATAAGGCCCTTAGTAGAATGCTCTGTATTCAGAAAGCCTAGTGATATTAATGGATCTGTGCCAAGAGAGCACTTTCAAAATTAGTAGGGCTGTATATCATGTTGTTCCTAACAAGCTGTGCCAGTTCCCTACAGCAAGGAAATTACAAAAAACTTTTAACTCTAATAGCCTCCATATAATTTAATGCTTAACTTCAACATTCTTCATACTTTAATGACATTACGTCAACCTAATACCGTTATTTACATTCGCAGGCCTTAGCACTGTGGTGAGTATGGTCAGATATGGTCACTTCTAGATTAGTATACCTATTTCAAAGGAATAGTCGTGTTATAAATCATTCCTTTTCTTTTCAAATTGGGTCTTTTTTCCCAAATTGAAGGTGTCCTTTGGCCACCGTTACAATATTTTAAAACTCCTTCTGAAACTTTTCATGGTGTCCTTCTCTGAAGATTTGCACTTTGTACAATGACAAACTGGTTTCTGTCCTCCACTAGAAGGCCTCTTTCCACTGTACAGTTTGAATGAACATCCATCCATCCATTTTCTACCCCTTTATCCCACACCCGGGATCAGGGGGGGACTGGAGCCAATCTCGGTTACTACAGGCGAAGGCGGGGTACACCCTGGACAGTCGCCAGCACATCGCAGGGCCTCACACTCACAGTCACACCTAGGGGCAATTTAATGTGCTCAATCAACCTATCCCCAATCACGCATGTTTTTGGAAGTGGCAGGAAACCAGAGCTCCCGCGGTCACAGGGAGAACATACAAACTCCACACAGAAAGACCCTGTCCCCGACCCGGGAGTCGAACCCAGGACCTTCTTGCTGTGAGGCAACAGCGCTAACCCCTGCGCCACTGTGCCGCCCGCGAATGAACATAGTAGTGCTAATTTTATTTAGCATTTATGGTACATGTATAAATATGATTTAATGTTTTCTTGTGGAACCTTTATGACAGGATTCTATCTTGCTTCAAAAGGGGGATTCTTAGTCTTATTTTATTACAAATCAATAGTAATGGTTGACTGCAAGCAAAAAAAACCCTAAAAGATCATTAAGGCAGAGCTTCATGGAAGACTTGATGCAGGACCGTGGTAAGGTGTTCTGAGTTGGGGGCGTTCTGAACAGAATGCATATGAAGTACTCAATGATGTCATACAAAAAATGTCTTTTTTATTTGAATTTACATCAAACAGAACATTATGTGCTTTAATTTAGCAAGGGAGGACAATACACTCCTCCTCAGGGGCCAAGATGGTGTAATGATGTGTGAAGACCCTGCTGTGAATTGGAAAAAGGAAACTGTTATATATCTTGGCTGTATTTCAAAGATTGAGGCATATACATTACATGATAAGAACAATGCTGGAGCAGAGAATGTCCCACAGGGAAACAATAACTGTGGCAGTCAAATGAGCTTTTTTGTTCAAACCCTGTGTAAGAAGGCACACTGGCCACGTGCAAAACAATATTTAGCTCTACCTGCCTGTACACAGAAGTAATATTTGTCACTGTCTAAAAAAATGACATTTTCCTTATGTTTGTTTCTGTTTTCTATGTTGGTTCATTCATCATAAAATTTTCTATCAATTTGAAGGGCAACTGCTGTGTTCAATTTTATAGAAAATGGAGATATATGGTTTTGATATACATTAAAATGGACAACCAAGGCAGTATTAGTATCTTTTGTGGTTTTCTGTTTCTGGCAGATGAGTTATCCAGCTTACGTGCTATAACGGCTATGCTAGTTCCTTGGCTAGCTGTAGCTGCGCACAAATCACTCCATCGCCTCCAACCACTCAATTTTAGGAGAACCTCCATTAGGTCTCTTGAGCTCAGAGGGCAACATTTAAGCAATAAAAGTTTCCTCTGGGCAGCGTCTCGCGTGGTTGGGATTCAACCTTGCAGGCTCCCAGCAATACAGCAAACTTTTAAGCACCTGAAACATCTCATCTAAACTATTTTTAATAAACAGTGCTGGCTGCTGACTGTTCTGAAATATTCTTACACTCTTACTCGTACTGTAACAACCTAAACACAAGAACAAAATTACCATATGACCAACCCCTGTTAAATCCCCTACATTATACAGCACAAACCGAGGCATATGCCCTCAAAAACATCACAATTGAGTGAGCAGCTCCCTTATTGCATCCTACTTTATTTGTCTCTGTAGCCCTCTTCACCCTTTTTTTCACCCTCTGCATCCTCTAACCCCTCGTTCTCGATCTCCTCCTCCATCCTCTTTCCCTGAATTCAGGACCCATGCATGCGGAAATTGCCGTGTCTATCACAAGGCTCAAATTGCCTGGGCCTCTGCGGTCCTCTGCTTGCCGCTGATAAGGCTTGTTGGGGGCCCCGCTGGCTGTTTGGAGGGGGGGTAGAAATCGCATCTTGAGTCGCCACCGGCTGTTAAGCCATGAAAGTGTTTGTTGCGGGGGAGACAAGAAGTGCGGCTCACAGGCCTCACGACCGGGGGCCACGGGACGCAGCCCCTCTCACCACCCCCACCGCCACTCTTTACACCCCTTTCTTTCCTTCCAACTCTCTCCCTCTCGCTTCTCCAGCTCCTCGCCTCTTCTCTCCACTTCTCTGAACTCGCTCTGTGCTCCGGGGCAGAGGGGGCGTCAATTATACAGTGGCAGCAAGAGAGGATATTAAGTCTAGAATGCATGGCATCGTTGCTGAGATGAGGAATGAGCACCGAAATGAACTGGTGCACCTTGTAATGAAAACAGCGGCTATAACAATTGTGCATTCAAGGAAAAGGGTGGGTGATAGTGTGTCGTCTGTAGACGGGGGACATTTAGCTGTTTTCTTCTGCCTACCCCACCACCACCACCCCCTTTTCCACCTAATCACAATGTTTCATTGTGTATCTGAGACAACGAACGTGAAATGTTCCACTCAATTTCAGTTATACTGAAGGAAAGCTATTTATCAGAATCAGGATTTGTACACTACGTGAAACAATAAACATCCATTCAGTATTCTTTCACATGCATAGAAACACAAAGAGTTATTATTGTACCTTTGCAAATAGATTTGATACAGGAACTGATCTGGTACAAAATGCAGTGTAAAGCAGACACATAAATTGCAAACGCATTAATCTATATATGTACTCTATAAATAAAGTTTCTTTGAAGTGGTCCTTAACCGTGGTTTTCTTGGAGACCTCCCTTTACCTCACTTTAGTGTACTACATGCTGCTAAAACACCTGATCTAACATAGGAACTAATTAACAAAACTTTGCAGGGCTGAATTGGATGTGTAAATGGAGGGAAAACCCAAGGCAAGGGAGGCCTCCAGGGCCACCATAGAACTACATTTGGATCCCTAAAGAATCCTTCAGTTGGCGGTTCATTGAAGACATTTTACTTTAATGTTTTTTTCATTTACATCTGCCATTTATCTGTGTTTCAAATCAACAGATTTTCTGTTGTTTAACTATGTTCAGGGAAGTGTTCGAACGTATGCTACAGATATAGATCAGAGATCAGATAGGGAAAGAGAGGCAGATGGCAGACAGAGATCATACTGAAAAAATGCAAAAATGTCCCTTTAAAAGGCCACCCTCTGAAAGTCAATGAAACCTCTAAAAAGCCTTTTTGGGAAACAAAGCTGTTTTTTTTCTATGAAATGGTGATAAAGAACCCTAAATGCCTTCTACATATTTTTCAGGGGTCCATATACTACAGCTTTTTTGCATTTTATTTTTCCCCCTGAGGTCCTCTTATGATGTTTGCATGGTTTTATGTACTTAAAGCAGTCATGATTTTCAGTAGACAGGCTGTTTTTGTGAACATGCTTTTAAGACTGATATGTGCAAATGTACTCTTGTTTTGAATGGCTGCCATGTATTGAGCCTCATTCAAAAAGCTCTCATAACACAGTTTTTTTCCTGGATGGGCAGTGTGTAAGCTGCTGTGAGCTGTATAGATGCTTACATATAAATTTTATGTTTTTTGTTACACAAAAAACTCAAAAGGGCTAAATTTGCAAACATGGACTGTATGGGCTTGGAACTTTTGTAAGGTTAACAGTGTTTAGGCACTATATCAATCTCTTGCAAGAAGGAAAATGATTTTTTTTCATGATTTAATTACGTGCATCCTCATTCATCTGTCATATTAAGCCCTTTATTCTCTAAAACATCCACATTTAGTTTGATTGGCTGCTAAAATGCAATAAAATCAACTATTCAAATTGGGAATTACAAGGGAGCGGCAGGCTGAGTGGGAGAGTGGAGAAGAGGGGTGAAGAGGGAAGATTTCGGATCTCCGGATTAGTATGTGAGAGAGTGCCGGGTGAGATCAGGTTCCCCTTGAATCGGCAAACGTCACCCACTGCTCTTAAGAGCTCCCCCTTCCCTTTCACTCTCTCTCTCTCTCTCTCTCTCACACACACACACACACACACACACACACACATTATTCAGGCCTCTTTATTCTAATGTAACTCAATGCAACAAGGCTGTGAGAAAAGGAGGGGCTGGAGGTCTAATGAGTGAGTAATTGTGCTTGGCAGACGGAGGGGGGACGCTGGCATAAGCAGGCTAGGGTAAGGCGAGACGACCCGGCTCGACTAAACAGCCCTGAGAGGGTTTTTAACAGGAACGCAGAAGGATCACCTTCTCCAGGCCAGGAACACCACTGACCTTCATGTCCAAACAGGGTGCTCAGGCTCAGCTTTCTGGTGACAGGGTGGCGTGCTGGATTGTCAGTCTGCTGCTGACTCTGGCTAATGTGAGTAGTTAGCATCCCACTGCAGCAGTAACAGCAGCCATTAGAACACATACTGCTGTAAAGGGGGCTCAGCTAAAAATCAAATGTGTGCAATTTCTTTCTTTCCTCAAATAGAGGAATGTTTGATGTTTGAAGTGCAGTGCATTGTACAAACTGCTGTCAAAAAAACACACAAGCAAATGTGTTTGGCCTTGTAAATACAAGCAGCTCAAATCCGATCATTTCACCCTACCTGATTTGAACTGTACCAATTTTCTGCAGTCTAAACACCAAAATGCCACATGAAATCTGACTTTTCCAAAAAAGTTTCAAGCTACCTTTGTAAGAGGGTTCAAATCAGACAAGGACATGAGATCCATTTTGATGAGTCAGATTCTTATCTTCAGAATGTACAACAATACATATCACATCACATAATCTACCCAATCTCACGACTTTTCAATTCAGATGTGCCGCATGCTAGAAGAACGCTTCACTACCCTAGGCATTTTAATGTGCAGTGCGTAACAGCGCCACTATCTGTGCTAACTGGTAACTGTTAGGGTTAGGGTTAGGGTTAGAGTAATGTCGAGGGTTAGGGTTAAGTTTAGGCTTAGGGTTAGAGTTAGGGTTAGGTTTAGAGTTATGGTGAGGGTTAGGGTTAAGGTTAGGGTTAGGGTTAGGGTCTTTACCCATCTCATTACCTTATAAAATGTTTCAACCACTTTGTAAACAAAAACAATACGGAATCAACTCATTACTATTATAGTATGTTTAGTGGGAAATATGCAAGATATACAGTAAGAGTTCAAAAGAACAGAACAATAGAATAGTGAAAATACAATATCAGATAAACTCACAAAGTAGCAATATAACTAAGGCATCTGTAATAAAATAACACTATTAGTGCAAGTAGTTAAGAAAGTGCCATAGTGTTTGGTCCAGGTGTTCTAAAAAGTGACATAGTGTTTGTACCATGAGTAAAAAGAGAGTTAGCAGCATGTGATTGGGGATGACACAGACATTCAATAACTTACAGGTGATATGTAATAATAGATGAGTAATATAGACCAAACCGAGTGAGAAACCAATTGACATTAGTACTAATCCTGGGAAAATCACCTACAGAATGAGGTAGAGTTATACAGTCTTATGGCCACGGGTGAAGGATTTCCTGTGGCATTCAGTTCTACATATTGAGGCAATGAGTCTTTGCTGCATGTGCTTTGATGGCCCATGTCGGAGGCGCGCATGGGGTGAGATGGGTTGTCCATGGTACTGAGGAGTTTTTTCAGCATTCTCCTCTCAGACACCTCAGTCAGAGTCTCCTGTCTGACACCCAGGACCGAACTACCTTTTTTTATCAGCTTACTCAGGCTGTTGGCATCAGTTGTCCTCACCGCACTGCCCCACTGCAAAGAACACAGGACTCTCTACCATAGAGTGATAGAACATCCTCAGCATTTTCCTTCACACATTGAAAGACCTGAGCCTATGCAGTTGGAAGAGCCGGCTCTGCCCTTTCTTGAAGACAGTGTCTGTCAACTTCCTATCAGTGTGTACCCCCAGGTACCTGTAGTCCTCCAATACCTCCATGTCCGCCCCTCTGATGGTGACAGGGGTGGCAGGAGGAGCCTGCTTCCTAAAGTCCACAACCAGTTCCTTTGTCTTAGTGATGTTTAACTGTAGGTGGTTCAGTTCACACCACTCAACAAAGCTGTCCACCACTTTCCTGTATTCATCCTCATTTTCGTCCCTGATACAGGCCACAATTGAAGAGTCATCACAGAATTTCTGCAGGTGATATGAACTAGACCTGTAGCTGAAGTCGGACGTGTAGAGGGTGAAGAGGAAGAGTGATAGGACAGTCCCCTGCGGCGTCCCCGTGCTGCTCAGGATGCTATCCGAGTGGCAGCTCTTCAGCCGGACATGCTGTGGATGATTTGTTAAATTGTCCATAATCCAAGCTACCAGTGGGGCATCCACCTGCATTTCCATTAGCAGTGATGTTCTGATTGTGTTAAAAGCACTGGAGAAGTAAAAAAAACATGACCCTCACTGTGTTCCCAACAATGTCCAGATGCAAATAAGCCTGGTCCAGCAGGTAGATGATGGCGTCCTCCACGCCAATACAGGGTCGGTAAGCAAACTGTATGGGGTCCTGCCAAGGCTTCACCAGCAGACGCAGAAGTCTCAGGATTAGTTTCCCTATCGTCTTCAAGATGTGTTCAGTCAGAGCCACTGGTCTGTAGTCACGGGGGGCTGAATGGGTTTTTCTTTTTGGGGACAGGGACCAGGCAGGGTGTCTTCCAGAGTGACGGGACCCTCTGCAGTCTCAGACTCATGTTAAAGATGAGATGTAGAACTCCAGACAGCCGGGCAGCACAGCACCTGAGGGCCCTTGGACTGATACCATCCGGGCCAGCAGCTTTACTGGGATAGAGTCTGCCCAGTTCTCTTCTGATGTCATCTGCTGAGAGGGACAAAAGGAGACAGGCTGAGGGGACAGGAGGGGGGTGGGAGAATGGAGAAGGTGGGAAGAGCTGGGTGTGAGCACAGGAGCAGCAGGACAATTGGATATATTGTGATGGTGTCCTGAAAATTCTTGAGATGGGGTTGACAAAATACAGCTTATACACTAAGAATTCAAGCATTTGATGGGGTAAGTAGAACCCATTTACACTGGGTCACTTCATGAGACTAGTATCTGTACCCATGCTAAAAAGATGGTAATTAAATGCATCTCTTGTCTGCAACTGAAATCCTTCTACTATGTGGTAATATGCAAATCAGCTCATGTACAACAACCAAACGCCTGTGCTGCTCCTCATTATCTTCTCTATTCCAAAGAAAAGCACAATTTTAGTAACACAGTCTGTGTTTTCAACAAGAGGCTGTTAAGAATCATTATCATACTGTGTCATCGCTGTCATGATCCATGTGTGTTAAAGCACTGTATTGTAGCGAGATGTAGAAAAATAACAATTCAAGGTAAAATTTTACCAAACTGGGGCTTTATTTGAGTTTACTGGCTCATTCAGAGTGAGATACAGAGTGAAAATTAAACTACAGAGGAGAAACTCACATCAGAATATGAACTGAAAGACCAGTGATGCCTGCACTCCCAAAGAGTGGTCTCTTCCATAAGCAGTAGAGGAGGTGCAGTGACAGTAATGGGAAGGGATCTGGTTGTCGAATGTGTCTTGGGGAGACAAATGCCTTTACACTGCTATAAGATGTGGCTTAAATCTGCCTCAGGCCTCCTGAAGTGGTTTGAGAGATCAGATTAGTTTTAAATGCACCTTTACACTTACATTTTTTTATTCTTTCCTAACCATGTTTTACATTCTTTTACAGGTGCTGTCTTATGTGTCCCAATTGTTGTAGTTATGTATCAGTGTCAAGTGTTGATCAGGTGTACTGAGCTACAGTACCGTAGGTGATTGATGGATGTTGACCTAAATCTTTTTTACAGGTCCTTGATACTATTGTGGATTACTTGATACTGTTGTACGTCGCTCTGGATAAGGGTGTCAGCCATAAATGTAAATGTAAATTCTCTTTTATAATAATTCTGATAATATTTAAGACACATGAGGTGGCCAGGTGTAAACGGTGGTCATGCTTTTGGGTAACAGATTTGAAATAAAAGTCTAAATATTAAAGGTGGAATCTGCTCTAATGTCATGATTTGTTTTCCTTTGCAGTGCAATACTGCTATGAGATAGAGGGGAAATGTTCTGCAAGGTATAGCCATTACGGATCAGTAATGTTATCCCTAAAGAGTTAATCAGAATCAAAAAACTATATTGATCCTGGAGGAAACTGCTTAAGCTCATAGACCTGATCAGTTTGCTAATCAGGTCTATCGCATGCATGACTGACTTTCATTAGTCAGTCAGTCATGCATGAGATATCACAATGGCAGTGTGGATATGTTATTGCAGTCTGACCACACATGTGATTACTCAAGTTTAAAAATGTATTAGACAAATTTGATGTGCTTGACATCAATAGCACAAAAAAATATAGTTTTGTCAGATGCATAACACCTTGTGCGGAAATAAAATAAGAAAAAGGTGCTTCTGTCAACCAACTACATTACAGTAAACATTCCCTCAGTGCTGTCCACGTTTTTCTCTAACATGCTGGGCTCATCTTCTCCTGAACATTTTCACCAACTTGGTGTCATTTGTATACTATATGCACATTACGCCAAGAGGGATTTAACTTAATTGCAGTCAAATGCATAAACTTTATTATGGATTTGGTCCCCCTCTGCAGCCATGAAAGCTTCCACTCTTCTGGTGTTCGTGTGGGAATTGGTGTCCATTCATTCTATAGAGCATTTATGACATCAGACACTGATGCTGGACGAGAAGGCCTGTTTCACAATCTCCGTTCCAGTTCATTGCAAAGGTGTTGGAATGGGGTTGAGGTCAGGGCTCTGTGCGGGACAGTCAAGTTGTTCCTCACAGAACTCATCCGACCATATCTTTATGGAGCTTGCGTTGTGCACTGGGGCACAGCTATTGTTGTCTTGGTATGCTGAATCATTAAAGGGGACATATTATGCGAAACTCACTTTAAAAAAAGTTATAATATGTCTATGGGCTATACAAACCATGTTCCTTACATTCCTTGGACAAAATCACTCTCAAAGATATATTATTCTTCACTCTTTCAGACCCTTTCAAAACGAGCCGTTTCCCTTTAATGCAAATAAGTGATTGCTGGCCACACCCTACTCATCCCATGCTTGCGAAATGAAACAAACAAGCTAGTTTATACATAACTGTGATAGAAACACAAAAGTAATTATTTGAAAGTCAGCATAGAACTTCATGAACATGTTTTGTATAGCCCATAGACTTACTATAACCAAAGTGAGTTTTGCATAATATGTGCCCTTTTAGATTGAGCTTCACTGGAAGAAAAGGGGCCTGTAACCCTGAAAAATAGGTGTGTCCCCTCAACTGTCACTTGATGTAGAAAGAGGATTTCAAATAAACCGTTACATATTAGTTTTACAGTTCTACTAAGCATCTAGTGTGGACCATACAAATAGTGTTGCAATAAAGTAGTATCTGATAAAAACAGTTTGGGTAAAATTGCAGTGTTGTCAGCATCCTCGACAGCTTGTTTTTTGGAATGACAACCTGCAGCCACACAGACTCTTTGATAGAGTTCTCATTCTGGTCACTGGGACTGTGTTGTCACTTTTGTTTATTTTTTATGTCTGCTGACTGATTCAAACATAAAATAAATAAAAATGACACATAAAGTAAGATGCTCTTCATCTTTTTGTTTCTCCTATCAGTAGCTGAAATAGTTCTTAATGTTATATGTGGGCTTTGTCTTAAGTTTATTAATTGAAGCTTTGTCTGTTGCCATCCATTGCAGATATTGTTTACAGCCCTGGTCTACTTGATGAATCCTGAGGTGTATGATGGTTTACATATGTTGTTTGCATGTTTCAAATTGGTGTACAAACTACCTGTTAGGTGGATTAGCCTGGTAGCTCCAGTGCAAAACAAATGGAGCAAAATTCAGACAGCAAATGTTGCTTGTTTGACTGTCAGTTTTTTGTGGCGTTAATTGTTCAGCAAATTTATTGTGTAAAATATGGTAGCAAGGCTAATATATATGCACAATGCTCATTTCCTATTTACAGAGACTCTCTTGCACTCAGTTCATTGTTTTGAGCCTTCTTCAAAACATCTTTGAGATGAACAACAATGGGATAAAAAGCTGGTGCTGAACATCTTAAACACCCCACTATGGGAATCAGTGATATTTCATTTTGATTTGGTGGCCCTGGGCGGCACTAGTGCATTGTAAACAAGAGCAAAATGAGCACTGCTGAGCCCTTTCCTATTGTAAAAGAGGAGTAATTAGCTCTTGCTTATCTACTTCTCATGCCCCTCGGCACATGCTGAAGCCCACTCCATTAAGCACTGGCCTTATCAGAACGCCGCAGTGCCTGCTTCACAGAGCGTCAAAATGCGCAGCAATGCAAGTTTTCTTTTGGCCCTGGTTGTGAGGCAAGGCCCCATAATGTGAGGAGCTGGAGGTGGAGATTACCATTAAAAAAGGGGGGAAAAACGAGGTTTGTAACTTCAGAATATTCCAATCATGTCCACTCTTGACAACGGGCCTTTCAAAAGAAAAATGAAAATGATAGTTCACGTCAATGTTCAATGAACGCATTGTTCATTTGAAGCCGGAAAAGGAATGGAGGCCTTTTGTTACACCCCCCGATCGGTGTACAGCAGCTAAGCTGTCCGAATATGTGCGCTGCACATGCGATGAACCTAGTTGTGAAAGGACCGCTTGGCCGCAATGCATTCTCCTTTAATGCTGAAATGTATTCAAATGGCTCCCTCTATAAATCACATTAACTCTGTACTACAAAAGAACAGTTAAAATACTTCTCCAGCGTTAAATCACTGTGTGGCTCTACTGCAGCAGTGGGTATAAAAATGAAGACATTTATCCCTCTCCCCCTTGCGCTCTCCTCTCCTAAGAAACGTGTCTGAATATGTTCTGTATACTAATTCTCCATGTAGTCCAAGCACAATGTGAGAGGAGTGAATAAGTTCTAAACACTTGTTTAACGTGCAGAAAAAACACCATTGTGACAATGAAAGTTAGCCTGAAGTGACCTAGACTGGTGGCCAACTGAGTGAGAAAAGTGTCCTTACAGAGCACCGTGAGAACGTTTCCATCTGCACAATAGTTTAGGGGCTTTTCTGTTTTGTTTTTTTGTCTCTAGCATATGGTGCAATACTGCTTTAACAGTTGGCACTATATAAAGGACGGAGGACATGTAAGATACACCTGAACAAAAGTATTAGGACATCTGTATTTCTAGGGTTTGGTCTAGGGCCCTTACATCCAGTAAAAGGGAATCTTAATGCTTCAGTATACCAAGACATTTTGGACAAAGCCATGCTTCCAACTTTGTGGACACAGTTTGGGGAAGAACCTTTTCTATTCCAGCATGACTGTGTCCCAGTGCTCAAGGCAAAGTTCATAAAGTCATGATTGGGTGAGTTTGGGGAGGAAGAACTTGATTGGCCCAGACAGAGTCCTGACCTCAACCCCATCCAACACCTTTGGGATGAACTGGAACGGAGACTGGGGGCCAGGCCTGAACTCATAAATGCTCTACAGATTGAATGGGCACAAATTCCCAAAGAAACTCGTGTGGAAATGTTTCCAAGAAGAGTGGAATCTGTTATAACTGCAAAAGGGGGTACCAGATTTACAATTATGTCTTATGTATGCATTTGAATCCAATCTCATTTAAATCCCTGCTGGTGTAATGCGCGTCCCATTAGAATATCTGCTTATATAATTGCTTGTATTTAGATACTATGTCAAGTACAAATTAAAATGTATTTTATCTTCTTGTCTTACCATGTTTAATCTCAAACGTAGACACTCAGTGTCATTTTCCCCGCTTCACACAACACTGTCAGCACTTGGCAGTATTTTCTTTGTGTCTTTCTTCTCCAGCGAGTGAAATTACTGATTGATTGAACAATTACATCCGAGGAAAACTGCCAGAAAAAAAGAGAACAATAAATTCACTGTGAGATCATGCGGTGCTGACACTTGTGTATGTGAAAAACGAAGATGATAAAAGATAAGCTTTGCGACAGCACAAGCAGTATCACCTGTATTTACCATTCAAAGCGAGGATCAGGCAGTTCAATGTTAGAGGCCCAGGCTGCCTGTAGAAGATCTTGTGGATCACACACACCATTAGACTTTCAAACCTTTGTTTGCGCAAAAGCCTGGAGAGTGAAGGATTACAAATTTGTTTTGGAGGCGTCCAAATTCCTGCTGGTCTCATCCCCTCCGAACTGATTTCAAAGACCAACACCAGCCTACCACTCACACACAACCCCCCCAACCACCCCCCTCCCCCAGAAGGCTACTGCACTGTTTCAATGTTTCCTTAGAAACCGAGTCTTACCAAGGGTTTTTTTTTTACCCCCGTTTTTGGATTTGCTGTGGGGTCCATCACATAATGGGGATCTAAATGGAACAGGAAGGGAACAGTAGGGTGAGGAGGAGGGTGGGTGTGAGGGAAGCTGGAGAAAAAAAGGTGGGAACAGTAAGAAAATGCATTGATAATGACATCACCAGCATTTCCCACAGCAGCCGATGTCTTAGAGGGGAGCGAGGGCCTTTCATTCATTGGCTCGGGGTTAGCTTTTCAGGAGGCCTGGGGAGGCCAGCACTCCCTTCATCTCAATGGGCTTTTTGTTGATGAACAGAGGGGCTGTTTCTAGGCCCCACAGAAAAGCCAAGCTAATTCACTTCAGGGCTGCCAGGAAGCCCGGGTCTGCGAGCTTGGCAACAATGGCAAACTTCATTGCCTCACTTCGATGGCCCGAGAACTCCCAGCTGCAGCTCCAGAATTCTAATGGGAGCTTGTTTCTGCTCTCTCTATCCTCCCTCTCTCTCTCTCTCTCTCTCTCTCTCTCTCGCTCTTTCTGCCAGCACCCTTCTTTCTGTCGTCGCACATTCCTTCATCTCTTCCTCTGATGTGATGCTGTGGCCGCCATAGGGGGTAGAGCTTGGTGGATCACGAGAGGGTTTTTCTTGATGATCAGGCGCCCTCTGTGGGTTAAGGTGTGTAAGGGATAAAGAGTTGAGTTTACTTACTTTTAGGCAATGAACAATCAAATCGATTCCCAACACTCTTCAGATTGTTGTTCCTTTTCAGATGTGATGTGTATGCGCTAATCTACCCTTTTTAGTTAACAGCTTTTTATGACAGATCTCAATCCACCTTCACATAGAGCCAGGCCCAGAACATTAATATCCCTCAAAAAGGGAGACAATGGTAGGAAAGTCACCCTAAGAGCAAGGGAAATAAACACTGAGAGGAACCAAAACTCAAAAGGGGAACATATTCTCTGGACAACACCGGATGTAAAAATGACATTCACAAGAAGTAAGCATTCTGTTCACTAGAACAGTTCACTGCATGTTTTGAAACACTATAAATAGAGATAAAAAATACAGAATTAGGCCTATAATTGTTTAGCTGTAACAGCCACTGTCCAATTCTATGTTACTTTAATGTCCAGTTACATGCAACGAACTATACCGTTAGTGTTGTGTCAGTGGTGGGGAAGAGAATGCCTACAACCTCTGATCCAGGTGTGTTTATGCTTCTTTCCTAAACATTTAGTTCATTATGTAAAATGAGCAAAAAATAGAATCAATATATTACAAAAATTACCCATTCAAGAAAATACCTTTCAAAATGTAAGAATCCACTCTCAAAATCAATTATCAGTATCAGTAGCCTGTAGTTGTTTTAGTTACAGCATACATATGCCAAGAGCAGTATGTACACCAGTAGTGTTCACTCACTACAACTTATAACATCCAAGCGAAAGATATCATAGCAACACTTCAGGAAAATAAATACATAAACAGAATCACTGAGATGAATAAAGATTTCGCCTTTGTGTCAGTACTTTGCAGAACCTCCTTTTGCTTTCAATTTGACCTTGACTTTGTAGGAATACTTCTCTACCAGCTTTGCACATCTAAATAATACTTGCCTACTCTTCTTTACAGAACTGTTCAAGCTCAGTCAAATTTAAATGTGAGTGTTGGTGGACTGCAGTATTCAAGTAATTAAACAGATTTTCAGTAGAGGTTTTTTACTAGACCACACAAGGACATTCAGCTTTTTCTCCTTTATTGACTGAGTGATCAGTTTTGCTGTCCTTTGAGTCACTTTCATCTTGGAAGGTGAATCTTTTTCCCATTGACAACTTTTTCAGGAATTGGACACTACAGTATTTTGACCCAGATGCACCATTTGGTACTGAGACCAGACAGTTCAATTTTTAAGTCATCGGACCATATCATATTTTTCCACTTGACCTCAGAAGCTTCAGTATGCTTTTTTGGCAAACTTCAAGACCAAAAGTGGCCTTTTTTCATGCAACCCACTCATACAAGCCTTATTCGTGATCTCTGGACAAATGTTCAAAACTTTAAGGAAGGTAAAATAATGGAAGTGAGCATTTGCTTAAGTTAGATGATATTCAACTTACACACCCATGACATTTTCTGATGGGGTAACTCCCGGTTTTCATTCATTTACTGAAAAAAATTTAATTAGATAACAAAAATATGCTTAGAAATTAATGAATGAATGTCCTGGCAAATTGCTTGCTAAGCTGAATAAGTTGAGTCTTATGTGGGTAATGACACTGAACATAGAAATCAGTCCGAACATTTCCAATGATGAGAGTTAGGTCACATGCTAAAGGACACTTCTGGGAGTGTTTTCTTTGTTCATCTGTGTAAAAAAAAAAACATTCTTTGAATTATGTACAATGCAGTTCAGATCACATCAATAACTCTACAAGCAATGTCTGCTGAAGTCTGCATCCTGAGTGGCCTTTCTGGAAGGTTGGAGGAAGACGACTTTATCCCACTTGCGGACTAAAAGAATGACAGAATTAGAATGTCCTATGGTCCCATGGGCTTTATCAGTAAAGCACACATTAAGTTGGGATGTCTGCAAAGCTGGAGATACAAATGCCAAGTCCCAAATGGAAAGTCCCAGATGCTGTCTTCCCTACAGTCCACACCTTGGTGACATCACAAATGTGCAGGCAAGAAATGCAGGGTGTCAAAATGCAGGTGTTTGGAAGATTCGTTTTCATTTAATGAGCTAATGTGATGATCTGAGGCTAATATGATGATTGGGGCTCAATTCATATTACATCTTAATTTCAAGTTAAATTAAGATTTTACTTTTTAGGATCAATACAAGACTAAAGATAATATGTTACAGTATAATAATTTTTTTAGACATTTTAGCAAGCTGACATGCCTAAACCTTAGCCTAAACTAATTTCAGCATGGACAAACTTTTGGAATGCAGTTTATCTAAACAGCTTTTAACAGATGTTCTGATGTACGTGAATACTGTTAGGATGTAGGCTGCATTTCTCAGCTGTGTGCAAAACCCTTCAGATTGGATCAGACTTTGGAGGCATGGTAGTCATGAAATAC
>JBBMFX010000141.1:4804686-4823133 GCA_037832545.1 Rhabdalestes septentrionalis
TTCGTCCTAAAAACAACCACACGGCAGTGTTGATGCGGTGGGATTGTTTGGTAAATATTTTATATTTATAAACGCTTTTTTGACTACATAAAAAAACAACTTCTTCATATCAAAAAGGAGGATTTGACAAAAACAGGAAAGATTATGACAATCGTAACATATTAAGTAATTTAGATTAAGTCATGTTTATTGTCTGTAATTATTCATAATTTCGGTTCGTATTTTCTTTTATTTTTTCTTGTTTCATTGAGCATACTAATGATAAATAGGTATCTTATTTCATCTTATTGTGTAGTCGAAAAGGACACTGAATTAAGTAATCGATATAAATGTTTATATTTTGAATTCTGAAAAAGGAATGCATTTACATTTTTCATATATGTCTGAACAAATTTTTCTCTCTTTCCTCTTTAGTTGTTGAACTAAGTTACCTGGAATGTCTTTGTTGCTGTACCTTACAGGTAAGCTGGTAAACGCAGAGTTTATATACTGCTGTGTCCTGAATTACCTGCTAAATCTGGCCCCATAACCTAAAAGGGATTATACTGACTTTACGATTTTAAAGATAACTTTTCAAACTTTCTGCATAATTAAATTGTTTAGATAGGACCAAAGTCATTCAAAAGGGTTGAAGTGAAATAGTGTGTTGTTGAGAAACTTGCTTACTCTTATTTCCTGACTGTTGTGATGATAAGAATCAAGCGTTTGATGTCAACAGCACAGATGTAGTCATTTTAGTACTCAAAACCCTCCAGTGGATCTACATGCATCTTTGGTTGAGATTTATACATAATATTGATGGAGGGTGAATCTGTACCATCCTTATGGTACAAACCTATATTCATATTGCTTTTTTTTTTTTTAGTTCAACACTATTATAAAAAAATGTAGCAGCTGTGTGCGAGGAAGCTTTTAAAGGCTTTCAGAAATGTGGTTCATGTCATCACTGTTATGAAAAATTCTGACTCTGGGTGTTTCCCTAGAATGGATAAGTTAGCATTAGATCACTATGATTTTTTATAAACCATTTAATTATGCAGAACAATTTGAAAAATCAGTGGCACTTCATGGTACAAGTGCTGTTTTAACAGAAGATCATTGAAGGACATACATCAGGCAAGGGGAGTGTTTGGAGTTTGAAGTGAAGATGGATAGCAACCATGGAGGTTCGCCATCCAACCAGGGCTCAAAAGTTGGTGGAGGAGGATTCGGAAGCCTCTTCAGGTCAACTGGACCAGGCTACTCCAACACCGAGCTCGCTGGAGTGCCATGTAAGCACATGGAATCAAAGATATTAAAAATGATTCACTTAAATCAATCATATTTGTTTAATTGTTTTTCCCATTCCCCAAGGTAGTTCATTCCCCAAGATGTGTTTGGCACCTGAAGTTTGCTTCCATAGTTCTGCAGTGGAGGGAAAAAGCAAATATTATATTATGTCGTCTGAAAAGGTTCTCTTCAACATAGGCTGTAAAATCTAGTGTAAAACTACAGGAGCACATTTTAGACACTAAATATTTGTTGGCAGTTTGCTAAGTTATAAGAAGAAATGTCCTTTAAACTTGTGCCAGTGTAGCATTTTGCACAGAGCTGTTAACTTGATACTCTTTTTTTGTTTGTTTGTTTTTGTTTTTTACAGTGACAGGGATGAATCCCCTCTCACCATACTTAAATGTTGATCCCAGATATCTGATTCAGGTGAGCTTCATGGCCCTTAGAATTTAGCAGCATCAGTTATTCTATAAATGAAATTTGCATTGTGCATTCATCTGAAATACACAACATTAACTGTATGTCAATCTAATCTTCACTGATTCAGTAATAAAAAATGAGGTGCCTATTTTTTGTGCCTTTTTGGTTTACAGCAGAAATTACAGCAGTGGGATATAAAAAAAAAATACACCAGTAGGTCCACTGTTTTTGTAAGGACATGATTGTATTCAATAAAAGTACTATTGTTATTCCATCGCTCCAGAGAACACGGTCCCACTGCTCCACATCCCAGTTCTGGGCTCATATTTCTTTATCATGTATCAATTAGAAGACATGTTCAGACACTATTAGGCCAAGAATGTGTCTTGTTGTACTGTGTACATACACCTCTGGAAGTAAATATGTGTTGGTGTACTGATATATTAACACTGATATATTTACTTTATCAGAGGTGAAATGACCTGACATGATTAGAGTAAATAAAATATGTATTGCGTAATTTAAAAATGCATTACATATCAGATTACAAACTGCCCTCATTAACACTCACAGGCCTGTTTCTGTTTATTACAGGATGCAGATGAGTTCATTTTGCCCACTGGTGCCAACAAGACCAGAGGTCGCTTTGAGTTGGCTTTCTTTACAATTGGTTCATGCTGCATGACAGGTACTTTCACCTCAGATTCTCTTTTGAGCGCCTGAGTTGTTTTACATCCTGAGCTGTGTCTTCTATTATAAGCCAGTGGCAGTGCTGTAGAAGTGACTGATACTAAACAGTTAACATTCCACATAAATCAGAACAAGATGTGTGATATACTATTATTATATCGTCTTCTCACACTCTCCAGCTGATTCATCCATGCCTCCTTCCCTCACACACAGATGCTGAAATAAGGTTATGCTTTTGTGAAATGATTTGAGTTGTTTTACCCTCAGGTGCATTATTTGGAGCCATCAATGGGCTTAGAATGGGACTATCTGAAACCAAAAATATGGCCTGGTCTAAACCTCGCAATGTACAGTGAGTACTGTCACAGTATATGCAAAGAAAGACATTTGAAGCTTAAAAAACATTCAAGTCTGTTAAAATATGTTATTAAAAGCATTATTTTCATTGATTAAATCCACTTAACGTTCCACATTTATAAACAGTCCATATTTATAGAAATTTAGATATTATGCATTACTTTATCTGAGTCTTTTCACTGATGTTTTCCCATTTTTTAATATACAATTACCTTGTTTATGCCTAAGCAGAGCCTCCATTGAGTGAATGAATGATAAATGTATTCGTGGGTAAAAATAGATTATTTAGAACAATGGATTGTAATCTTAGTCTGCCATGGGCCAGCTGGTATCTTGATGATTTTAGTTAGACCAGTGACCAGAAGTTTGTGGGATTCAATCTCATGACCGCTAATGGTAGCACTGAGGTACCCTTGAGCAAGTTACTGTCCCTACACACTCCAGTGACACAGGCATTGTGTCACTGGCTGCCCACTTTTTCATTTGGTAAATTGGTTAAATACCACGAAAACTATTCACATTGTTCAAACTGTGTGCTGTGGTAAGTTCATGTGTGGGCCATTTTCCTTACTTTACTTCAAAGTAAGTCCTTTGCATTGTTTTGCATTTATGTTATTCAACCACTAGAGGACAGTGTTTACCATGGGTTGATTTTGCAGTTTGGCTACTTTTGTCCCTGAATGGTGCTTCCGGCTCTTAGGAGCACGGTTAGATGACTCATTGACGCAGCATAGGTGCCGCCTCTTCATTCCATGACGCCAGAGAGTGTGGCTGCTCTATGAACAGCCTGACAGACACAGAACTCTATAAAAAATTCTCCAATTTCCAGCTTATTTTACATGACCAAATTTCCACATGAGGGATGCATGCAGAACAGATGTTTAATAAATGATTAGGCAGTTGTCTATAGTAGGATAATAGGCAGTTATGTCCATAAAAAACTATTAGGTTACGCATTAAAGGCTAGAAAACTAAAATATCAATTAAGTTATTAAGTCTGTTATGAAAGCATCACTTACACAGTTACATCACAGTTGCTTAGTTGTAAACAGGCCCGTGGGGAATACTGCTTTCTGAGAGTCTGCTTTGTTGGTTCAGGACGCAATGCAGTGCATGGGTAACCAGATTTGTGATCCAACTTGAGCTCATTTCAGGCTTGAAGGGAATTGCTCAAGCAAGCTTTTGGAACGTGATCTGCCCTGGGGGTACTGTAACCTCAGATCCATGGGCTGATGAACATTTGAAAGGAATTTTAACTAAAAACTCTGGAAGTTCATGTTTCAGGTATGTGTATATCTGCAGTGAAGCAATGGGGCTAAATAGAGATTGGACATTTGCTCACCTGATTGATTAGCAGCTCAAACACAGCTGTGTGTACAGAGATATGTGATCTAATGTAGCAGGCGCCGAGGCCACAGGAAGATCCCTGTAATTGAAAATCCAGTTGCAGGCTTTCATTTGCTTGTATGTGCTGGGCCGAAGTCAAGATCTCACACAAAGCCAGTTCCTCCACAGCTCTGGGACTTGCGAGTGATCGAGAGAGATACATGCCATAAGTCACAGCAGATGCTACGCTGTACTGTATAGTGTCTGAAAGGCCAGCACGTGATCTGTAAAGGAGAGGCTCAGGAATGTTGGTAAAAAATGAGCTGTTCCTTCACATTCTTTGAACTTTTAAGAACAAATACAGACATGTTTGTGTAGAAGAGAAAAGTCCTTATGTTCTGTTACATTGTCATAATAGTAAACCCATTGCTTTTTTACTGATAATGTCACTAACATTGAATTCCTTGTTTTTTCAATAAATATATTTGATGTTGGATAAAAAAAACTGCTAAAGGTTTGAACATTCCAGTATTTTCCCAACTCCATTTATGTTAACAATGTTTCAATACAGCCTCATTTGAATGTATTGTTTTTATTATACTTACAATCGGAGCATTAAGAAAAAGAAACAATTACATGTAGACACATTAAAAGAGTTTGTTAGAAAGGCGTAAAGCCAACAGGAGCTGCCAGAACATTTTACTGTGCCTTGGTATAGATTTGACAAGTCTTTTATACTGTACTGAGGAAGGTTTACAATACTTCTGAAAGATATTCCCCCAGTTCATGTTTTGATGATGGCAGTAGAGAGCATGTTGGTCTTGACACGTGGGTCAGAATCGCCATTAAGTGTTCAATTAGATTGGAATAGGCCTTAGCATATGATTAACATAATTTTCAGGAAGCCCCACAGGGATGCCATTGAACTGAATTTGTTGCATATCCAGTGTGCAATAATTTTGCACATGAATCCCCTTTATCTTACCTATTAAAAAAAATTTGTAACTCATAAAATTTTAATGAAAATGTTTTTGTCTTACACTGGAAGTTCAGTTTGACTTAACTTGGTTCTCTTATCCAACACACATTATTGTACACTAATAAAAAAATAGTTTTAAAAGTGCCTGTAAACTGACCCCCCCACAGAATAACAGAGGTACCAGACCACTCATTGTAAGAGTCTAACATTTAGGCCTGTACTTTTCAAGTCAAGTCAAAATGTATTTATAAAGCCCCTTTTAAACAACAAATGTTGATCAAGGTGCTGTACAGACCAATACAGGAAAAGAACAAAACATACAATAAGATAGATAAAATTAAACATGCTGCAAGGGACATAAAACAAAAAAATGGCTCATTTCAAATTTAAAGCCATAGGATAAAAGAAATAAGCGAACATTTTTATTAAAAGCCTTAGAGACAAAATACATTTTGCTGCAGATTTACTGCAGCCCTGCTTTAATATCCCTCACTATAGCAGCGGATGGACTGGTTATTTTTGTTGTTGTTGTTTTTGTCCTGTGTTGAATGTATAGGATGCAGTTTTGACCGCAATTTTGCTCTGATGTTTGTAAATACAGATGCCACTTTAGTCACTTTTCCTATGAAAACACACGCTAGTTAAGCAGCCTTAATGACTGAATCTCCTGCGGTCTGTGGCCGAGTAACGAAGCTTCTTTTAAAGTCTGTATCTCTGTCCATTCCCGCTGTGATCCAAAATCAGGGTCGACTGGTGACCTTGCCTGCTCAGCATTTCTATACATGTCACAGAGCATGTTGGACCCGTCTGAAAGGCTCTACACTCTCTGTTTCCTTTCATTCAACTCTCTGGACATGTTTTCATATCACAGACATTAGTCATATGTAGTTTTTTCATTCTTCATAGTAATATTGAAAGTCTTGCCTGTTCTCTACTCTAAATCTGTATCCGAAGGATTAACTCTTCTATTGAAAGGACATATCTTTCTCCCATAGAGTGCTAAACCTGGTGACCCGTCAGGGCGCTACATGGGCAAATACTTTGGGCTCTCTTGGTAAGTGCCCTAGTTTCTTTATGCTGGTGAAATCTATTGGTCATATTAGCGGTCAGTTGCACCTCCATAATCACATGAACTGTGAGAGTCATAAGATTTATGTACTGAATAAGTAAATAGCCCTCTGTCTGAATGCAAATGCAATGGCATTATTGTGTGTGTGTTTGTGTGTGTGTGCGTGTTTGTGTGTGTGTGTGGACAGCACTATTGTACAGTGTATTTGGAGTGGTCATAGAGAAGACCAGAGGAGCAGAGGATGACCTCAACACTGTGGCTGCTGGAACGATGACTGGTGCTCTTTACAAATCCCCAGGTGAGGAAACAATGGGGCTGTTTGCTTCTCAAAATAGAAGTGATTTCCTTGCAGGAAGTTTGGAGCAGTGTGGCAAAAGAGAACAATGTATGATGAGGAAAAAGCTTCTAGAAAGCAGCACTGCATCTCATGATTCACTGCTGGACTTCAGATATATTTCACAGGTGTGGAATTCCAGGTCAAGGTATTTCCTCAATTTGATGTGCCAATGAACTGGGATTACTTTCACATATTTCTGAGAATAAGGGGACCTACGCTGCACAGACACCGGACATTAAAAGATTATGGACATCTTAGTTTATGTTATCATTTTCATTGTTTATTTTCATTGTTACCTTTAAATTGATTAGTACAAAAAGCTTTTATTGTGTGTTGGTATATGTTTGTAATAAACAGATATTTATTAATACTTTAGATTAATACTGCAGCTCTCTTTTCCATCCAAATAAACAAAAACACAAATGCATACAACATACGACATGAAGACAAAAAGTAAAACAAGACAGTGTAACAGGTAACAGTGTAAAATACATCAGTTTCGGAAAACTTTGGAGAGATACGATGGAGGTAGAGAGCAGCAGAAATATACTGAGGTAGTATAAGTTCATTGCAAGACGCCAAGGATGTGCAAGATTGATCAAAAACACTGTAAAAAGCCAGGTGTCCCCCAGCCTTTGATGAGCACTGTACAGAAGTGCTCTAATAAATTTGGCAAAACATTTACAGAGATTTACTGCATTCAGTGACCCAGACATTTTCGTGGAACTCGAAGAAGGATAGAAGTGAGACAATTTGGCTGACTATCTGGCGAGGAAAAAATCCAGTTTAGTAATGAAGCCAGACTTTATCTGGTGTGTGGACCACATTGTGAATTCCCTGCACAATTAGGTTCACCAGTAAGCTGCTCAAAAGTTCAGGAATTTGTACATGGAATGCTTATGGGTTGTGTGAGATTTGGGAGGTTCTAGGTCAGTTAATTGTTTGTTGGCACACACAAGCCAAAACAACACAATATTTTTTAAAAAAATCATGTAGTTACACGTGACTTCTTTGTTCAAGGAAAATAATGAAACAGATTGTGTCCCACAAACTAGGTGATTTACAAGTGCAGGCATTTTGCCATGTTTAGTTTTCATGAACTTCACAGAGGACACCTGATCAGCCAACACTGGTATCTCCCACCATGCCCTGGAATGCAATGTGTGTGTGTGTGTGTGTGCATGCCTTTGACAATGCACACAGACTGGTGTGTTTTGTGCCAGTCAGCTGAAAAGAGCGAGCTAGAGTTCAAACGCAGATAGGGTGGTTGTGAAAGTAGTTCACACATCCTTCCTTGTCTGTTCCACCCAGCTGATTTGACTTTGTCCTTCATGAACCTGCTTGTTCAACTCACAAGTTTACTGGTTGCTTCAAGTGATCTTTCCAGTTCACGTGCTGAACCACAAAAGTGTCAATTATTTTGTTTTTTCCTGACACAGAGGAAGCTTTGCCTAACTGTATTATAAACGTGAGGTAATTAAGCTATAAGCCTTTTTAACAAGCCACTTCACCACCAGTACAAAGTCTCTTGCCCTGAATATTACATTTCTTTGTTTTTCACACCAGTTGACAGCTGAACAAACAGAAACTGACAATGCGGATGTGCCGATGTACAGGTATTTAAGTAAAACTGAAAAAAAACAGAGTAGGATTGAGAGGTTTGGGGCAAAAGCAACTTTTTAAGGCAATTTTACTACTCTGACTAGATGAAGGCAAAACAAAATACTTGATGCACAGAATTGTAAATATTGCACATATATCAATTAAAGTACAGTGTCCCTCAAAGAATGAACTTTTAGTGTAAAGTTAAGAATGTTAAAGTTAATGTAATAGGATTTTAATCCACATATCTTTGGAACATTTGTTTTGATCTATTCACGGAATAAAGAACAGAAATGGAGATATAACTTTTTGCTCTGACAGCAACAATTACTGAGTTACTGATGACTCAACACAAATGTAGAGGAATGATAGCCTGAAGCCAGGGTGCTAAAGGTTCAGGGTGCAGCCTGCTGATAAGGGCTTGAATAACTCCAATTTGTACATTTGAATCTATTTTTGTCAAATTCTGTGAAGGTTAATAGTTTTTTGTAATATTTCTATTTAGGATTAATTGGTTAGTGTCCATTTCACATCATTTACTTTTGGTCCATATGCATTCTGAGCATAAATATCAAGAACATTTTCCAATTTATGAAACCATATGGCTCAACTGAATTGATCGTATTACATTAAGTCTTTTGTTCATATAGAAATTCGGATTTTAACAAAGCAAAATGCTGAAACCGTTTTTGAAATATATTTTTTGTATTGACCTGAATGGGACAATATAGGGTGAATTTACAGTGTCTGTAATACTTGAAGATCTTTACATTCTGCTGTCATCCAGTTGTAGGAGGCTGATGAGAATGTTTAGCAAACTTAATTTTGCCACATAGTAAGAGCATTACCTCAAAATGCATAAAGAATCTGCAGTAATCTGCAGCATTGCTGTGTTTCGTCCATGTCATGTATCATGTAACTCCTTTGTATGACTTCATTTTTCTGTAATGAAACCGGAGCAGTGTTCTCTTTTGACAGTGATGGGTGTGGGCGCACTATTTGGGGAAGAGTAAATGCACGATCTGACTAAGCTATTACGTAGCTTTTAGCTCATCCCGCACTTATCAGAGCTCCCCTGGTAATGGGTGTGGAGGGCATGCACTGTTACAGGGGAACTCTATCAGACTTCAGCCCCCTCTGCCAAACTAAAAGAAGAGAGTTTTGTCTCTGTTGGAGGCCTTAATCTTGCACTGAAATGTTTTGAGGTCAGTGAGTCAAAATGGTGGTGATCTACATTGAGAGTCTGACAGCTCTGACACACTTCACTTTATGCCCACCAGGCCATTGTTCTGAAAGTTAAGTCTTGATTGACATCCTTGTTGTTGGCCAGCATGGATTGGCTTCAGATATTTGTGTGTGTGTTGTGACTGCATTTCTTCAATTGTGTGCTCTGACTCTGTAATTCCAAGACTGGTCATGGCACTATTAGTCCCTGCCTGGGTTTCTAAATCCCAGCCGTGTTTACAATTTGAAATCTCTCTTTCACAAAAGGAATGATCATCTGTCTAGCCTTTAGCAGGGGCTGCAGTCTGTGCTACTTTCTGCATTTTTCCTTTAATCATGCGTTTTTGTGTTGTAGGGTGTGTGCGTGGAGCAGTTCGGGGTGGTGTGGTTGGTCTGGCACTTTCTGGACTGTATGCCCTGTACAATAACTGGGACCACCTGAAAGGCTCCTCGTCTCACTACTGAGCCAGAGAAGCCACAGTGATCGTTCAATGCTGCTAGAAGCTGGAAATCTATACTACAAAACCACACAGTTATTCAATTGAAATCTGATTTCAACACTTTGAGAAGATCAAGCATGTAAAAATCAGTTTGTAAAAGCACTGAAAGTAATTTAATTATGATTAGCTGGTTTTGCAAACAAAGTAATTTTTTGTATTTGTATTCTTTTTTTATTTTAGTATTAAGGTTCTGTGATGTAGTTTTTATTTTAATACAAATGCTTTTAAGTCATATTTTGGGGGCCATTAATGTCTCATCCGAAAAAAGATAGAAAAGATTGCCTCTAGTTAACAGGCAAAGTCTCTCTCGTCTGCTAATGTATAATCAAACCCAGTTAATCGAAAATAGTTAATCAAAGCATGAAACAGCTTATAAGGCGGAAATTGCCTCAGTGTTATATAACATGTAAGCATAAAATTCAAAGATCACTTGGTAAACGATACAAACCGCCCCAAATGGATGTCTATTAATACTGAATAGTGTTAGTAAACACAGTGACTCCCTTTTGTCGCTTTGGCTCTGTATTCTAGTAAACAGGAGCTGAACAAAGACTAAGAGGTTCAGGTTTTGTATCTGGAGTTTTTGTCTTTCAGTGAAAGGATAAGTGCCAGTAAAGCAGGTCGTCAAAGTTTGTCAAATTAAGAACAAGATTGGAAAGTACCTGAGTATATTTTGTTGCAATTTTGTTATTTTGGAAGAATAATGAAATAAAGTTGAAAATGACTTAAAATGTAATAAATGATCCTTAACTATTTTTAATATTTATCTCCAAAATTAAATTATATAAAATTATATAAATATAAATGTGTGGTATTTTTTTGTCTTTTGACATTCAGCTTTGTTGAATTTAAATGTATTGTTTTGATGAAAACATCTTGAAAAAATGTAATTTGATCAACTCTGTGCTTGTATATTCTGATGTTTAAATACTTTTTTATTATTATTATCCAAATATATTTGTATTTTTATCCAAATATATAATTTGGTGAGATTAGCAATAGGAAAGGTCTTGGAAGGAACACTACTGTCCTGAATCTATGCCTACATCCTGATTAATCCAGGACGTAGGCATTGTTTTGTGAGGAACACTTTTAGAGCAATGTGACATTTGATGGTTTAGCACAAGCTGAAAGTCTCAGGAAAGTCCAAGGTGCAGAAAAACGTACCAAAATATCAGATGGGAAGAGAAAAAAGGAACAGATCAGGGCCTAAACACAAGGCTGCTTGAAACAAATGCATTGAGAACTTCTGTTCAGGGTTAAAAATCTGAATGTTTCTGACTCAGCAAATCAGTTACTTCCTAAAAAAAAGCCCCAGAACCAAGTATGAAATGAACGTGATAAATATGACTATTGGGACTGCAGTGCCCAAAGAAAAAACCTTATTCATATCAGCTTTTACAAAATGGTGTAGAGCAAAGTATAGGAAATGCAGTTTTTAAACCCTCAGCATAAACAACCATAAACATTTTTATTGAAATGGAACATTTTATTGCGGTCATTATTGTCCTCTTTGAAAACATGATCATATCTTTTGGTATCTCTACAGTAAAAATTGATATCTTTTTTAATTAAACTTTACCAACATATATCATCACTGCCAGGCCGAAACCTTTGTCCAAAACGCCGATTTTTCAGAAAACTCAAAAAACGATGAGAAATGAATACTGGGTCATCAAAATTAGTATAACTATTTAACACTTTTCATTGGCTAATAATGTCTACATCAACAGACCCTTGTGGAGACTGACCAATGGTATCGGTTTATGAAAAAAACAAACAAATACAAAACAGATTTACAAGGTTTCTGCCAGACAGTGACAATATGTGACATTTCTAATAAAGAGCATGGGGACATGCCAAACTGCTAAAACAGGCCCCGACAGTGTTAATATTTGTTGAGCAATCAGAAAGGCCCCATCTCATATGGCAAACACGCTAGTGTCCTAAATTGTTTTTGCTGAACTGCAACAATTAACTTCTCTCCTAATACAGTTGAAACACTTCCACATTTTATTAATCACCAATAAGCAAAGTCCCATCAGCAAGACAACACAACTCTTTTATTCTTTTAAATGTTATTTATTGAGTTAAATATGTTACAGGGATTACAGCAGAGGACAGAATGCATGTTAGCAGTAATTGTACAAAAAGCTTAAAGCTTACGGGTTATCTTTTTCACAATCGTGTATGTAGCACTGCACTTCAGCAAGAGAGTATGGGCTTAAGAAGAGAACTGTAAAAAGATTTGCTGCAGACAATTGTGTGTTGATCATTCATAAAGTGGCATTCGTTCACATGTTTTGTATTGCACAGAACCCTTGGTCCTTTAGTAGAGGGCTTAATACAGGCCCAAAAGCATTGTTCAATCATTTGAATAAAGTTTATTAGATGATAAAAGCAAAAGGTTTAAATTCTTCCACTCAAGCCCATGCTTTCTAATGCGACACAGGCTTTGAGTTCCAGCTACAGTGGCAGAGCAGAAAAACAAACAAGTGGTTATTGTTGGAGATGGTTTCATTTTGACAAATATTTTAAATATTACTGTGATGAATAGAGCTAGGGTGTGCCTGTCTCTCCATTTAAAATCAGTCCAGATTCATCCAATTACAAACTGCAGGCACCAGGATAAAAAGTGATTAAAATAAAGTGTGTAAAATATTGTGCTATTTGTTTCCCAATTCCATCCATGGGGAATAAGGTAATTTTGGCTAGTTTCATATGACAACTGCATGTTCAGTTTTCTAAATATGGGAGAAAACTATGCTCATTCCAACGATTCAGTATCATATCCCTCTGGAGAGAATATTGCCTTTTAATCTAAAGGGAATAATACAACTATAAAACCATGACATCAGTATCTTTCAAAGTAAAAAGGGTAATGTGTTACACACACACTCTGCTTAAGAATCTCTGGGTGTAAAGGAAAGACTCATTTAATTAAAACAAGCATCCTAAAACATGTGAATGACCAAAATAAACATTCATCTTCTTTATCTGACAAAGGAAAAATATCTTGTTCTATACAAATGCATCAATCTGGTTCATTTGTTATTTCATGACAATTAGATCAAAGTTTTTTCCATGTGGTTGGCACTGGGTTTTGGGGAATTTATGCACAGGCACACTGTCACAGTTTCCTTTTTATAACAGCTCAATTCATCAGCAATTAGTTAATAAGAATGTTACACCAACATCTTATTCTCAGAGAATAGAGACTAGAGAGAGACCCCCAACCCTGCAGAACATGGAAAGTAAGGCAACTGAAGATATTGTGTGCGATGATCAGCAGTTCAGTGGGTCCCGCAAAGGACTAATCAAACTGATGCAGTTTTCACATCTGTAAAAAATAAATATTTTATTTCCTCTTCAAAAAGGCAAACTCAACTTTAGCGATCATACTTAAGCTTCATGAAAAATGGCAGTTCTTACCTGTATAGGTGTTTGATGTAACCACTTCTCTTTATCCATGTCGAGTTTAAGACAGGAGAATAAATCACATACAGCAGGAAGGCCAAGTCTCTCCTGTAATTCAAAGAAATCAAATCAAATTTTAGGACCTCCATTATTACCTTCTTAAATTAAGACATATCATGGCGGTGTTTTGTAGTTCAGCACTATGTGACATCAGCTAAACATAATGTACCATTGTGAACATCCATTATCCCTACCTGTGCATTGGCTCTCTTCCGTAGCAGCCACTTGTCCTCTTCAGACTCTGTGCTGGCTGGCTCTGGTGTGTCTGGCTTGTTGGGGATCTCTGTGCTGCTTTGTATTTTCTTTGGTAGCACCCACCTCTCAGCCTGCAGAGGTTTTTTGAAGGGACTATTGGGCTCTTCAGTTGTGGATTTTAAACGAAAGTTGTTTTCCTCCTGGCAGGCCTTTTTCTTGCTCTCTGGAGTACAAGGAGACACCCAAGCAGAGAGGGAGGATAACGCTGGATCAGTGGTACCTCTGCTAGGATGAAGCCAGGCCTCCAAGATGGCCTGCACTTTCTGCTGCTGCTCCTGCTGCTGCAAGATCGCAGATTTACTTGCTATGTTCTTATCCACAGGCATACCATTCTTGTCTCTGCCTTCTTTCTTCAGGAGCCAGGCACTCAAGGCCTCTTTCCCACAGTTATCATCACACACACACTGAGCGAAGCTTGTACAGGTTTCATTGGCTTTACATGTGGTCTCCAAAGGGATGGCCTGCTGGAGCCACATGTCAATAGGGACAGCAGTAGCAGGCGAGGCTGGAGTGCTGGCAGTGGAAGCTGGAGCAGTCTTCAGGCACTTGAGCTTACCCAGATTCTCAATCTCCACAGTCTTGGCACGTGAAACGCAACAGGAGCCACAGTCTGCCTTCAGAAGCCACTCACTAGAGGAGAAGATTTCATGGAAGGGTCTGAAGACCTGCTTCCAGTGGTCTGCATCAGACAGAGGGTTGGTCATGGCTAGATTGCTGGTGTTTGGGGTGATGAGCCAGTCACTGAGCTCCTCTGTGTCAGCAATCTCCTCACTGTTTTCCATCTGAATTCCTTCCATTTCCTCCACATCCAGGAACTCACTCTCATCGATCTTCTCAATGGAGAAGGCAGAGCTACTGCTGCTAGCATTGCTACTGGTGCGTTCACGTACTGGGGACTTCTCCTTCAAGAGCCATGCTTCTAGATCTTTGAGTTGTCCCCAGGCTTTCTGAAAGTCGAATGAGACCAGTGGGCAGCACACCTACAAAATGAAGTAACACTCAGGCTCTTTTCTCCATGACAAAAATCTATTGTGTTTATTTTTACTGATTTTGAAATAGAATTTTTCTATTAAAGTTTAATACACGACTACGAAGTATTTACAGAGAATAGTAAAAGTCTATATGGAGGACAGCATTACATTTACAAATAAGTGGTGTGAAAAATCAATGAAAGTATGTTCACAGCAATTTAATAAAAATACTTACCTGGGGTTTCCCCTGAGAGGACACAAGCCAATCCTGAGGGTTCTTACTGAACTGGAATCCAAGTGGAGCACTTACACTTACAGTGTGGCTCCCAAGGAGCCATTTAGCAAGAGGTGCTTCCAGCTCTAAATCAAGCTTCTATAAAATAAAATAACAATCAGGCATTTATGCTGTAACATGAGTTAACAAAATATTCCAAACATGTAGGCATTTGTCAGCATGATTTGTTAAAGACACAAAATAGACAAACCTGTCTCTTGGTGACGACAGGGCAGTTCTCCAGGAGCTGGTATCTCTCAGCAAAGACTGACCCTTGAGGGGTCAGACTAGGAGGAGGAGTCTTCACCATCTATTCAAGAGGGAAATATGATTAGGCTCTTATGCATTGGAGACAGTCCAACCTGGCACATTCCATTTCCGTCAGATAAATAGACGTGTGTTATATAAAATGGAGTCTGTCCTCAACAAGTCAATTTACACACAGTCCTACTAAGAACTTATTTCAGTTAAATTTCTGACTGAGAGATCATTCATATCTGAAAAACAGCATTACAGTGAACTACTGTATTACTTATGCTTAATTAGCTGCTTATTTAAATTAATTTAATAAATTAAATATCACTTAATATTAGCAATTCAAAAGCCAAGCAAACAGGCTTCTCCGGTGCAATAAAACAGTGAACAGGCTCCCACAAACCTGTGTAGAAATGGTCCCAAAAGATGTAATGGCCTGGCGCAAAGAGCGGACATCTGCTTCAAAACTCATTTCTGGGGTTTCTTCAGGAGCCAGATTCAGACCAGAAAACCTGCACAGAGTCCAAGCAGTAATACTTGTTAGCACCTTGCCTCATAGACATACAATTGAGCACCTGTACACAGTCTGTGGCTTTGTACAAGTCTTGCCTCTTTAAATAGAAGGGATTAAACCACTACAGTGCCCTTACTGATTGATCTGGCTTGCAAATAGTAATTTTGCCTGTTGAGGCAAACTGGCCAGCTAGCTAAATCCAGCAAAAGAGTGCGCAATGAGCTGTAGCTTACTTCTCCAGACAGCTAGTCAGTTGGTTGGCGAGGTTGTTGCTGTTGGAATTCTCCAGCTGATGAATGAGTATATCAAACTGGCCCCGGAGCTAAAAAAAGAAAAAATAAACAAAACGTATTAATTAATTAAAATATCCATGTGTCCAATAAAGTCATCACAATTGACTAATAGAGAAGAAAAAAAAAAAGTACATACTTGTCTTCAAACAGTTTGAAGACAAGCATGTACTGTACAACAGTGCTAGATTTATGTAAGACTGACCCAGTAGAGCTGTTGTTGCTGTTGCTGTAAAGCCTCTCCTTTAAGTTGCTCCACCAAGTCTATCTGCTCTAGCAGCCAGACTTCCCGAGAGCGCAGAGTCTCCAGATGCCTACTGATACAGCTGTGCAGCTGAGACTTCACCTGAACACAAAGAGACATTATAAGGGATTTAGAGGAAGAGAAAACAGTAGTTAAATCCAAGATTAAGGAAAGTAAGATAGACAGGAGATAAATATAGACAAAAGAAGAAGTACCACCAACCATTAAACCCGCCAACCATTAAACAATTGTTGAGAGACCTGCATCAGTGGTCGCGGTAAGAAAGCTTTCCAACTCTTGCTAACAATGTTCAGCAGGCCTAGTCTGACTTTAAAAAGCAACTGCCTAAAGAAGCAATAATCTTAATATCTGTGAACTAAAGAAAATAAAACTATATAATGGAAATACCTTGTTTTTCACCCCCAAGGGTTTTTCCAATTTAGCCACAAGTCCCACAAATACACAGAAATTACAGGAAGCCTGAGAGATATACACCGGTTGAAGGACACGCTGAATGTGAGATTAAACATCCACCTACATCCTATTTATGGGACTAGTGGCAATGATTCTCCTTGGTTGTCACGTTTAACTATGATCTCAGCTGACCACCTCCTATAGATAAATCTTCCGGTCTTAAAACTATTACAGTCAGGTAACAATTATCAACCAAGCCAAGGCCACAGGGCCATTGTAATGTCATTCTAATGGACAAGTCTCACCATGCCCACCCATATCACAATAGCATTCTCGGGGTGTTAGTGAAAAAGTGGTTATCACGTAATGTGTACGGGTTTTTCTGATAAAAATGCCCTCTTTCTTATAGTCCCACAAAGGATTGGCCTTAGACTTTCATGAAAACATCTCAAACAACAGTGTTAACAGCAGAAAACACAAAAGACAGAGCTGAGTAAGGCTGTGAAATGTAAGTATTTACAGTGTTCAACCAAACAAACTCTGAAAATCAATGTATAATAAATGATAACTATGAAGATGTAAGAAAAAGCTTAGTTAAACATATTCAATAATTGTTTAAGCCTCTCACCTCTTTCGAGTTACCCCTGAGCTGTGCCTCAGCCTTTACCACCCCTGCGATGGCCTCTTCCAGCTGAGCCCGGGCCTGAACACACTGTTTCATGGCACTGTTCTCTCTCTCCCCTGCTGTTGACATGCTGACGAAAAACCAGAAGGTCATTAGGTTCACTCTAAAATTAAAATGAATAGAACACTATGACAGGTCAATTTAAACTATTTAACAGTTACTGAAAACATTAATATTTAGATCTTGTACAAAAAACTCTATCAAGTCTTAACAGAATTACACACTTCTGCCACTTCCAATAATTCTCACACACATGAAAGCATGTGTTCTGCAAACCCATAATAATAGATCCTAACTTCAAGTGAAAGGAGTACAGTGAAAATCCTTTTGCTATTGGGGACCCTACAGATTTGAAGCACTATCTGATATTTTACCACAATACAACAATTGTACTTGCAATATGGATTAAAGACATCGAGTTTGTGTAATCGTACAATTTCGTTATTACCAAAGTACATGCAATTAAGTGTTAAAGCTGTCATTTATCATAGAAAACTAAGTGAATGTCTGCCAAATAAGACAGCTTTAATAATGCCCTGCATGTTCGTTTAGTTTTCGTTTATTGGACACTGCACAGATCTGTGCCACTCTCACTTTCAATTTCAAGTAACATACCACAGTTTCTGACATGAAGTAGGACAGCCTTACAAATACTTATACTACATGTGGCACTAAAGTCCTGACTGAAATCTGCATTTCTGTTCTTCAGTCTGAAAGAATGATGCGCTATTTAGCACCCTTGTTTTTTAAGTAATTCATTTGAGAAAAAGAAACTTAGACAGCTTCTCTCTCCATACTGGAATTCCATTTCCATATTTTGGATCACATTTGATCTAAACTGATGCCCTGGTGCAAACTCAGCACGCAAGGTAAAAGTGACAGAATTCATTTGACCATAACTGACAGCATTCACAGACCATATTTACATGCATTTCGTTTTACATAAAAATGTCTCATCTCTTATGCTATGATGCTTGAATATAGAAGGTGTGCATGCAAGCTCCAAAGCATAAAAGAAAAGACATTTACACGGCAAGGGAATTTTAATGTATTTTAATGAAACTACTATGTTACTAATTATGTTTCAAGTAAACAACTTCAGCAAATATGTAATAAATACAACTGTATGTCTTACCTAGTGTCTAACAGGCTCAAGTTAGCTGAAATAACCCAGGTAGAATACATTGAAGTTAAATATAAGCTCTTTGGGTTGCCACGGAACAAAAGGGGCTAGTCTAGCATTTTCCTGCTAGAAAGGCCTATTAGCCTTGTCTTTTAGAGTCCAGTATGAC
>JBBMFX010000141.1:4857605-4872726 GCA_037832545.1 Rhabdalestes septentrionalis
TATAAAGGCCTCGGTGTCACTGATGGACTGAGGACAGTCCATCTGTCAGAATGATCCAGTAATGACTCTCCTGTGGGGAGAAACTGGCCGCTGATGAAAAACTAGAAGATGACTAATATAAAAGGTGCAGCATCACACAAACTGTCCTCATTAACCTGTGGGGTGGACCAGCAAATGTGATGTGTCTAATAAAAAGTGGACTGTATGTGGACAGGGTTTTAAAGCTCTGCTGCACTGCTGCCTTTGATACCCTGTGCAGCTCACAGTCACACTCTAAAATGCCAAAGCCATGTCAGTGTCGCAGCTGTGATGATTATGATCCACCACCCAAACAACACCTGCCCTCAGGTGGGGTTACAACTGAGAAACAGACAGACTACAGTTTGTAACTGTAAACTACACCTCAATGGTAAGTGAAAAATGAAGAGGCCCAACGCATCAATATGAAGTCAAATCATGACCATCTCAAAAAAGTACATTTATGGAAGAAGGAGCAAAAATTTCTTAACTTTCAATGTAAAATGAAAGGATTTTACTGTAAGTCAGTTTACAGTAAATGGTCCGTTTATCATAAAAGACTGACAGTGCAAACGGCAGTTAGTTATTTCCCCCCTCAAAAAAAAAAAAAAAAACCCCAAAAAGACAGAAAGGACATAAGGATTAGTCCCTACAGCCATTTACACACAAACACATGGGCACACGCACAAGCACACACACACACACACACACACACACACACACACACACACAGATGAAAGGAAAACACTGACTACTGACACAGACTATGCTGAAGGTTAGAAGGAGGATAAGTGTGAGCTTAATATGCAGTTCCCTTTGCCGATGCATCGGATAAAAAAAGATGACAGTTCTGACATTTAATTCCCCTTTCCCTTTGCTCAAATTTCTAAGTCAACATTTCGCTTGCCTTGTGCACCGGGTCACCTTGGATCAAAGACGAGAACTGTCCGTCATCAATGCACTCAATTATAGTCATGATAGGAGGTCATTAAACTTGCAGCACACCAGATATAAAAGTCTATTCATCCACACGGTACATTACACTAAGCTGCACGTCTTCTCTTCACTTTCTGTTTCTTTTGGTTCTTCCTCTTTTTTGTATTTGCACAAGCTCTTGTCTGCATCACATTTAATGAAGTCATGAAATATTTAAAGACGTCCATTTCCATGAGCAAGACCCTGACAAACTGTTCTGTCTCCTGCTCTCCTTTAAACATCACAGAGCTATTTTTGAGCATGATAAAACATCAATTATTCATCAGAGGGGCTTGTTACAGTCCTAATCATTATGAGCTGTTACAATTGCATATGGGGGGGTGGGGTGGGGTGGCTGGAAACAGAACAATGGGAAAGAAGAATGAATAGTGAAAGTTGAGGAAAATGCAGGAGAAATGAGGATATGGGAGCCCTTCTGTCACACATTCTGTATGTCTCACCAGGAAAACAAGATCTAAATTATTGAAGGCAGGGAGTGCAGTGTAGTGCAGACTGGTCACGAAGTACATACATGCACCAAGTCTATTATAGAGTGGCCCTTTGACTAGAACTCGCAGTAATATGCATTTTACTATTTAACTGGCTGATATGTCACACACTGGCAAGGTTATAAACCATGGTAACACAACCTGCGATGCTTAACCTTGAGCTGGATACTGCAAATGTTCAGTGTGTATGTCCAATTCCCCATGAATGTATACTGAATGTTCCCCACTGAACGAAATACAAACGCAGCCTGGTGTCTAAACAGCAGGGCTCGAAAACCTCCAGAGGTCGATAAATCAAACTCTGCCTACTTCTGAAAAAGTAAATTAAAAAAATCAACACGTAACGTGTGAAACAATACTTCAAGGCAACATGCACAGTGTTTCGACCATCTTTAAGAGTATAAAATGAAAACAGATGTATAAAAATGTCAGCCCTGACATATCTCTGACGCACACCATCTTTGAAAATACTCAAAAGACCCAAACTTGAACCAAGGCCTGAAACAATTCAAGCTGTCGTGTAGAAGAAAAATGCTAAGCGTGAACGGATTTATACACTGTCAGTATTTCAAGACTATCTGATTATTAAACCTCAGTGAGGAAGTCTGAACACAATCGCAAAAACACACAAAGAACCCCAAAACAACAAAAAACAGCAACATAAAAACAAAAGACATGAAAAGAAACATGAAAACGTGATGCATACAGCAAGTATTGGACGTAAAAGTGGCTGCTACATAAAGAATAACTACTATTTTTTGAAGTACGAGCAACTAATGGCTACCATTAAATTCAGGGCTAATATAAAAATCGTCCAAAGAGTGAGGCTTTGTTTATATTAGACTCAAAGACAAAGACCAGCTGATTACCAAGTTCACTTAGGTTTTGTCTTAGGGACTATAAGGTACTCACTTTGCACTTTAATGACACTTTGATGAAGTGCCTCCTTACAAAATGCAAAAGTGTGAACATAACTGACAGAAATGTTACTACGACAGCACAAGTCCATTTTTTTGGAAGTACGTCAAAGCTACTGTATGCATAGTTTCATATAAATGGCATTGAGTACTAAGTATGTTTTCGCAGGATTGCCGTTTGTGGTCTCTCAAATACTGAGTTCTGCATACTGGTTGAATGCTTAATAAACCTGTTTTTCAGAATGTAAATAACTCGCAGTACCTTGATGTTCAGTTTGTGTTAATCTAAATGAAATAGAGTTTTGGCATTTGTTTGTTAAGCGTTTATCATTTCAATTAAAACAAAGACATAATAGCTCAGCAATTGAAACATTAATTTGATTCAGTCCACAAGTGCTCAAGTTTTCCACAAGTGAAAATCAACAGGAAACACTTTTACTGCTTAGTCAATCAGCAAAACAAAATCATCCACAACAAATAAATTCAAGGACAAAATACTTGCTTCAAAAATGAAATCTGCGGTATAAATTGCAGTAGTCCAATTAAACAGCGTGGATATAGATGACAGATGAATCGGAATACCTGATGTTGGAAACACCAAACTAAATAAACAAAATGCTCAAAATCTTTCCATAGTTGAAGTTAAAAAAGTCGAAAGTCTTTTTCAGATGAATCAAGAATTACAGTGGTAGATCTCTGAAGAGAGGTGTTTGAAGATTTTGTCAGCGTAGTGGAGAAGGATTTTTCTGAGCTGAAAGTAGACTTTAGGTGTAATAATATTAAAGGGCAAAGGGAAAACCCCTCAGACAGAAAAAGGGTCAGGCACTGTAAGTCGAAGAAAGAATCCATAAGATTTTATGAAACCGGCGTCATTCCATTCATACCACACCAACGCACCTGTTAACAGTCTGGAGCACTATTCTCCTCTTCCAATTTCAGGAGACAGAGGGCTCTCACTAGGAAACCCTTAAACAAAAAAGACAGCCATTGCTTTTGTTTTGTGTGCTATTCCAGTTCCTCAGAGCAAAACCGCAACTAAAACTGCATGCTAATCCATCTCTCCTTATTACAATACACTGGCCACATGAGGAGGTGTCTTTATATGGCTATATCCTGTGGTCCTCTTCTCATTTATGTCACATCTTGGAGTATCAGAGATTATACCACAGTCTCAGAGACCATTAAGCATGTTAAAATAAGCCTCTTTCACACTCTGGATTTCTCATAGGGCACCTGAAGCTCTATACCTCTGATCTGGGATGCATCTGACTGATTTCTTAAGGTGCTAGCTGACTACCTTAATTCATACATTTCATTAATTTCCCATTGAAGTAAGTTTGCTTTTGAAAAGACGCTGAAGAGTTACAGTAATGAATCAGCATATTGAGCAGAACACCATTGCCCCTGCCTCACTTTTCAGAGCAGCAAAGATCTGTGATTGCTAGCAAGCAGAAGAGCACAGTTAAATGAACATAGGGACAAGGCATAGGCCTCCATCTCAGTCCAGCAAATTTCCATGTTCTTGCGCTCTGTTAAGGCTGTCTTTGCGGTGCAGGTGATGGACTCCCATCCTTTTGGGACTTTTGTGAGGTCGACTGGAGCCACTCTGGGGGTGGTGCTGCTGAGATGGGGACTTTTCTGTGTAATCCTCAAGTCCGGCAAGGCTCCTGGAGCCAATGACGGGAAACTCCTGCGGCAGGACATCCCTCTCCTCAGTTGAGCTGCCCGCCGAACCAGCATCTTCAGCAAAACCCTGCCGCTTGGAAGAAGCTGGGCTAGCTTCCGTGACCATGGTATCACCACTGGTGCCGTCCTCGTTGTCAACACCCATCAGCAAGCGTTCACTCTCTTCCTGGGAAAAGTTGGCACCGTACTGTCCGCGTTTGGTGTGTAGGTCAGCCACACTGCTGGTATCCGTGTCCAGGCTGGACTCTCTGCTGGCCGTCCAGCTTTGAGCAGAAGAGCCCTCTTCCCCATCGGAATAGGCGCCCCGCAAAATCCCTCGGTCCGAAGCTCCTCTGCTCGACTTGCTGTTGTGACTCCTTTGGAGGTCCTTTACCGTCTCGCTGCTGAACGAGGTACGATTGACCAGGGTGCCCTCTGAGGATGGCGCCATCTTCTCGACGAACATTCGTTGCCAATTGGCAAGAAGGTCCTCCTCAGAACTCCCTGAGCTTGCAAAGGCACTCGGTGGCTGCGGTGGGCTGCTAAAGGGGCTGGACTGGCTGGATAGAGGGTCAGTGGTGTCCGTCTGCTGGGGTGTTCGCGGGAGCGATGTGTGGCCTCCGCCTGAGGACAGGAAAAGTTTTTTGTAAAGATATTTAATCAGTGTTTCTAATCCTAATACCCTTAGAAAAACTCCATAGTGACATGGAGCTGCTCTCACCAGTCATCTTTTATGATTTAGATTATTAATATTTAAAACAGCAAAAAACATGACAGATCAATTAAAATGTACACTATTATAATTGGTTTCCATTCAAGTTATTATAGGGTATTCCTACCTGAGGAAGATGACGTCCCGGAGCGCCAGCCTCCATCAGAAACGGCAGGGCTGTTGGGGACAGTACGCTGACGTTCTCCTGCCTCTTCCTCATTTTGCACCAGGCTGAGAGAGATTGCCTGACGTGTGGCATAGGTGCAGTTGGGGAGGGGGCTGTTTTTGGGGATCTTAACCTTGTCATCGGAGGAGAACTCGATCACCTTGCGGCCAGGGTAAAGAGGGTGTGGAGGAGGAGGAGCAGGGTAAGGGTTCAGTTTCTCAAAAGAGGGTGCCAGGTCATCCGCCGATGGACCATCTGGGCTGGCCTGGTTTCGAGTCATGCCATTAACATGCTGCTGATCAGAAGCAGCACCACTGCTCTGCCTAGCACGTCCCGGGCCCCCATTCTCATTCTGGGGTCCAGTCATGTCGACGTGGACGAAAAAGTCTTCAGCCACCGGTCGACCAGCACTGCTGCTGGACTGAGCTGAATTGAGCACTAGTGGCTCAGGTTTCTCCAGCACCCGGGCGATGACAGAGGTTGGAACCACGTCTGCAGGTGTGAGACTCAGTGTATCTGGGTCTTGGCCCTGGGCTCCTTGAGGACTCTGGCTTTTGTCAGGGAGGCTGCTCTTCATGTGCTTATTCACCATCTCCTGCAGTTCGTACGGCAACTGGAGCACAAGTTAAAGAAGAGAAACATACATGAAAAAAAGAGCCACAACTTCAGGAAAATGACATAATGGTATGTTAAAATAATTTTTAAGCACCAGCAGAACTACCTTGAGATTCCCCCTTGCCTATGTTAATGAACCACGAGACCAGTCTTCAACAGTGCAGCCAAATACCATATGACATGTTATGCTTTTAAACAAACCTCTTAGCTACATTATGCGGCTGCTTAGAGACAGTTTGCCTGGATGTGCCAATTTAAATAACCACATCCATAAAGTCCTTTACAAGCTCTTGCACCATCTAAACAGTCTGTATGTAATGTACTGGCCACACCTAATACCTGTCCACTTGTTTGGGGAAAATTTCAGATACATACAAATGTTTAATATGACAAATACATTAGAAATCAGGCATAAAAATATTTCAAAAATCAAAAAAGTACATTTTGATGCAGTCCAATTCCAAACTGTCTTTATGGAATTACTGCTCCGTTATAAGTGCTCTGTTCCACTTCTTGAGATATGAAAATGTAGTAGGTAAGACCCATACATGGCTTTACCCCATGAAATCCAGAAGAGTAGGAGGAGCCTGATTTTAATCAACACAGCCAATGTGGCAAACACATTACTTCACATAAGCTCATAACTAAAGCACAGTGAGAAACAGAGGGAGCAAAAGGAGGAAAATGATAGGTATCTAAAGGCCTTTATGTCATACTGCTGCCTTGACTGGGTAAAGCCAGGCAGGGTCATCGATTTGTGGAAAGCAGACAGGGAAAATCAGTGAACGCACAGTGCAGCTCAGCTGATGCCTTAACGATTCTGTGGAGGCAGTAAATGCCCTGCAAAACCCACAACTTCCTCTGGGTGTGGAGCCAGAGCAGATCAATGTTTTCAGGCAGCGTTTCTGAGCACGACCCCTGTATGGCCTTCCAGGTCATGGATCTACATGCTGTGCCCTGTGCTCTACTTTCCCAAAAGGGCAGGGTCTATACGTCCTGCCTCATGTGCACAGCACATGCTGTACAACCAACCCCCCCACCCCAACCACACATACTCTGCCTGCAACCTACCATCAGACATCATCAATGCACAGAGCAGTGTAGCTCTTTGCATCTACTTTACTCACCTAAGCCATTTCACACAGATAACAATTACATCCCAATTTTAGATAAAGCACACTTAAAATAATTCAGAATATATAGTGGATATAGATTAGAATCACCCATTTCAAAATATTCACATTGTTACTTTGCATACTGAAATGAAGACACACAGAAAACAACTTCTCAGTTATATTTACTGAATGCAACTTAACATCCACGTGAAAGCAACGGTTAAAAAATTAATTCATTACAAAAAAAACACTGAGACAGATAAAGGATCACACTCTTGTGTCAGTACGTTCCCCTAAACTGTTGCTATCATAACTTGGGGATATCACTGGGATATTATATAAAGGACTGAATAAACTCAGCTGGAACATTGTTTTTTTTGTTTGTTTGTTTGTCTTCCTATCTGGCTGCAAAGCAACAAAATGTGAGCATTTTTGTGGGGGCATTTCTTCCCTTTAACCACTGTGGGCAATCTGCCAAATGTTTATCCTCACTGCTCCACAGACTTGCCTGGAGCTATGAGCATAATGTAGCTAACAAATACTGGAATATAGCCAGCGGTCAGCATCAAACAAACTCACCTAAAGTGTTGGTTGAAACAATATCTTCTGACCCAACCCAGCTCCTTTTTAAGCTATATGATGTATATTTTTTTAGATTACAGTGTCTGAAGATGGTAAAGAAGGTGCCAGTGTTTGGTGACAAGTTTACTGTTTCTCTTCACAGGCTTGTTAGTTTTGTGTCTTTCCTTGTTTGTGTTATTTTCCCAGCCAGTTTACTTCCTAATTACCTATGATCGACAAACACTCCAAAAAAGAGGCAAAATTGCTCTCTTTGTTCTCTTGCAAACAACATGGCCATTACATCTCCCCTGGGAACTCCCGGAAAGGAATGATGTGGGCTAAGACCTCTGGTGCTGAACATGTTCCTGGCTAATGTTCTGTCTCAGGACAACAAACTGGGCAGTCTCAGAGGAAGCCTTAATTTTCAAACAGAGCTGTGGAATTGCTGTGTTTTCTTCTTTACCTAGACATTGCTCACTGCAGGACGATGGACTGCGCAGCCCATCCAGAGGGGTTTCACAAGAGATCAGGTGGTGTATGCTTTCTCATTAACAACTCATGGCATGGGGAAGTGGACGTGATTTTACAGAACTGTATTCTGAACTGTGTGTATTTATTGATCGAGTGCTTACATCTTTATCTGCCTAGAGAGTTCTCTGTTGTGTTCATGGTTACTTTTTACATCCCAGTGCACGGGAACACATACGGCATTCTGAGCAAAATCAACAGATGAGAATTTTATGATTTATGAATTTTATGATTTATGAAATTTATGAATTTTTACCCTAAATACCACCAGCATGTTTCTTGTTCAGTCACAAAGAATATGACGCTCTTCTGCATCCACAACTTGGCCTGTACTGCCACGCCTCCATACAGCCACTACCTGTTTATCAACAGAAGCTGATGCACCAGCAGCTTGTCATGTGTACAATAAAGAACAACTACAGGACTGCTTTAATTCTGTGGACTCGAACATTTTCAGAAACTCGTGTTTTGACCTGGACAACTATGCCACAGTGGTCGTGAACTTCATTAAGAATGACTGCACTCCAAAAAAACAGTCCATTCATCTCCCAACCACAAACCAAGGATTAATCATGACCTTGGTCCCTGATCACACAGGCATGTTAAAGACAAGCACGCTACAAGATATGCAAGTACAATCTCCAGAAAGCCATCAGCCGCGTGAAGCTTGAGTACAGCAGCAACATGGAGTCAGTGTTTAATTGAATGCACAGTCAGAACCATTCACAGCTTCCGGTGCACCTCTCCCTAACGAACTAAACACATTCTACTCACAATATTGCACAACACTAGTGTAACCGTCTAATCATCTACACATCTGCCAGCTGATGGAATTTCAAGTTTTCAAGTTCAGGTTTTAAAAATATGCAGTGAACAACTGTCTGCTGTATTCATGAACATATTTAACTTCTTACAAAGCTCTTTACAAAACAGTCCACCTTTCAGAAGAACAAAGTGAGCCGCCTCAGTGACATTAATCCAGTTGCACCCCATTGCAATGAACAGCTTTGAGAAGCTGGGATGCCCAACTATCTGAACTGTCACTTTAATGGTTTAGGACTAATTCTGCAACTTGCTGTAGCATTCTCTTACCCATGTGACATTTTATATTCCTACCGTGCTCTGTCACATGTCACTTACACATCTCATGTTGAATGCAGTTTTATGTGTTGTCACTTCTCTTAACTGTAATGTTAGTTGTGCTTTTTAGTAACTGTCTAGTTAGTGGAGAAGCACTACATAATTAATTGTACAATGTACTTTGTATGACAGAATGGTGACTTTTCACATATAATAAGAAAAAAATCTTGAATCATACATTGTCAAGTCAGTTGAGACATAAGACAGGATGGTTTAAGGCAAGGTTGTGATACAGGCATGTACACAGTGTGCTAATAGACACCTATAAGCTACTGCACTTCTGTTAAGGCGAAAGTTGTGTAATTCTGTGTTTTGCCAAACAATTTAAGCACCAAAGCCTTCATTGTATCCAAATCTTCCACTGTGAATTGTGATGTTAGGGAATTCTTCATTGTGTATTTAGGACCGTGTGCATTCCTGGCAGCTGGCCCACATCTGGTGTAAATGGAAAGGTTTTGATGTGATCTCCACACTGCTTTGTTATGGGCAGGCAGGACTGCAACCTGCTCCCTCCCATCAGCTCATCTGAACAGAAGGATGACTCAGTGCTGCTTCACAGCGTCTTCGTATCTGAACGCGCAAGCATGCACCCATCCCCAGGAGGACCATGTAACCATGGTTATCAGTGTTTCGCTTTGGTAGGTTTTTATCTGCCTCAGTCAGCGGCCCTGCTCTTCCTGTATCCCTACACAAAGGGGGCTGGAGGGAGGTTTTTATTAACAGCACACGCTTACAGCGTCCTCTTTGGCTACTGTTGTACTTCATTTGAGGAACTATCTAAACATAGCACCTCCCTACAATGGCATTCTTCTCCCAAGAGACAACACAACAACTACTTTGTCAGAAATATAATGGACTGTTACATTTCTCTGCTCTTTGGGGGCTGTTCAAGGATACACACAGCAGCTTGTTTCTAAACTTCACTGTATCACCCTACCAACAGCATAAGCTTGGGAGAAGGCGATGTTCCTCTGGCTAATTAAATGTCTCAGGGAAATAACAAATTGCTCTCATTTCCTATCATTATGTCACCACTTTCCATATGAAAAGGTCTGATTAATACGCGCCAAATAAATCTGCATGCGATTATTCACTTTCAGTGGGACAGACCACCACAGAAGCGTCACTGCTCCTGAAGCAGGTTAACCTCAGAATAGGCCACTGCCAGACTAATGAATCCTGACAGGATGAGGAGATAATTCAAGCAATGAATAATAGATCTCCTAAAAATAGGCCTGAAGCCCGACACCCACCTTCTTATGAAGGGAGGGGCGGCTATAATGGTCTTGCAGAGAATAGGACACCTGGGATTACATACGTTCCTTGATTAATAAACAAACACATTAAAATAGGATGACAAAAAAGGGCTTGTGAAATTACCATCAAGCTGAGAAAATTTGTCTCTCATCTACACATAAAGTGAGTGTAAACAAAATTTAAGCATAAATAAGAGGTAACTTCAAAGTTAGCCAAATGCCTCCTTCATCATCTCAAAACCTTTACAGAGTGAATTCCAGCAGCTGTTCACATTGTGGTCATTTATGTTGAATAGATCAAAAGAAGCACTTGGTCACAAGTTGAGGCCTAAAATGTCTTGCAAGCTTATCCACAGAGACTTTATTTTTGTTTATACTATTCACATAGTAAAAACCATTTTATTACAATTACAGTCCATTTGAATGACCTACAAATAACCATCCAGAGATGGTTTTAGCATGATGTGAAGCAGTGGGTCAGAACAGAGCTACAACCAAAACAAATGCACACACAAACAAATTACTGTCTGCAAACACAAAAGGTTTCGTGCAACAAAAAAAAAACAACCAAAATCTTCGATAGCTTTTGGAAATGTGACGCTGTAAACTTAAATAAGCCAGCTACTATTTCACCCTAAAAGGTTGTCACAGCACGCAGAACTGATATACAGAACTGCTTACAAATGTGTATTTTCATTTAGAAGCATAAAACCTGCTACACAAATATGTGGAGAGCCAAACAAAATGCTGCTTCCAAAACGCTGACAGTTGCAGGTGACTTAGAACTACAGATATCAAGACTGTTTGTTGGTGGAGCATCAAACTAGGGTCTGACTAACCTCAGCTGGATGTAAGATTGTTATTGCTGAAAGACCTGAACACCTGAAAATGAAACTGTTAAACGAGAACAAATTTATGGAACAACAGAAACAGTCAAAAACGATTTAAAATACATTACTGCTAATTCTTTGCTCTGACAGCAACAATATTTTCTGCCTTAATCTGTGTTCATGCATAGCTCATGTAAACTACTATTATGGTGATATAACATGGTCTGGAACTTCTCCAGCTGAGATTTCAATACAATGTATACAAAGGAAATGTATGTAGCATGGGTGTGGTATGCGATAGGCTAGTTTAACTGCGTGTTGCAGGCTACAGGTTGCATTGTGCTGAAGTGTTACCCAGAGCTCTATTCGCTTCCATGGCTCTGATAAAGGCCTGTTAACTGCCTGGCTCTTTTACACTGGCGCACAGCTGTCAGTCTCTCTGACACCTGCAGCATTCTGGTCCACGGATAAACACAAAGGCCAGGCAGACTTATGAGTCTGGGCTTTGACACCTTGTCAATAACTCACCTTGGTTTTGTTGGCTAGTCTGTCTGTGCACAAAAGTTCAGCTCTGCTCTCCTGTGTAATAATGCTAACATACATTCTACTGTAAAGACCTTTAAATACCATTCTACTTTTAAAGACCATTAAAGCATCTGCTCCACTGCACGTTTTCCATTTTATCCTGCTTCTTTCTGTTTCTCAATTCGCCTGCTATCTGACGGCGAGCTGTACATACAGAAGCTCTCCTGCCTCAATGAACATTAAAAGCTTCCCATTTGAATGTTACTGCAGAGAGCAAAACACATTTAGACTTCTACAGGTGACTGCAGGCCTCTTTGTTGAAAGATGTATGTGTAATTAATGAGTGAACATGCCACTTACATCTGCAAACTTGTGGTTCCTAAAATGGGACTTGTTGCACTTCAACAGCTGCACAGCCAAATTGCAGTCCTGACGGTAGCGCTCCTTAAAAAAAAGAGAAAGAGGAAATGGATATGAGCACACACAATCATAATAATACAAGACCAGAAAGGTCAATAAAAGCATTGTTTAAAAAAAAATAGCACATTAAAAGGTATGCTTTCAAGGTACCTTTTCCTGAAATCAAAGCTTTTGCTGAAGTTCACAGTAGAATGCTTTCAAGACACAAAAATAAAAAAGAAACTCTAGGAAATGAGCAATAAGTTGGATCGTTTCTTTTCTGAAAGGACTTCTCCACAGAGAACATTGAGAGATCAGCTATGACTGATGGGTGGCAGATCTGTCCAAGGAGATGAAACACTACGCTGCGTGAGCAGACGGATAACTGGTCCCTTGCACTCTGTAATTAGCTCCCCACAGTCCTGCTGCGTACATGCACTGAGCAAACAGGTAGAATGAACGCATTTTAATTGGAGATGTATGATGAGGATCTTTATGAACTGGCTCAGTGAATATAACAAAAACATGAAACATAAAACTGATATTTGTGCAACAGGGGCACTGATACCAACGTTCAGGTTCTATCACTGAAGTGTCTACTTAATTTAAACATAGCCTATTAGGCATAGCCAATCTAGGCGGCACTTCTAGTGCCAGTATAAATCAATACTGATTAAGATGTAGATTGTTTTGAAAGATTGCAATGAAGTACAAAATATGTAATTGAAAATAATGTACCTTTCAGGAATGAGTGCCTTACACTGTAAGAACAGTGCAGAACAATATGAATATTAATATAGTTTAATAAATTAAAATTGTGTCTATATGTAGTAACGCATGCTATTGACATAAAAAGAAATGTTCAATAAAGATCTTGTGAAACTGTGAAATGAGAAATTCTGGTTGTGTGCCTTTTGTACTGTATGTATATAGAAGCTTTCTGAACACTACTTTAAAAAACATAATTCACTGCTGTGCAAATGGCAAAGCAAATCTTTACTTTTAATGCCATGCAATTTTTTTCTGTAAAAATGGAATGCTTATTTTCTATACGAATCAACAAATATGACAAAGGCCTAGAAATTAATCAATATTTTATACTTTATATCTCATTATACTAGTGCAGGTTTATTGTGACAGTAGGTATGTACAGTCATTACATTTTAAGAATTTTAAAAAGCTTTAGACACGAGTTTGCTTTGCAGCTGGCTAAACACATGGTAAATCACTAGTTTAGCCTGTCCTGACTCCTTTCTCAGGAAAGTACACAGCTATTACACGTAGTCTGTAATTCTACATCCCAGCCGATTTACTAATGTTTGTGTGTGTGTGTATGTATAATGCAAATTGATCTGTTGATACTGTACTCCTGAACACAGCATTTATCCCAGAAATTCAAATCATGGTTACATATAAATACCAAAAAATCAAGCCCTATGACATATTTGGAGTTTTACCAGTTCTACCCAGAACGTCTACGACCAGCCAGCATATCTAGTGTGTAAAAATGTACTTACAAATAAAGAATTTTGAAGTATTTGTGCTTATTTAAAAAGTACATCATGTCTAATGTGAAAGTGCTGTTTCCCCCTGTAGACTGCTATCAGGCAGAAATCAGCTGCTGGCCTCCAGACACATCTGACAATGCAGTTCTATGAAATCTTAGCACAGAACCTCTTAATGCAACTTTCAATTTTCAGCTCCAGTGGTTACCATTTCAAGTTATACTACAGTGCTGACGCTCGAGCACTTTCTGACACACACACACACACACACACACACACACAGACACAGACAGACACACACACACACACACACACACACACACACACACACACGCTACCCATACATTCAATTCCTCCAGCTTGTCGATTGTGTTCTTGGCATCCACAAGCTTGTTGGTGAGCTCCACTATCTCTTGATCCATGGTTTTCTTGTCTCGCTCCACTTTCCGAAGCTGCAAGAAAAATAGAAAAACAGACATTACTGCTTGCTCTCTAAGCACTTCTCTGAGGAGAGCAGGCCGACAGTGAGCTAGTGGCTCAGTCGCTCTGTTTTAAGTAAGAGCAGACAGTCATTTCCTCATCGATTCGCAATAAAGCTTTAAGTCTCGCATTTTCATCTCACTGCTGATGGTGTCAGCACATAAGGGGAGAGGATCTCCATCTACTCAGATGAAAAGTATGGCCGAGGTCAAAACGGGAGCAGGAACATGGAGCAGACAGCGACTTGTATAAACAGACATAAATAAAAAGGAAAGAACATACTGCTGAATCATCTAAGAAAGTAAGACTCTCTCATCCCCTATAGTTTTGGAAATTCAGAACTAAACCTGACTCAGAAAGAAACCTTACCTGAATGCCTTTCCACTGAAAACAGTGTTCAATTAGAATGCACTGTAGTGGAAGTACATGCTGAGTCTTATCAGTTCATCATTTATTTATACAAACAAGAACAGTGTCAGATGGGGAAAATGTTTTGTTGTGTGAGGCGGTCAAGATAAATTACAATTACTTTGTTAATTGTTGAAAAATTAGCATTCTCAATGAATCAGATTAATGATTACTCTGCAATTTTAATCATAAACAGAGGATCCACAGGTCATGTCATTATGTAATGTCATTACACATTATTACAAACCCATGTACATCAGTCTGAATACAGAAGAAGGCTAATAGCACACAAATTGCTTGTGTGTGCTTCACTGAAAGCGAGGAAACACACACCAGCTGGATCTCACAAATGCATGCAGGCTTGTGTCTGCAGACTGAATGTATATTAAATGTTTACTTCTACAATAGCATGTAAATGACTGGATTTATGGTAAATAGAATTGCGAAAATATGCAATTGCATTACAATGAATAATGACAGTGATGGCAGTATGGAAGTGCCTAAGGCTTATTATTAGGTAAGAAAGTCCCATTCAAACAGGTGCAATTATGCCAGGGAACTGGGAACATTTTCTAATGAACAAGTAAAAAGCAAAAGGTATCCAATCTACCAAAAAGAATGAATACATTACTTCCAGAGTTTCGACAGCATAAATATTCCCCAAACCTCGGAGCTGGAAAATCTCCATATCAATTAGCATTACTTTGCTGATCCAGCTGCCCTCTGTCTGTGTGTGTGTGTGTGTGTGTGTGTGTGTGTGTGTGTGTGTGTGTGTGTGTGTGTGTGTGTGTGTGTGT
>JBBMFX010000141.1:4879827-4894840 GCA_037832545.1 Rhabdalestes septentrionalis
CATGTGGATAGCAAATCATGTGCTAATTCAATAGTTTTCTGTGAGAAATATTTGATTTTCTGGAAAAATTTCAGGGGCACCAACAATTTTGTCCACGTGTGTATGAAACTCAACCACTCTGCAATAAAATGAACACATCTCTGGTGTCAAAATGAGCACACGGACATTAAGGTATTGGGTGACAATTCAGCAACATGTTAATGTTTCAAACAATCTGTCAGATGGTGGTCCTACTCAGCAGTTTGAGAAAACAAAAACAGGCTTTCGTTTAAGGTATACTGGAAGACTGTGTGCTGCAGCAGAGGCATTACTACTCAACATGTTCCCCTAGTGTAGTCAGTTAGATTATTTATTTTTTCCAATTTTGGCACCAACTCAGCACCACAGTGGAGATCATTTTACCATTCCAAGAAGGAGGACCATGAAGGCATATAATTTTTAATCCAAATATTTTTCATCCAGTCTTTGGGGACCATCAGTCAGTTTTATGTCGTTTCCATTTTCATGGCAGCTGAGCCAGGTAATTGGCATTTCACAACATTTGGGTGTCTGACTGGCATGGTTTGAGCTGGAACAGAATAAAAGACAAGCTGGCGTAGTGTCCCTATAGACTGGATGGAAAATCTCTGAATCAGGAAGGATGTGGTTACATTACCATCTTACAGGATAAACCCGGCATCTAAAACAAAAATCTTGGAATATGATGGTGGCTGATAACAGTTTAATGACGTTATTACAGCCAGTTAATACACCTTTACCTTGGTTAAAAAATGGGTTGACCATCTGTCATAACAGGAAAGTACACAAACGAATGCTGCACACTATTCCGAAGCCTTCTCTGAGCCATGCACTTTTTGTGAATGCACTGATGCATTTTTTTTATTTCTCAAATTGCGAGTAAGCGTTAAGATATTATATGTTCATCATGCAAAATATTTTGTTTCTACATTTGGTAAAACATGTTCAGCAGCAGGAAGTGAGTGTTAGGCATTCCATCTCAACAGACCAGGGTAGAAACTGTGTACTTTCTCTAGCTGAAAACAGGGCTGCTCAAACAAGCAGCTCTACAAATAATTAATTTGGATCAGAGCGGATAAGAACATTAAAGGGAATGTGAGGAACGCCTAGGAATGGCACGTTAATTCTAACTAAGCTACACTTAGGCTACTGGCCTGTTTGATGCTGTTCCACGAAAGAGATCCAGTGTTCCATGTACTAAAGTGACCTGCTAGAATATCTGAGCCACATGAACTGTGTGACATCCCGAGTAACACAACACTGCTGATCACAGCAATATTTCTGTAACTCCAAATTACAGTCATTCAGCATCGGTTGAATATTCTCACTACACTCACTGTGAGTTCTAGATAGGGATGCATTGATATAGGGCTAACAAGGCTTTTTTTCTCCACATGGATGGAAATGCCAATGTATACAAACATTTATAAAATCTAGAAACTGGAGAACAACTTTAACCCAAATAGCTGCAGCAGGAAAAAACTTGAAAGAAAAAGGTGAAAGAAAAAACTCTTACCTTTCAGTGCAAGTTAATGAAACATGATTTTATTTGAACATCATTTAGATCTATTTTTTTGCCCCGTCTTTCACATTCTGCCATTGTGAACTTGTCAGGTCTCATTATCAAACGATAACGACACTGGTCCCATGCTGGTAATGTAAATGTCCGCCGGAGTTGAACTGATCCGGACCCTACTTTGGGCGTTTACTCTTTGATTCGCCTGGATGGTTAATGATCCTGTGCATAGAACCTCAAAATCTCTTGCCACTTGTGTCTGAGATGGATTTTCAATCATTCTGTTTTGAAACATGAATAAAACAGCTGCCTTCTTAAAAAGAGATGATTCTTACCCTAAAATGTGAGATAATGTGTCAAAGTGCACTCGCCTGTGGCAGATCTATCCTCATTAGCACAAAACTGCAGCACAGATTTCATTTCCACAGTTTACTGAACCGCTGTGTTTTACAAGCTCCAATTACAGGGATCACCAAATGTAAATTTCTTTTCCAAACGTCCAAATCTCACAGACAACAGGAAAACCTTGAGAGAGGGCAAAAAATGCTAATAGCTGATTAAAATCACTTATCAGTTCGCTCTTCATCACAGATCACAGGATCTGGAAGGCACATACTGTACACATAGCAATTATCTTTAGTCACCATCTCCCAACCTCCAACTGCAAAGCCCTCACATCCACACACTCTTTAGCTAATCTGCACTACGAGCAGCGCTCCTCGACTGTTTTCAACAAACCCTTCAATAAACGTTTTCATTCTGGCTCTTTTCTGATAACTGATAAACTTCCACAGGGAAATGCATTATTATACTGTGCCTGTGTGTGTGTGTAGGTGTGCCCCTGTGACCGTGTGTCCAGGGTGGGAGACAAACTTTCTGCTGAAGCGGTGAGGTGAGAAGAGATATACTGATATACATACTGACAGGATGCTTGAAGCTGCCTTTTTATGTCTTTCATTTGGCCTTCATCAGCTCACAGGTTTACACGTCTGTGTGCAGGTAAACCACTAATGTGTTTTTCTGTAGCTTAAGAGGGCCTATAAAGTTCTTTTCAGCAGTGGTCCCCAACCCCCGGGCCGCGGACCAGTACCGGGCTGTGGGTCATGTGGTGCTGGTCCGCAGGCTGCACAGCAATAAATAAATTTAAAAAGTACATTTCCGTTTTGTTTTTTTTTTAAAGTAATTTCCGTTTTATCACAGTCTAAACAATGTTTTACTTTGAAAAATGACTGGATAGCCTTAGTATATATTAAAGACTTAGTTTGATATTAAACCGGTTCGTAATTAAATAAATGCTGGGGACCAGTGATTTTTGTATCAACAATCACCCCCCCTCTGGAGAGAACACGTCTTGTTTTTCTCTTCTTTTTTTTTTACGGTGCTTGATGTATGAAACACGGTTTCATAACAAAAATCTCATCCTGGTCATCGAAGTTTATATATGGACTTTAAACCCTAATTTAAATCACAGTCATTCAGCCCGTTCTGAATGACACATTACACAGGGAAGAAATCATTCACATACATCAGTCTGAAGATACAGTGAGAAAAACTATGTTTTTTTGAGAGTATGGCTCACTCTTTGCTCCTTATGTTCTCTGTGCAGAAAATAATCTCAATCAGAACCTTAAAAATAACCAAATTTATATTTTATAATAGACCGCAATTTAAAGAGGACAGGTGGTTGTGCATGATATAGTAAAAATAATTTAGGTTTTATTTGTAACAACTTTATAATTCGGGGACAACACTGGGTCAGGGCCGGTGTGTTTTCTGGAGACTTTTAAGCAACAATTTTATGCTTTTCTGATTTCACATGCAACCCCAGGTCTTTTAAACCAAGCATGAACAACTACTTGCACAACATGCTGCAGGCTTCATATTTGTTACTTTTAAAGTTTTAACTGACCATTAAATGCTTTATTGTTGAGGCAGAACTCGCCTAAACATAAGCAATTTACGACCAAGTACAGAAAATCTTAATTTTTGTTAGACATTTTAAGGCTTCAAATTCAGACCTTAAGACTTCTAAGACTACGCAGAATTCCTGGATAAAGAGAAAAGGTGTAAAAATGAATGACTGTTCTTATTACCCTAAACCACACAAATGTCAAATGCAGCCCTGAGGAATAAAGTAGGTGCCAACTGAGTGTATTTACAGGGCTACCCCTGGAAAACCATCTTTTTATGAATGTATGTCCCCTTAAAAGGTCACCCAGCCAGGAAAAGATGACTCAGTCAGAACATATAGCAACAAACCAATAAAACTATATTCTACATCTCACATTCTCTGCAAATTCCTGAATATCTACTTACAACACTATTAAGAAAAGCCAGGATTCATTGGTGGGACACAAACCACTGATAAAATCACTTTAACAACAAAATGAATTTATGATCTGCCATAAAGCCCTGACCCAATAAGACAACAGTGGATGAAGCAGCAGGAGCACTTTGAAAACCTAATTCATTGTTTATTAGCAAATAAGCCTGTACTTAACGTCTGCATAACTCACTTCACTGTAAGTTACTTATATAGTATTCATACCTAGCAGTTGTGTGTATAGAGCATAGCATATTTCATAATGAGGATTTTTCTTAGATTTATTTAGACTTTATATACTGTTCTTGTTTCTGTGCTGTCATAACAAAGTAAAGTAGCCAATTAAAGTCACAAATAAACACAGCGCACCACCACTAGCAGTCCTGAGATTCAAACCCACAACCTTCTCATTGCAGGGCCAACTCCCAAAAAACTAGGAGTATTAAGGGTGAGTATTACTCACTGAAAACTCAGTATAGTTTTTAAAGTTTACTCTACATCACCCAGCAATGGGATAAAAAAAGAATTCATTTTACGATCAACCATAAAGCCTCGAGCCGTTATAACCTAACAGTGGATGAATCAGGAGGAGCATTTTGAGAACCAATTCATTGTATGTTAAAATATAAGATGGTACGTAATGCCTGCATAAATTGTAAATGGGTTTTAAGTAATATCCTATCAATGCTGGAGGGAGTGTGGAAGCAGAGAAGTTGAGGATGAGCATTACTCAGTGAAACACAATGGGCCATTTCTATTGATACAATTTTGCATCACTTTGTCAGCAATGGGTATCATAACAGCCACACACGCAGTACCTTGGGAGCTGTGTGTAGGGATTGTGCCTTGCTCAAGGGTAACTACCAGTCCTGGAATTCAAACGCACGACCCTCTGATCACAGGTGCAACCGCTAGGCCACCAGGCCCTCATAAGCTATTTCATCCGGAATGTACAAGGCTTTCTGATTCTGAATTTGTAAATGAGTAATACTCCATAAATGCTGGGGGGCTGTGGAAGCAGGAGAGTTGAGGATGAGCATTACTCAGTGAAAAACACTGTGGGCCGTTGCAATTCCCCCCTGTGCAGGGCAGACACTGACGTCACCAGGCTGATCTACTTTGCACACGTTAGGATTTATTAAATGCAAGAACATGGCCTCTCACAGGGCACATTTGTTTGATTAAAAACATCAGACCGTTGCTTAACGTCCAAACTGAGCAACTAATGCAAATCAATGTGTGATGAATATCATTTTCACCCACAACGTTTTAAAACGCAGGGGCTCTTTGGACTTAGCAGCTCAACTTCTCCCCTGCTGAGATCTGGAGACCTGTTCTCCTGAGAACGGACTAAACGGACATACTCCTGGTAGGGACTAATCCCCGAGCGTCAATCACGGTCTCGTGCTTAAATCCAGCATCCTTTCTGTCCAGTCTAAAAATAACCCCCTGATAAGAGTATTGAGCCGTAGTCCCTTATCAGTTTCCACCATCGATTTTTATCCTCGTCTCCTTTCACAGACCGTTCCTTCTGCATCAACAGATCTTTCAGATATGAAATTACATTCGCGATCTGCCTCATATTTCTCACTTTTCATATGTGATCGCCACTTTTAACCTTTTTACTGTTAGTGTTTTGATTATTTACACTGAACTAGAGCTCGTGTTGAGGGAGAACGCTAAATCTCCTTATCTTGCTGGACATCACGACTGGTGGACTCGTTTTTAAGCTCTCAGTGAAAAAAAAGAGGCTAGTAAGACTAGTAAATGCACCAAGACTACACTCGGTGGAGCCGAATAAGGGCAGGAATCTATCGGCTTAACGAAACTGACCACTGGGTGCGTGGATTAAACAGACGAGCTATCAAAACGATGTCCGAGCTAAATCAGGCAGGTTGATTTTTTGTAGCCTCAGGGCTTACTCTCCTCACTCTGAACCCATTTTCACTTTCTATCCACCCTCAAACACACTTATTATTCCTCTACGTGTCGTATTATCTATTAGAATATACACAGAAATATACGTATTTTGTAAAATTGTCCTTTCTAGCCACAGTTAAGCAGCGTTTCTGCTCGGCTGGGTGTGTTTATCACTCCTCTACTCCGGTGACTGACTGACAGACAGACTACCGGACTCTCTTTGCCACTTTCAGAAAATAAAAACCTCTCTCATGACAAGCGTAGTACACAAGCGTAAACAGTCGTACTTCTTTCGGTTCTTACCTCCTCTTTTTCCCAAACGCTGCATGTAACCGAAAATATGACAATAAATCAGGGTCCCCCTCTCTCTCCGAGCTGTGATAAACTTTCTTCTCCTTGCTAACACTTGCTAGCGTCGCTCAGGAGCTGCAACTACGCCAGGTCTTCCTCCAACAGACCAAAAAGCGGTGTGACGGCGCCCGTACAGAGGGTCCAACCAGTGGTCCCAGTGCCTGCTGTCTTCAGCAGCCCAGTAAAGCTCTGGTCCTGTTCCCTGGTGGAGCCTGTCGAGCTGGAGATCCGAGATAAACTTTATCTCCTTCTCTCCTCTCACACCGCCATCTTTCCCGCGGGGCACGCCGGGTAATCCTTAGGAATCCCCACGCATGGAGCGAGCTCAGGTGGGAGAGAAATCTTTGCAAAGACCCCAATAAACTCATTCACACCCTAACGAAACTCGCAGACCTGCAGGAGCATGCGTTTCAGCTACACTACGAGGCTTCCTCCCCCTCAGCGGTGCAGAGTCGAGCCATGTAGGTTCAGGCTGAGCTCTCAGGAAGCCAGAGGAACACACTGGGTGGAAGAGCCATTTAAATATAGAAGTGTGTAAAGCCCGGAGTAAATTGATTGACTGTTATATAATTATACGTCAAAAAGTTTGGAAACTCAAACTCATCCTACATTTCTTCTGAAAGCAGGGTTCTCCGTGCCTACAACCCTTCATGGAAATTCGTCTCAGATCAGCAAGAGTTCTGGTTAGTGCTGGTCCAATGCTGGTAAAGGTGGTCACGCAGAGTGGTCATACTGGAAGGCCAATTTACCAGCATCCATAATGCAATGCCACTTTCAGGATTATACATCCTGTCATCCTTGTATTTTTGACATCATTTTGAAACACTGACCATGTCGTAGCCCATTTCAAAATTCCATAATGAATGGACCATCCAGGGTAGTAAGACTTGGGAACAAATATTGTTACATGATCTTCTATGCTAAATTGTTTTTTTTCCTTCTCTGGGAAGATAAAATTTACTGTTTGCCATTAGCCAACAGTAGCATAAGTAAGATAACAGTAGGGTAACAGGTATGATGTCAGCTGGATGGCCTAGTGTTAGGGTGTTGGCCCTGAAATCAGAGGATTGGGATTCAAATCCCTCTGCTAGTCACCACAGAAGCACCCTTGAGCAAGGTACCGAACCCTCACACTGCTCCCCTGCTCCCCGGGTGCCTCACTGGTGGCAGCTCCCTGTTTCACTTAGTGAATGGGTTAAATGTAGAGAAAACAGTTTACTGTATGCTCTACTTGTATGACTGTGCATGTGACAAATAAAATTTGTATTTGTAAGAGCATTTGTGTCAGAGGAGAATCGCCTTGCACATTCAATGATAACTAGTGTCCTGTTTTATGCCTCATGACCACAGTAGCTGTTAATGATGAATACCAAGAATAACATGAGAATGATACACACTTGGAGCTTACCTCAGGCTATCCTGACTCTGTAAGAGACTATACAGTGTTAAGTCAATTAGGTTTTCATTGACATTTAAACCATATACAGACAGTGCACAGTGAAATGGTACAACATGCTTCCAGGACCATGGTGCAAAACAAGTTCTGAAAAGAATAGAAAAAAATTGGGCAAGAAAAACACAAGAGCAACAGTGCAACTGGACAAGACAACCAACATTAAGTGCAGCTACAGCCTGGATAAAAACAGGGACTGTATACTAGCAGCTGAGTGTTGTGTGCAGAAAGGCAAAGTAGGGATTACATGTGCAAAAATGCAGAACACCTTTTAGCAGCAATCAATATGATTGTGCAAATATAGCAGGACAGAGAATGTGCATTGTAATAAATTTTTTGATGACAAAATAGCCAATGAATATCTGTTATCTGTATGTAGGAAATACTCAGTGGTAGTACCTTGGTGGTCAGTATTCCACTACCCAGCAAAGCTAATAAATAACTGGCTTTTACAAGAAATGTTGATGGTATTTCCAAGCAGATATGGATCCAACAGGGAATGTCAGGGATCTTGCTCATTAATAGTAAAGAGCCAGGTTAAATATTGACATAAGGATAAGGTGATAACTTACAGAGAATTGCTGGATTAGCCCAGTCCCCATTATGAGTGGAAATCATAGCCATGTAGCCCTGCAGTGAGAATGAGATTGCCTTGTACCCAGCAAGCTCTGTAGGAATAGTGACATCACAGAAACCATTAACACATGGTGGAACCGGTTAGTGTTCGGGGTCCATGGCTGTTAGTAGGCTGCTGATGAGTCACTGCTTTCAGAGCCCACAGAGGTCACAGAAGAGCCCTGCTGCTCCAACAATGGCACCAGGTTCTTAAGAGAACAGTCCAATCTTTCGACTTGTCACTACGAAAAGAGAAAGAAGGAAAACTTTACTTGAAGCAGCGTGTGTATTTTATTTGCTGTCTTGTGTTAATTCACTTATCTGGTGTTTAGATCCCAGGAGCAATCACTGTGTTGATATGCTGTGTCCAACGATCAAAAAGAATGAAATCAAACTTTGCATAGTAAAGGATCTAACATTTACAGAGCCATAAGCTAGGTGCATTTACTCAGTTACATGCTCCAGTTAACTGCACATCCATCAGGAACATTTCCCAGTGACAGCCTCTCAGGCTTTGGCCAAGCAGTCACAGCCAAAGCTGCCAACGGTCCAGCATAGGTGTCACACACAGTTTCCAGCTTGAACAGGAGGTACTTCCTGGGTGGAAGATGCCATTGAGAGTCCCACAAGTGAGACTGAGGTTGTAGAAGCCATGGCTTGGTATGCCGCCAGGAACTACAAAAAGAACAATGTAGTTGAAAAATGTTTTCAGGTTAAGGGACATGGAGGGAAGGCATAAGGTCATTAATCTTGCCAAGCATAGGCCACCTCCTCCACGTCCAGCAGACCAGGCAAATTCAGCTGGGAAACAAGACGAGGAATCAAGTCCTGCCTCAACATCATATCTGTTACCTGGTTGCTTATGTACGAGAATGGCTCACAGTGATGCAAGCACCGTTTCCAGCAGGCAATACGCATTGATGTAATGCTTACTTGATGATGGATCTAAAAACTGCAGCTTTGCATCAGTGGATGACAATCCTGTGGTGCCAGCAAAAATGTTGCACTGCCCAGTAAATAAACTGGCCTTTGTGCATTTTAGTCTTGTCTCACAGGGAATAGGATCACCTGGTGGCTTATTGGCGTCCATCATGGTGTGAAAACCTGGGCCTGGGTTGATGTTAGGGGGTCAGTGGTTGCTAGCCCAGGTGAGTCACAGCTCTTACAACACATAGAGGTGGCAGCCTGAAATATTTAGTGACACCTGCTTGTTAGGAAAGCAGTCCAGTCTTTCATCTTGAGTCACTATGAGAAAAGAAAATTCGACCCATTTTCGATGGGTTTTGAATGCATCATGATGTGGAACTTTCTTGGTATAAGATCTCAATCTGTGGGTCACTTCTAGAGTCCCAAAAGTGAATTTCTTATCGTAAAATGGATAGATCCATGAGTTAAGTGCATTTATTACGTTTTTGAAAACAGGTTATTCTTACGTTAATCAGTTCATTTTACTCCTAGATCAGTACTCTCACTCTGAGAACTTCGATATATGGGGCTACAGTTTTGCACCAGTGCTCCAAAGTTGAGACTCCAACGTTAGCAGCAGATGGCAGTCAAGGGTCCTTTTCAAGTTTCAGTGCCACACGAATCTCGGCAGAATGCGAAGCTTGTGTCATCGGTGAGCGCTTTTCTCAAGTACCCTTGGCCAGAAGACACTGAGAAACACTGCCTCAACTGTAACTTTGTGGTTGCCTATGTGTTCCACACAAAAGGGCTGTCCTTGAATAAGGAAACGACTTTGGGTGAAAGAATGTGTCACACTTTCAGAAAAAGGAATACGAGGTGGGAAATGTAAAGCACTGACTTTCACTGCAGTCGACTTATCGACAAGGTCTTGATCTTGTCTCATAAATGTTTGAATCCTTTCACCTTATTTTTTCATTGATAGTTGTGTCAAAAAAAAAATGTATGTGAAGTAACACCCACCTCCATTTTGTTCAGGTACAGCATTGATGGTAATGAATAAGATAAAGATTCTTTCCCACAGTGTTTGAATGCGCTCTAGCATTTAATAAGAAAATCAATTCTGCCAGGCTCAGTTACTTACTTTAGGTTAGAGGCCACTCGTCTGACGGGCCGTGTCTGGGGATAGAATTGTAATGTTGCACTGGCCTGTCATGGATGCAGGCAGCTGACCTCAGAACAGCCGGTAGTGATCACGCCCCGCCACAGAAGTCACGGTCTGCTGACCCCAGACCTCCTGCTGGATGTTATCATGACATGTAGCCTGCTGCAGAGGGAAACATTTGCATTTCATTCAGAGAAGCAAACCTGCAATACAGAGTAAGAAACACCAAATCAGCTCATTCTTTTTTCACAACATCTGCTGACACGGCTGGATAGCAGTCAAAGCTCCTTCAAGCCCAGACACCAGGATGAAATACAACATGAAGTCCACTGCTTTCTTGGATTCAAATTACTTTGAGGAGGATTTCTGCTTATTTTTTTCAAAATGTCAGCACAATTCAATTACAGAAATGTAATCAAAGTCATTCAGAGAGGTTTGATGTAAAATGTGTGTTGTATAGAAACTGACTGACTCTGATTTCTTTATAGTGGTGATGGTGGGAATCAAGGTTCACAACATTAGCAACACAAATATAAAAATTGTATTTATCATCCAAGAGCCACAAGTGAACGTATTTATTTTATTGGCAGTGGTAGAACTTCACAACATATGTAAAAATTCCTTTTCTTTGGGGATACTTGGGCCTAACAATGTCTGGCATGTACCTCACCACCATTAGCAGGGCCCAGATGTTCTATCAAAACTACCATAAATCAGTGTCTAAGGCATCAGCCACACATTTAACCATATAATATCTCTGTGAGGATGCATTAGCATAATTAAACTCTTCAAACATTATTTTTCTATGACCTAGTTTCTTTAGAACAGAATTTAAAAAAAAATTGCTTAATGGAATTGCCCTATGGTTCCTATGATGCAAATATATAAAAATACACCAAAATTAATGCAGCACATGCTGTGGTATAATGGCATGTAAGTGAAAATGATAGCTCCTTTCCACTGGTTGAAATAAATGCAGCAGCCAAAAACAGAAATGTTCTCAAACAGCAGTCAAGAGGATACTCTGAGGGCCTGTACTGTCTGTGTGAAAAGACTGAACAGTTTTAACAAGCTCTCATTGAAACAGATAAGCACTCAATGAGGGTCGGATCTCTTTTTTGTGTTTCAAGTGTAAACAAGCACTTTTACTCTGAAAAAAATGCCCAACCACAAAAGAAAAGCTGTAGCTTTGCAGGTACCACCACTTAGATGGTAACAAAACATGCATAATGATGCTAAGTGAGTGTGTGTGTGAGTGTGTGTGCCGCCATGGCTCTTATGGGTGGCACTGCTCTCCTTTCCACACTTCACCAGTAGCTTTGGCCTATAGCTGTGTTTGATTTTCACAGTTGGAGCTGGTTCTGAGCTGCTGGAAAATCCATTCGAAGCACAGTGGGGAAACCTGCTGCTCTTTCTCCAAACAAGGAAAAGTATGGGCGGGCTTCTGGCTTCCTAATGTGAATCGGGGGAATGATGCAGCCAGACTTTATTCCTCAAGGCACTGAACGCCCTTCAAGCAACTGCTTCAGAAAAAAATGGCCCTCTCTTAGCGTTGTGACCATTTCCTGAGTGACTTAGCTTAGCCTGTCCTTGTAAGACACTTTTATGAAAATGGCTGTTTGTATTATGCTGCAGGTGAAGACGATTGTACTATTACAATATTCTGGTTCCTCTCATTTTAAAGTCACTGACAATACCAAGAGTTGCCACCAGGGGAGGATAACCACCAGTCAGTGGTTCTGGAGTAGATTAAACGGAGCTGCACACGAGAGGAAAAAGCCTTCCAGCTAATGCCTTGAGGATCATTCTGCTAACATAAGTTAGCAGTAGCAGAGCACCAATGGTGCTGGCTCTTGAATATATTGACATTTAGAAACTATAATCAATGGAGATGACAAACAGCTGACAATCTGAGCTGAGATTTTTAAAAAATGTATATGAAGAAAAATGGCTCCATTTAGACATCAAATAAGGAAAACCTGTGGGCATGCTAAAAAGCAAAACCCGTCAGCAGAAAATGAAATTATTATGCTCCCTCAGCTTTAATGTCAGTTTCTTTTTTCTTTCTGTCACATGCAAACTCTAATTAAAATTCACCAATGTCTCTCAATAAGCGTGATCTAATTTAATTGCTTTGCCAGTGGCTAAGATATTTAAAATGTCAGCATGGAGCAGAATACATGGAACTCATTTCAAGCTTAACATTTCACATATCACTGATAACTCCCAGAGCATTTCATGTGAACATTTATACACCCACAGTTTTATGTATTTTCTTGTTGGCTTGGTGCATATCACTCATATCTGCTTAAAAACCTATCCGCTGGTCTGTGGATTTTCACTTCTTTTTTGGACCCTTCAAAATAATAAATTTGTGACCATGAGTGATTTCATCATTGTCATCAGGTAGTTTAGTTTTCTATCAGCTTCAGTCATGTTAAACATATAATATATCTGGTCTTTGTGGTGTTTTTGTTGTGTTGTGCGGTGCATCTGCTGATGATACGGTGCTGTATGTCGATAAACACAAAAAGAGATCACTTCCTTGCTCACACAGCAGGTTTTACTTGAAAATGTATTTATCTGAAATTAAAAGACCCTCTTATCAGTCAAATAACAGATAGTGTCTTATGGCCATTGATTATCACTACCATATAATCTGAATATTCCATGTAAATGCAGGAATAAATTATTATAATAGGTCTAGCTATTATCATCTTTGCGTAGTCTTCCTCTTGACGGTGTCCTCACTAGTAGCTCATAATTTGTGGTACTCTTCATAACTCACACTGCTGATAGCAATTGTGATAACTGGGGCAATTTATTGGGGGGGATGTTCATTAGTGCTCATTAAGCATGACTTTGCTTGTTATCAATACCCAACAGTAATCAGTAAGTTGCTCTGATCTGATCCTCTTTATGACTAATTGCAGCTTTGCAGCTGTATAAGCAGCTGGTCATACACGGTAATGACACACAGGGCAATCTGAATCAAGCCCCTCAGTCCACCTTCCACCTGGATATAGCACAACTCTAAACTTGTGGTAGAAGAAACACAATATCCACACTTCACTCAACCCCCACCACCTCCACCCACTTGACTCAGAACAATGCAGTGAAGAACCTCTCTGCATTATTCAAACAATGTAAGCAATGGTAAGCATGCCCATTGCTTCTGGAGTACAACCCCCTGCTCCGGCAGCTGCTGGTCTTGTCCTGACCTCCACTTCTCCACTTCTGCTCCAGATGTTATTTTAAACCGCTCCAACACTGTTCTCCCATTTTCTTAGAGGCCCCCTCTCTCTGGTGAAAAACCAGAGCAGGCTTTGCAGGTTGAGAGATGCGCTGCTGATGTTTCAGAATATAGCTGTCTGCAGATGACAGCATTGGCTTAAATGTAATATTTTGGTGGTTCGGACATCAAAGGCTGAGTGCAATGTGTCAGATCTGAAATAGCGCCACATTTCACCACCACCTCCTCCTCCACTTGGTCCCCGCACCGAACACTGTTTAGCTGTGGGTATGCTGCGTAAGTAGCGCTTCCTATTGAGACACGAATGCCACCCAGGTGCCACAGCAACCAAGTTACTCAACAACAGTAATGACAAACATTCTAGTACATTTCCATGTTACCATAAGCTCAGATCATCACCAGCCATCATCAGTCCTAGCTGTGTAGTCCACTCAAAAAAGACATGCTTTCAGAGGTGTTCATCAAGCTCACAGCTTCTGCATTGCCAGCACTCTTCTAGACTATAATTTTAGGGTTGTCAATTAACACAATTAACACAAAGGTATTTTATATATTAGATTTATTTACATATTTTAAGAATTAAGAAATCCTTATTGGAATGCTGTAATATGTCCTGATTTGTGTGAGGTGGGATTTTGGATTGCCTAATTTTTGGAGGAATCAAGAAAACAGAAAGCTATTTCACACTTCTCATATTAGACGAAATATCATAATTTGGTGATCCAAGACTCTGTGGATGGTTCTTATATATCGCTTTCATCCAGCTAATGTTTAATATAGTCAGCCACATGTCAGGAGGCATTGTACTTTTGGAATATGGAAATAGCACAAGAGAACTCATTTTGTAAAGATGGCCCTATAACATGAAATTATATTCACAACAGGATATTATCATAGATCCATCACCATGTTTAGCAGTTGTGAGTTGAATGTATATATACACAAAATGTATGTCCACAACCTCCAGGTTTGGCGCTCTTGACACCAGTTTGTGCACCTCTGGTCTTTCATCCCAGCTTGTATCATATTTAAGTAATAAATTCCAGCTTTATGAAGCTCTCAGTATACAGTTTTACAGCTGAGGCTCAGCCACAGAGGGGCTAATTCGATTCTGTGGTCAAGACCACAGTTTCTGTCACTGTGTGTAATCACTGGTCTATCCTGATGCAGCTGGGCAACGTTTCACATTCATTCTTATGGCTTTCATGAGACATTAAATAAATGTGCAGTGTTTTATGAATAGCATATCTATAATTTACTGCTTATTTGACCTTGTTGAAAGACATGGTTTGAGTTAGACCTCACACTTAATTATGGAAAACCTTTTATAGCTAACACATCTTCTATATGGCTTTAATTAAATGTGTGGTGTGCAACTGCTTTTGAAACTGGGAACTGTTTTCATTATTTCAGCCTGATTATACACTCACCTAAAGGATTATTAGGAACACCTGTTCAATTTCTCATTAATGCAATTATCTAATCAACCAATCACA
>JBBMFX010000141.1:4900514-4920478 GCA_037832545.1 Rhabdalestes septentrionalis
CATTTTAGTCTCGTCTTTTTTTGTCAACAATAATGCATGTTAATTTAGTCTTAGTCAGCATTTTTGGACACTGTTGCAGTCTCGTCGTCTCGTCTTAGTCATGGAAAAAAGGTAGTTGACGAACATATTTCGTCTCGTCTCGTCTGAAGAAATTAACACTACTTTATGACCACCATGTACCCATCCCCTGATGGCTACTTCCAGCAGGATAATGCACCATGTCACAAAGCTCGAATATTTGCAAATTGGTTTCTTGAATATGACAATGAGTTCTCTGTACTGAAATGGCCCCCACAGTCACCAGATCTCAACCCCATAGAGGGTAGTGGTATTTTCACTAAGGATATCAGTTTTTGTTTTTCTGTGCAGTCCGTGGACCAGTACCACATTACCCACGGCCCGGTACCGGTCCGCGGACCGGTGGTTGGGGACCCCTGCTATAAAACACTCCCTCCACTCACGTAGAGCATTCCGGCAGGTAGTGGTTCAGTTGTAGAGCACTCGCCCTGCGATCAGAGTCTGGGTTCGATCTCCGAGACCGATAGCAACCTCTGAGGTACTGAGCGCGGTCCGCCCTCACATGCCGCTTCCCGGGCGCCAAGTGATGGTCCGCTGCTTCACTCGGTGAATGGGTTAAATGCAGAGGAGGAATTTCGCGCATTTCACACTCTATACAGTGGTGGGTTCACGCAGATCACTTTCACTTTTCCTCCAGAAAAATATCTTAATACCTGAAAAGTAAGTGTCTTATCAGTCAAACTGAATTTCCTAGACTGTATTTGCCGTGGTTGCTGAGCTAGTGTTGATAGTTTTAACCAGTTTTGGTCATTGTTTTTTTAATTATTTATTCAACCAATTTTATGGTTACAGTTGTTCAGCCATTTTTGTGGTTATCATTTCATTGTTAAATAGACATTATCAAAACAGGGCTACTAACCCTGTCATTGTTTTAAATATAAGAAATTAAATAAGCCCTAGAAGTTATTTTCTTCATTAATTCTTTTAATTCGTGACTCGCCCTCTCTCTGTTCTTCACACACACACACACACAGTTCCTGTTAGTTATTCATGTTCTTCATGTGCAGCAGTTGTTTTAATTTAAATATACACTATTATAATGTTGGATTGGATAAAATATATTGGATTGGAATGGATTGGATAAAAGAAACACTTTTTGGAAAAGTTTACTTTCCACAGGAAAAAATGCAGTACAGTCAGTCATCATAGGAATATCCTCCACTCAAGTCCATTTATAACCAAGACAAACTAGTATTAACACAAAGAAATCTGTAAATGAATCGATATCGAATCTAATCTAATCAGATTGAGAATCGAATCGGATCATGACCTTGTCAATCGGAATCGGATCGATTCAGGAAATCGGCAACAAAACCCAGCCCTAGTAGTTAGGACCATGTTTTTGCATGTAGTACAGATGAGTAGAATGTAAGTGATATACACATAAGATATTGCACATCATGAAATGATATAGCACCCACTTGCAGAACCTCACATAAAACTTCACATGGTAACACTATTGCACTATTGCACAAGTTACTGCACATAATGATAATGTTTAAAGGGGACATATTATGCAAAACAAATTTTTTGCATGTATTCTCATTTGGGTCTCTACTGCTGCTATAAATGTTCCGACCAGCAAAAAAACACTCATCCGTTTTCTGTGAATCAGTTGAAAGATTTTGTTGCCAGGAATCATACACTTCTATGAGCTGTTTTATCTGTTCATATATCCTGATGTCTGGATGAGGAAATTTGCATAGAAATTTGCATAGAAACACACCTGTCAAAGCCCCACCAACTAGATTAGTTGAAGATCCACCATTTTTGCCTGCTGGCTTTACAAGCACGCATAAGATGCAGAGCGCTATGGCTACAAGCAAAACCAAATTACACAAGTGTTGTGTTCATCTTGCTCTGGGTCCAACTCAGGGTCGAACATATAGGGCTGGATAGCACCTCTGTTTTCTGCCATTTTCATGTGCAGCGTGTGCATGAGATGGGTGGGGCATGGCCAGCAACAGCTTATTTGTATAAAAGTGACAGAGCCCAAAACGGCTCATTTTGAAAGGGACTGAAACTGTCAAGAATAGAGTTGGCCAATTATAAATAGTTTAAAAAGACCTATAATATTTCCCCTCTAACATAAGAACATATTGAACATGGTTGGTTATTGCATATCATAGCAAGATAATATTTCACATAATGGTATACATAATAATAGTGATTTAAACCTGGTAAGAAATTGCCCCCTGCATGTAGTAACAGTAGCAGCTTTGGGCAGCTATTCTGAAACCGAAAAGATGTGTTATTGATTTGGGCTACACTTTCCGTCGGCATCTTTTGTTGTCGCACTATTTCAGCGGCGCCTGTCTTCACATGGGGAATCCCCTTTCCTTGGCCCCTGCCCTTGGCTCCGAACCTTTACCGTCTGCATGATTGATACACTGTGTCTTATGAGGTATCTTCACCCCCACCTTCAGCAGCCACGGATCAGGTGTCCAGTTATTATAGGCTCTCATCGTCTGATGGTGACGCTAGGTTCTTGGGGTCTTTATGTGGAAGGAGGAGACTGAATTGGTGGCGGGGGACACTTTATATGAAGGACAGGACAACACAACATCGAAATCTTGCACTTTTTAAAAATAGATTCAGGGTAATTTTACAGGGAGGCATCAGAGGTTAGACATGTGCACTGGCAGAGAAGTACACTTGAGTGAAAGGTGGCCTCCTTCTAAGCATGAGGTAATATGAATGGATAAGTGGGGGGGCCACTGGGTTCAAAACCTTGTATTTAGTGTGTCTTCCAGTGTCTCAGCATTTGGGAAACGGGCGACATGCAGCACAATTTAAAGCATGCACATAGCATGCAGATACATTATCAATAGATACAGCAAGGGATTCACTTTCAACCTTTAAATCAATCTTGCTGCTATTCATTACAAGACATAGATGACTAACAAAGAAACTCTAGCTCACCATTTGGCAGTCTTGTATGTAGATAGAGAAATGGATATTGCACCAGCACCGACAAGCACACATACATAAGCCGATGAAGGCATAAATACACAGGTTTTCCAGAAACGCAAGAAATGTGGTTCTCCCAAAAGTGTGCCAGGTCATCCAAAGGGGGCCCTGACATCATTTACTGAGTCACCTCATGCCTTCAGATCCCTCTTGGTTTACAACAGCTTACACTCAGGAGAGTATGTAATCATAGATGTAATACCCTGCACTTTCCCCTATATTACAGTCAATCTGAAATACGTCTGTACAGTAATTATTTCATACCCTAGAATACGCTTCGACAGCCTTCCCTTATCTCTTTTGCTGCTCATTCGGCGTCAAGGCTCGACAAGTGGGCGATCTCACATCTGCATTATCCGTTAATATTGGTGTGACGCTTGGAAGAGGATCACTCAACAGACAGGTGGTTTAGAGAGTACAGTTGCACTCGAGAGCTGTATGAATACGCTCACATATTGCAGTAAGCAACAAATCGACACATGTGCGTTTAACTCTACAGAGAGAGCTTTTCAGGGACTTGCGAGACGTTAAGCTTTTGGAACTACTGATTCAGACTTTTGGGGTTCAGTCACAGGTGAGTTCTTTAGAATGTTTGTGGCTTATAATGTGGAAACAGCTGCGTCTCTACTAACATGAACCTGAGTGTGGTAGAAAGACTGAGTACGTTTTATACACAAGACTTATGGAAAAGTGCCTTTTCTCATTGTCCAACAAGGTCAATCTAATTACACATTTATGTGTTTATACATGTCTATTTTACTGGATCATTGAGAAGCAGAAGTGACACAGGTGTAATAATATTGTAATAGTCTTATAACAAAAACGAATGTAAAGCATAATTAGGCACACAGAGGGATTGTTTGAGCAGTAAGTTGACTTTTTTGACAACAGAATGCTTTACTCATAGATATGGTGGTCACGCATCAGTCACTAAATCTGCCCCTGCTAAAACCAGATTAATATGGGGATTATTGTAGGGTGAGCGGTCCGCCATTAAACGCCAAAATTAGATGGCACACTTTACTGAAGTCAGACGGATTTGTAAATTTCCCATGGTGCCGTGTATTGAGGTTTGCAGCGCTCCTCATGGGATGCTTCCCACGCATTATTTTCCATGTGAACTTCATGTTAAAAAAGAAGAGGGCAGGGAGCTTTGATCAACAAGATGAAAGTGGAGCCATGACCAGTTCCACGGCTGTACTGGGACAAGGAGATGTTTTGATCAGATCGTTTGATCAGAGAGGCTTGCGCAATGACTTTCCATGAATATGTTGGACCCTTTTAGAAATGTACCAATTTATTTCTCATGCTTTGAATTGAAAATGCAAATTGGGTTTGTTTTATTTTAAGCCTGTTCTACCAAACCACAAGAACCTTTTACCTTTCCCTTTGAGGCATTTGATGAGATATTTTCTTCGCATGATTAAATAATAGTTAAAATGTAATCAAACCTAAGCAGCAGTTATTGATGCTTTGTTACCTGTGTAACTGGGACCTTTATAAAGGTAAGCGGCATCAGTGATGCCTTAAAGTACCAGCCTTTACTAACACAAAGCTGACTGCCTTTTAAGTAAGGTTAACCTTAAGATTGTTCTTTTAATATGGCAATACTTAATTAAACACACATAGAAATGCTTGATGAAAGCTAGAGTGCATTTTGCCATGAGAATCTCAGTCTCTGGAATGAAAAACATGTACACTGAAATGAAGTGTCCATCACTAAATACTTATAATCCTAAATACGTGGAGGGTAACTGAATGGTCCTGTCTGATTCACCAACTCAGTTGTGAACATTTTACCCATGACATTTATCTAATACCTAATACCAATTTTATTTGTCACATGCATAGTTATACAAGTACAACACACAGTGAAATGATTTCTCTGCAATTAACCCATTCACTAAGTGAAGCAGGGGCCTGTCTGGGGAGCAGTGCCCTAACAACTAGGCCATCCAGCTGCCCTCATTAGGGCAAGCTTTGTAAATTACCAAAAACAGGGTTGCCCTAAACTACATTTCTAATAATAGTTCTATTCCTGTATTTTTGTCCTTGGTTAATTTCATTGAAATTAATTTGATCTCTCTTTCCTGAAGAAAATCTTTAACACTCTTTGTTCTATGGCAAGAAGCATAATCATCCTGAAATATGACTTCGTTTTAACCTAACCTGTTTTCTATTGACCTAATAAGAAATGTCAGCATACACCTGTGCATTGACTGCTGAAGTAATGATTGCTGTTTTGCTGGTCCTTTACCTGACATGCAGATCATAAATGAGGAGGATCATAAAGTGCTTAATATCGCCATGCAGTCGTGCATAATTGTTTTATGATAATGGTTCCAGGCAAAAGTTCAAGCACTGCATCCTTGGATGAAGCACATTTGTAATTCATCACTGAATATCATTTTAATTTATTTAAATTTAATCTTATTGTCTTTCCTTATGCCACTGTAACCTTGTTTTCATCAGTTTGATTTTCTGTTTGTTGCTTCCATTCCATGCAGCCAATTCCTTTCAGCTCAGTCACAAACACGGCCTTCTTTTTCCCTCCCATTTGTTTTTCATTTGTTTTTGTTACACATTTTTATTTTCAAGGCATATTGCTTTGAGTTTTCTATCCTGACTCTCCTTTGACATCTTGCCTGGTCAAACTTTTTCTTTAGTCATGCTCCAGAGTTTCATGGCACTTTTTCAGTGGCATAAGGAACCGTTTGCCATTAGATATAAAGTGGGGAAACACACCCGTCCCGCAAAGAGATACACTGGAAAACCAAAGCAAGTTCCACATCATCACGCACAGTTACTGTACGCCTATGGAAAAGTGTCTTTATAGTCTTTTTCTTTCAGTTAGGTCAGTCCAACAGCTCAGCTCATATATGTCGACAACCATCATTTTATCTTCACACACAGAAATTCCATTATTTTTATATATAAAAACAATCCCAGAGTCCATTGTACATGTTTATATTTGTTATGGGTGTTTCATGAGGCTTTGCAAACTAAATAAACTCAAGCTGCATTGGTACATTAAAGTAAAAAGGGAAGAACAAGAAGATGGATAAAAATCTGGCATATGATTGTTATTATGATTATGTTATGTAATTGACTGGCACCCATCTAGTTACTGTGCAGTTTGTGCTGTTATTACATAATAATGTGATCCTTATGATTGGTCAATATCATTTTTTCTGATGCAGGCAATTCAGCTTTGTACATAAATTGAAGACAAAAACAAAAAGCATAAATAATTATTTATTGTCATGCTACCCACCTCTGCATTCCACCGATGCTCGATTCATTTCTATTTCTAGTGTGAGAATGAAAAAAAAACACCACTTATAATTGCTGTCCATGAAAAACCTTTGTATATACTTACTGTATGGAAGAAAGGAAACCAATTTCAAATTTGAATAGAATTACTGTAACAAAATTCTATAAATATACAGTATGAATAATTTCTAATAATCCACTACTTAAAAACTGTTTACACAGTGTAAAGGGCAGATACTGCCTCTCAATGATGATCAAACATAACATGGGCAAATATACTCAGGAAAACCCCCCGAGCTCCTTTTCTCTTCAGTCTGATTCATGGCATGGCGTATTTTCATTATAAATTAAGGCAGGGTTCTTTCTTCTAGCCTTTCTTGTAACTCGGATGCAGAATTGTGGTCTGCTACTCTGAAAAAGTGTCTTATCGATTTTTTACTCTATTATTATCAAGCCATTTTTTATGACTCTACCATACTGTAGAACTGAATAATGTAGCCTTGGTCTTCTCTCTCTTCTAGTGTAGAAAAGATCAGGTGTCAGACTCTCATGACTGGTGTGATGAGGGCAGACTTTTTCCCTGCCTGTATACCTTTACTCTCTCTCTCTGCTTAATACCTAACTTCCAGACATGCTACGGTCATTCATATTTGATTGTGAAGACAAATTTGAAAGGGTCTCTTACTCACTCTTCAGTATCATGTAGCCTTGTGAAGGAGAGAAAAGGGATATCAGGCTACAAAGAAAGTGTATGTGGTTTTGGATGATCACCATATGCCTATTCAAGGGTACGGTGATGGGATTTCCGCTACTTTTCACAGTGACTAGATTTAAAATGCTGCACAGGCCTAAGAGTTTTGTCATCAAACTAACAGGCACACTTTTGGCTTTGGAAGCTTACTGAAATTAAGCAATCAGCTGCATGTGGCAAGTGTGGACAATGACTTGGCTGCAGGCTAACATAGCTAAATTTGAGCGCTGTCCCATACCGACATCATAATAGCCATACTTTCATAGCATGGGGTTGTTAGCTCAACTGTTGCGTTCCGCGCGCCACATCATGCCACTGTTTGTGTTCTGAGAAGGGGCTCGAGGCTGCTTGGTGACAAGGGGGTCAGTCGCACCATGCTCATAAATCACAACCATTGTGCTGCTTCTCAGGCAAGACAAGGCTAAGGTTACAATGCTGTCTGCTCCACCTGTCACTCAGGCTTAGAAATTAGCGACTCATTTCTGCAACAGTGTAACTATCACTACTGAAATGTGTTATATATTCTGCCTATAACTGTATGCTATTTTTATAAACGATACAGTAAGAGAAAATTGCAGTAGCATTGCAGTAATGTACCCAGCAATGGCTCTTCAAAGCAGACCACATGCTGAGCATAGATTTATGCATATTCATGCACTAAGCTATTGAAAATTCATTCAATCTCCAGCTTCTATTGTTCAGCATAAAAGAAAATGATAAAGAGAAGCACCACAGGGCTAGATTGCATGGCGTTATGTGTAGATGCTGCTTTATGTATAGCTGTCGCTTGAATTCAGGCCAAACTGTATTCAAGATGCTTTTCACAATGCCTGCACCTAACAGGCGGTGAGAAAGGATGCTTATTCCTATCATCTCTGGATCTTGGGGTTTCAAATGCCCATTGGCCCTCGTGTTCTTCCCGACCCTCAGCTGCTCAGGGGTCAAGGCTGCTGCTGGCGAGGAATGTTTGTTGTTCCCCGCTCCGAGCGTTCAGCGCCATTTTCATCCTAACATAAACAGACAAGAGTTTTGGGCCAGGTGGCTGGGGAAGCATCTACGTGCCACATATCTGGGGGTCACTCAATACGGCAGCCATCAAGGTCTCTGTCTGCTGACAGATTGCCCACACACCCTGCATTGTGTGCAGATTACTAGCAGTTAGAGGAGAAGGCATTTCACAGCTGCACTATACATCTAAATGTGCCACCTCTCAGGGCCTCGACCGGCGGCTATTTCAAAGTCACCACTGGGCTTGGTCAAATTTAGCATGCAACACTAACACCCCACCCACTACCAGCCATGTAACAAAGAGCGGTAGGATTCAGTTACAACAACCAGGCCGTGTCCCATGGGCCAAAAGCACCACCCCTGCACAGAGAAGGAAAGCCACAGTGTATTTACTGCAGTGCAACAGGCCGGCCGCACCATCAGCACCCTCCTCTAAGTGACAGGAGCAGAGCATCTGAGCTATGGAACGCTAATTCTCGCTTCTCGCTTCTCGCACACGGGGGGCAGGGGGTGTTAATGACTTGAGTGATATCTACTTACAAAACAAAGATCTCGGAAGTGCAAAGAAAAACTGGCTCTTCATGAGACTTGTCCTTGCGCCTCAACTCTTAGCGACTCCTTTACTTCATGAGGCTCATGTTTGGTCCTCCTGAGAGTGCTCCTTACTGTCTTTTTTCTGTGGACATTTTTACCGTCTCTCTCTCTCTCTGCTGGCATCACAAATTGAGGATGATGGCACATCTGGTCATGAGTTCAGCTGCTCCTGCTTTCACCTAACAGAGCTGTGCAGGAGCTGTACAGGAGGTCTTTCAGAGGGATCGCAGCCCAGCACAAAATCTAGATTAAGAAGCCTTGGGACATTTGTATATTTTCTCTTTTTGTTCAAGCTTATGAGAAAAGTGGTGAAGAACATCACAAAGAGAAATGAACTATTTCCAGCTTTGTAAGGACATGAATCTGTGTTTTTTTGTGCTTTTTTCAGGCTGCAGTGGAAATACCCACATCACATGGAGAAACTTGTTTCAATCCCCAGAACTTCTGCTTCCTGATGTTGTAGAGTCACAGTGCTCGTAAAACAGGAAATCTGCCACAATACAGTCATAACATTTCCGTAAGCTTGGACTCCATCTTCTCATCCAGTTTCTTAGAAGCTGTCGCCGCAACCCAAGAAAGAAACCCATGGATTTCTGGAACATGTAAACAACTCATATTCTCTGAAATGAGAGCACAGAATGTCACTTCTGGGTTTGTTCCCACTTACTCTGGAACAATAACTGTAAGCTGTCTCAGTAAGTAGTTTTTCTCAACTTGACTTAACTGAACACTGTCATTGTGTCTAGCAAAGTGTGAGCAGGCCAGACCCTAGATCAGCAGACTGAGACTGGGTGAGAAAGTGTGAAGTGGGGCTGCTGCGAGCACCTCCTTGACCATGAGGGGTTGATGAAAGGGGGCAGGAGGCGAAGGGGTCGGCGGCACCTCCTTGTGGCTGTCTGCAGCCAAATACACCAACTTAACCCCACACAGGGGAGCTGCCCGCCACGTGCAGCTTGAGAGGAGCTGGACACACTTGAAAGGCAGAGAGGACCACCACAGTGAAGAGGCAGGATCAGAAAAAAGGCAAGAGCTGGACCTTAACATCAAGAGAAGGAGATGATATTGGAAAGCTCAGTTCACCGCAAGGGGTAAGTGGATGCTATTACTAAAAATGAGAAACAAACAAAAAAAAACTGTCCTGTTTCAGTGCTGAAAAAACGGAGAAAATAATCTAATCAAGCATCTTGGATGTTATATGCTGACTGCTAATATAGGTATGTTCCTTAAAATGCTGGTTATATGCTGGTTTATTAGTCAGTTCTGGCAGTGAAATGATACACAAATCTTTTCACAATACCAGGTTCGAAATTTAACACAATTTGGAACAAAAAGATTGAACGAAATGCATAGTCTACTAATGAGACAGGAGCTGGGAAGCAGGTGAACTGTGGCGCATGACATCATAGCATTTGACTGGGTTGTTGACTGGTGCTAATTATTTGCAAACTTTGGTGTTCAAAGGATGCAGTTAGATTGGTCACAATTCACAGAAGTCCTCACAGCTTTACAGTGCACACTGCCACATTTTTACCTGTCATATCAGTGCATTAATATGGCTCTAATAACTGCAATAAATTATTCGGTATCTACTTTGGGTCCAAGTTATGCTTTTATGAGTGGGAGTCCCCACTTTCAGACCATTACATATTTAGACGTTAAATCATGAGTGTTGTATGCGTATCCAGAATGGCTGTTCATACTGATGGGGCCTTATATTACCCATCTGTATCTCATGGTCACACTGAAACTTCCCTGGCAGACACGTTGCTTTGGTGTGTGAGGCGTGGGAGAGTTCAGCGAGCAGTAAACAGAGTTCGTAAATACCACCGCTTCCTAATAAAAACGGTGACAGACACTATAATCTACTTTCCCCAGAGTTCACAGTCTGTGGTCTCTGGCACGACACTAGGCTGATCGAATTCATCTGACGGGAGGGCAGAGTTACACATGTGAGAGTGGACGATCTGTTGCAGCGGTGTAGGAAGAAAAAGTTGCAATTTGTGGTCAGGTTTTGAAAGAATTACCACATGTATTTACTGTTTGGCTTACCAGGATTTTATTTTCTATATTTTTCTTCACACCCTGTTAAGATTCTGAATTGCCTCACTTCTGCAGGAAAAAAGAAAGCAAACATTATATTTTGCTCAGGCACTAATGAGTTCAGGTGAGATATCAGTGAATAAAGTAGAGAGATCATGGGTATCACACTCCAAGAATGCTCATGATGGAAATGAAACTGGGTCTAAAGGTTGCCTAACTGGATTGGAGCTGGGTGGAAATAAGGACTAAAACCGTCCTATGACTCACCAGGTGCCATATGTCTAACACTGGAGCAATATGTTGAAGAGATCAGGGGAAGGATGCGTCAACCTATCCAGACAGAAGCAGCATCCTTTCTCTAGTTGCTATAGTAACAGTTACCACTGTGGACATACAACCAGTGTTCCAGCGAGCTTCTCCCTAACGAGATTACAGTTTCATCCACCTTTATTCTTGAGATGTGAGCGTGCTACTGATGCTGCACAAAGAGGATGAGGTGAATTTACAAACCATACAAAAGACAATTTCTTTGAAAGTACTGTGATCTTCTTACGAAGCTTGAATTTTCTGACTGCCGAGAATTCACACATGAAGGGTATACATGTCTAAAAGCCTGGGCTGAGCATGATTGCTAGAGAGCTTTTAAAGTACATGTTCCTTGAAAGGCACACTCTAACTCACATGCAGGCTCTTCAGCTGTAACTGCCAAACACCCACATAGCTTTCCGTTCATGGCTCATAGTCAGAAGAAACTAAGAAGATGCATCTTCATTTCAGAGTGGGAGATATTTTGTAACTCCAGGGCTGCTGTAATGAAGGAAGGGCAAGTACAGACACATACTAGATAAACCTGTCGCAGGAAAACACTGAATGTGATAGTCTCGTCAGTCATCAGAAGACAATTAATACAGTGGTGAAGAGATTGTTTTTTTTTAAAGGACTGTTAACAGTTTAGTTTAGCGGATCGACTCAGAGTGTTTATTTAGCATGGTGGACTTCAGGGACTGAACTGGTGAAGAAAGCTTCTTGCATGTGAGAAAGACTTCCCACTGAACTGATAGCAGCAGCCATGGAGATAACAGTGCAAGCTGCATTACAGTGCTGGGAACTGTATCGGGAGGTGAATCGGGGCAGAATACTGCTTGCATGAACGCTGGAGCCAGGATGAATACTATCAGGAGGTTCATATCTACAGACTTCCTTATCTCACCTGTATCCACTAACATGCATTGTTCAATAATATGTGGAGCTCACAGAGCGAAGAGACAGGCAGCCAGGCAAAACACAGTCATTCTGATGGGCTATCTCAAACACTAAATTATTCTGGTCAGATGAAGTCTTGAATTTTCTAACAAAAAAGTGCACCTGCTATAAAGAAGAATGTGTTTTTAGTAATGAGATGACATGCACCATGAACACCACAGGACAGAGAGAAAATCTGTAATCTGTATTAGTTGCATTGCCACTTTTAGTACAAACATCACGATCAGGCTGCTGCAAGAGAGTGGCACATAAATGTACTCTTAAAATGGCTGCGCTGAATAGCTGGAGTAATAGACATGCTATTATCTCAATATAAACACAAGCTGAGCAATCAAAACAAATGAGCTTAGAGGGCTTTTCCATTCACACAGACTCAGATGGCTTTAATTTGCGCAGAGCAGAAGCCCGACACTATTCAGGAACGCACTTAAGCTGGACAGCATCAAGTGAACAAAAGACCTTGAACCATCTCAGTAACTGATGGTATAGAGATTGATGTCCATTTCGGAACAGATGCACGGGCCGACAGGTGCTTATAATGGAGCAATACAATACAGTGCATTTAGGGAAGCACTTTGAAAATATATTTGTTGAGACTAAAGTTAATTGCACTAATTTTAGACATAAGCAATCCCCAGACACATAAGATACATTAATATGTTTGTACTGAGAATGGTCCGCGTATCTTTGCGGGCTGTTATAAAATAGTCAAGAGCCACCACATAATGTGTGGTCTCACCTTCCGCACATTTGCATACGTGGGCTTGTTTGTGGATCTTCGTCGTCCTTCGTCAGACAGTGGAGCGAACATGTAGATACCTGCTTTAAAACACTGCACAGACTTGATATTGTGCAGATAATCTGCTGAAAACGTTTCCCTCCCTTGCTACCACAGGCAGCTGAGACTTCCGAACATCAGGAGCTTCGCCTGTCGCTACAGCAACAAGGAAAGTCTGTCACTAGCACAAAATCCTCAAACATTTCCGCTGGATCATAAATAAGCTGTAAACTGGACAGTAGAACATCCCCTTAGAAAGCAAAAATATAGGTAGGTTATTAGTAGGCTTGATGAGGCCCATGCAAAATGAAAGATAGTCACTCTTATCAAAATGTACTCTTAGAGCAGAGCCATATATATATATATCTATATATATATATATATGTGTGTTCGTGTGTGTGTGTATACATAAACTATAACTACTTCTAATAATAATAATAATAATAATAATAATAATAATAATAATAATAATAATAATAGTTGTTAATGTAGAATATAATACCTAAACATTGCAGCATACTTAGACCATTTTCCTTGCGATTAATAGTGAAGAAAGTGTGGCAGGGGTGAGGGAAGGTGGCACGTGCGCTGCATGTGTCTCTGTGAATGGTGTTAAATGAGCCTGTCTCTTTAAAAGCTGGTCCTTGGGCAGGTTGTGCTGTTGAGTGGGGAGGTGGATCCTTGTCTGTTTTTATTCTGCCTGATTTTTCCTCCACAAGCATTTCTATCAACAAATCCTGCCTCAATACCAGCCTGCGAGAACATGTGTGAATGTTCATGACTGAATAGTGTGTGTGTGTGTGTGTGTGCTTGTGCTAACTCTGAGAGTTACTTTGTACTTTGGGTGAGCAGTATGAGTGTGTGTGTGTATGTGTACGCATGTCACTTCATCACCTGAGGACTCCGGCATTCTACTGAGCAAGCCTTCTCAGTCCAGGTGTGCAGCATCTACTGTATCAGTGAGTGTATCTTCTGAACTATAATTTCATTTCTCCAACAAAATTAGCATTAGAAATTGTTTATGAATGATGTACTGAGATGGGCCTAAGACATAATCACCAGGAACATGGTCTTGTTGTTTGCAACCTCAGTTGTCAGCTGAATTGAGATTCTTATGCATTTTGCCAGACATGTTCTCTGCTGTAATTATTGATCTTTAAAATTCACTATGTGTGAATTTAACGAATGAAAAACTCATGCCAGGAATGTTTGATGTTACCATTAACTAGCCAAGCAATAGTGTTTTTGTCCCAAATATGGGTAAAGTATTATGAAATATTGAAATATTGAAATATGAAATATTTAACTGGCCCTGAACCGAAATACTTGATGTTTTGCTTTACATCAATAACATTATTATGTAATTGAGCTACACTCAAAAACAAAAGTGCTAAAAACATTTGTTTTGAGCGATACCACAGACAGAATGCAGATGCAATAAAAGGAACAGATTTATTTTGGTGAATGGTGCCTTGAAAAACCATCTTAAGAAGTCAGATATGTGGCTGGAAAAAAACAGTAAAATGCTAGTTTAAACCACTTAAACTTTCTTCAGGAACCATAAATCAAAGCCATGGACATTCAGAGAATGTAGAAGCAGGCAGTACTGTATTAAATGTACTTCCCAAGCTTAATATCACCTTATATAAGGGTTATATTTCCCAAAGGAATGCAGAGATGGAGACTTATTGTGGAAAAAAAGCCCAGTGGCTGTCAAAGAGTTGCAAAAGAAGGAAAAAACACTTCCCCAAGAATATCCCAACAGCATCCTCTACTCACACCTCTTGTTTCATGGTGACATTGTGACACTGGCTACTGTCATTAACTTGTGAAAAAATGTGACATTAGGTGTGCATGAGCGCATCGCTTCTTGTAGGTGGACAGGAACGAGTGCCCTGACCCAGTCATAGCTTGAGATCTAATAGTATAAAGTACTATTAACACAGTGACTAAATTTGTGAAGTCTGATCTCACGCAAATTGTGCCTTAAATTCACAAATACAATATGTGACAGTCAGTCACACATTACAAAGCTGCCAGGCGAGGGACTAGGTGTGTATCTGGAGCTTGATATAGACCTACGCTTCTAAATATAAAGGAGCCCAAAGGGTTCTTTGGAGCAGTGCAACAGAAGTACCACTTTTGGTGCCCAAAAAAAAATTTTAGTGGATGAAATGTGAGTGTGTGGTTTTTTGTTTTTTTCCTAGATCTTTCTCATAATTAAAAGGCTGTGTATCAAAAAATACTTTGATCTTTTGATCTAGAACCTTTATCACATGTTGTGTTTCCTACAGCATTCTGGTTCTTCAGTCAAAATTGTCACTTAAAAAAAGAAAAAGATCCTCTAAAGAAGCGGAAACCGCTGCTGGCACTCCACCTGCTAATGGGTGTTTGTTTGTCTCAGCTGGATAATGAACATGCTCGTAAAACACAAAGAGGTGAAATCCCCAGTCAGGCCCTTGATGCCTTTAACAAGGAAAAAGGTGATGAGTGCCAAAACGGATACTCTCACTTCATTTTCAGCATCCTACAAACTATCACACACTGATTACACACGGCTAAGAATAGAATCTGCTATAATCTATATTTGATCTTGAACTGTGAACAAGACAAGTACAGTTAGAAATAGCTTGTTTATTTTCACCATCCGGTGCCCATATGAGAGACTGAAAGATAACTGACACGGCATCTCCAGCATCAAAGACAACAGATCTCGGCCATCTGTAATGACATCAGAAAAAGGCAACAGTTGTGGACAACTTTCGGGGTTTTTGGTAATATTTGTTAACTTCTATTGACTCGTAAGGACCACACTGTACATTTCTTGTACCATTACTAAGACCCTGACGGTGGATGAACCTCATTTGAGAGATTGCCCTAAACAGTAAAGTCATGCCAAATAATTTTCTGAAAAAATCCAAACCCTCTCATTCTCTTTCAGTTCCAAAAAATGGAAAGGTCAACTTGGCATTTCTCTGGGAGGTGAGAGTAGTAGTGTCATCTGGATAAGTATTTAAGGACTAGGACCCCTAGTATGTGGACAACTGTAAATCAGATTTCATAAATTGGCTTGCTAATCTTACACAACAGAGCTACCCTGGTTCAGAGCTGCCCTGATTCATGTGTATTACAGAGGTTGGAAAAATATTTAAAAAAAAATATCACATCTGCTTTAATAGTAAGGTGCTCAGTAGTATGTTGTAATTGTGTCAATAAGCAAATAAGGTGGCAGAGGAGTTGCCTGGTCTTGTTGTAAATGTCCACCATTAAAGATTCAAACGCTTGTTTAAATTATTGAGAGAGTGTCTGTTAACTATTCCATGATCAGGTTTCACCTCTGTTCAGTCGTCACAGGGTTGATAAGGTGCTAGAGAAGAGCTCCAAACTTAGGTTTTTTTTTGTATGGGTGGAGGTACCAACATTCCTCAGTTTCAGCAATTTAGACATCTAGACATTGCATTGACATAATGACTGTACAACCTCTTCAACCATGAACATAAGAAACATGTAAATACTGTTTTAACTTGCCCTAAGAACATGGAAGTATACTGATTTTGTACTCTGAGGAGCATTAGTACATATAAAAGGCTGTGATATACTTAGCATGTTTACATAAGCTCTCATTGGACATTGTCTGTGCAATATATTACTCTTTTCACCACAAACATTTATTCAATATAAACCGCTACACTGATCGGTCTCGAAAGGCCCTTATTAAGGAATTTTCCGTGCTTGTTTTTTTAGTTATTAATCTTAAAGACATTCATTAAAATTAAAAAAGTCTTTGGGATGTATCAGCCAGTCCTATTTTATATGGACTAGATATAATATTAAGGTATAAAAATGGCCCATTAAATTCTTTGTTTATCTGCAGTCACAAAAACAAACACATTTCCACATTTCGAATATATATATATATCAGGCTACAGTGGGTTTGCACCATGCTTCTGGACTGCTTTTAAAACCACAATATACAACAGCAAATCAGAACTAAAGGTCCAGCCTTGAAGGTGCAATAACAGCCTGTTTCATTGTAGCACAGAAAGACAGCTTGAAAAAGCACATAATAATGAATTTAGACACACCAATAGTGTAAGTAGTGTAAGACCACTCCAGCAGTGAAAGTAGACCTTAGAGCCTTTAAACTGAACCTGATGTAACAAATACTGGCACTTCTTTCCCTGTCTTTTCGATAATTGCTTAAGTTTTGTATTAGGAACAGCCTGAAGCAGCTAGAGTTTTTACCTCTGTTTTCTCAAATACTAATGAGATTCTCTCATTCTATTACAGATCGCCCTGCGCCATGGTACACAGTATAACTCTGACTTTACTTCTCTGGGGTAGCTGTGTTGTGCTCATCCCAAACTGCGATGGCCAAGGTAAACATCCCACTCCTAATCATCTGCCCATGAAAAAACTATGTGGGCTGCAAACTTAACCTAATACTGAGACTATAAAATATGCACAGTATTAAATGGATGAAATTAGTTATGTTTCAGTGACAAGTCCAAAGCATTACTGTAGGGCTGCATTCCCAACCCACAATCCACACGAGTATCTGTTTCTTTGTCACGAACATTTCGAATAAGATCCAAGAATGTGCCCGGCATTAACTGCCTCAGTCTGTTAATGACAACACCACTTTGACAGTTCTGATGTACAGCTTTCATGACCGGCTGAACATTATATAGTATCATGAACTGGGAGTGGTAGCTCTAGAGTCTTGACAGGGGGTGTTGAGGATTCCCTCATGGTTGATACTACTCTTGAGAATTCAGCTGTGGAATTCTTGCCTGGTTAGAGAACGTGATTAGTCTGTGACTTAGTCATTAGGATGACAGGACAAGATGCCCTATGCTAAGAGTGGAGATGTGCGACACGTGTGTCAGGGTGGAAAGGTTAAGCTACAAAGTGCCTAGCACACTGCCTTTGAAAAGTCTGGCGGCTCTTGGAGAATTGCATTGCCCTCTGCACCTCCTGGGCTAAACCTTAAGGGCGAGTTGGAGCCAAGGGATAAGACAACAGCTCTGCGCCGGGACGCCCCCAGCTAAATGTTTTTCTAAGGACCCAAACAGCTGAGCTGATAGTCATAGCGAATGATTCTCAATTCCATAGGGATCTTGTTACAACTCCCTCAGGCCTTACGGTAAGTGCCCAGCTCCTTCCTGGCCTGCTCCCGAAGCTTAGACACATGCGTCGCGCCCACACGCCGACTCGTGTGTAGTGGTGGCAGGCGATCGACCCATCTGGGGATCAAAATTGGGGAAACCAAATCTGCATGTTTCACTGGCACCACGGTGCTGGCCACAGCCACAGGGGTGCAGGAGACGCAGGGTAGGATTTCATGGGCAGGGTAAATTTAGCTCCCTGTGGCTTGAACATGAAGCCTACGGACTAGATCTGCTGAGTGTGGTCCCCCAGAGGTGAGGGAGTGAGACTGCATCCCTCAGGAACCAGCGGGGAGGGAGGGGGAAGGAAGAGTGAGAGGCAGACAGACAGACAGTATGACTGAGAGAATCACAGCACCTGTTTCTCCTTTGGAAGCACAGAGTTACAACAAAGGGCAGTACACGACATTCGATCTACCTGAAGCATTATTAACAATTGAACTAATTCCCAGGGCTTACAGGAGGCCCAAATTCGAATCAACACAGATCAGATTTTGTAATTGACATTATTTCCAGAATGACAGGCTCTAAAAATAGATTTTAAACTTAGTAACCTCCTGTGTCGACTGGCAGGTTGTTGTTCCAGTTGGCCATAGTGGAGCGAACTGTATAAGGCCGCTTGTACTGAGGCCCACCGAGGGACTGAATCAGGATGGGTTTCCGGCCTTGACTCATCTGACTCACGAGGATTCCTGCTTGAATGAGAGGCAGACACTCTGAGAAGTTTTCTGTGCCCAGTCAGTCAGTCAAACTTCAGATACTGGGCATCTGGTAGCCCTGTTGGCGGTGGGCTTGAAGCCTAGAGGTTAGGGAGTGATCAGGAAATCATGGGTTCTGATTCCCAAGACTGCTATGCACCTCTGAGGAACCCTGAGCAAGGTATCATCCTCTGGCTGGCCACTGCTTCACTTGGTGAATTGGTTAAATGCAGAGGAATAATTTTGTGCATTTCACACCGTGTGCTGAGTATGACAGAATGGTGACTTACACTTCTCCATACATCTGAATCATTTCACTTGGGAAAACTATGATATATCAATTTGTCATATTGATTTGTCATAATAAACTATGTAGTGCTACAGCTAAAGTGCGTATTACACACCTCTAAGTGCCTTAAGCATTAAAATGTAGGTAATCTTCCCCACAACAATTAAGCCATAAAAAGTACTCATCATGAGCGGAGGCTGTTTAGTTCTGTTACCATATCCCCGTTTAGAACTAATCCATTGCTTTCCCAGCTGTCTGTATTTAGAAGATTACTCTTCCTATTGTTGCTCTGGATCGCTCCAACACTCTCAGATAACAGTTAGTACTTTTCAGCTGTTGCACCGAAGGTGCCGGAAAGCCAGGCATGCATTGTTCAAGGTTCACTTTGTTCCCACGAATACAGGTTTTACTGAGAGCCTGTTTAAATGGAAAATGCCTCCCATGCCTGCCGCAGTGAATGAGTGTGAGCTTACACACCAGTGGTATGGCATTATGTACCATTCCCATTCTCATATTGGTACAGAAATAGCCCTGATACCCAAGAAATGAGGTGATCCTTGATCCAGCGTGTAGAGACTAAAAGCTACCAATACCATGACAAAACAGCCCACTGTAGGTCCGTTTCAGTTGTAATCCACAGAAATAATTGCTATATATTCGGTGCCAACAGCAAAAACTATCAGCATATAAAATAAAAACAGTTTATATTACTATCTCAAATATATCCAGGACAAGTGCATAAAGTAAAAATATACTGTACTTGTATGACATTATGCAACAAGCTACACTTAGTACATGAGTTGATTGCGAGGGTTTAGGAAAGCATGCTGGGGGGTTGGGTCCTGAGTGAAGGCAAATTCCAGTGGTGTTGAGACAAAGCTTGTACAGGCGGCAGCATGAACACATTCTTGTCCAACCACAGCACACGCTTCCCTCGTGCCTGTTGCCACACACACACACACACACACACACACACACACACACACACACACACACACACACACACACTATACACCCATATAAACCCACACACACACCCACACACAACAATAAA